>JANUYF010000003.1:56120550-56448050 GCA_026167975.1 Phrynosoma blainvillii | reverse complement strand
GAGAAGCTGAGAAACAATCAGTTGTTTTCAAAACAGAATGTGTAAACAAACCATTAGCTCCCAGCAGGACCCCAAGAATGGCTCACCAGAACAGCCTTCAGTTCAAGGAGTTCCATGAATTGCTTTGCGTTTGAGACTCTTTAAAAGACTTGGCTATTCTTCTGTATGTAATGAGAGCCAGTGTGGTGTAGTGGCTCAAGTGCTGGATTAGGACTTGGAGACCAGCGTTCAAATCCTGGTTTGACCATGTAAACCCACTGGATGATTCTGGACAAGTCACACTGTCTGCCTCAGAGGATGGCAGTTGAAACCCCCTTCTGAAGAAACATGGCAAGAAAACCCCATAATAGGGTTGCCTTAGGTTCGCCATATGTTGGAAACGACTTGAAGACACACAACAACAACTTCTCCTGTAGGACTTTAGTCATGGGTGACTCAATACTTTCACAGTTATCTGTTTAGTTTTAGACAAACCGATGGGGAATTTGTTTTCTCTACATGTTCTTTGTTAGGAATATTTTGTTTTGTAAGAAAGTTGGGGGAAGAGGTTGAATCTTTCATACACCTTTAAAGAGTTTCCCTTTCTCTTAGGTCCGGGGTGCTCCCGCCATTGCCATTGTAGGCTGCCTTAGTCTGGCAGTGGAACTGGATAATAAAAGAACTACAGAGGAGAGCATAGGCAACCTGGAGACATTTGTGTTAGATTCGCTGAGCTACTTAGTGAGTGCCCGACCAACTGCTGTCAACATGGCCCAGGCAGCTCAGGAGTTGGGCTGCATTGTCCGCCAGGAGGCCAAGCGTGAAGGGTCTACTGTTGAGAGTTTGCGAGAAAGGTGAGGGCCCAACAACTCCCCCTTCTCTTCCCTCCCAGTCTCCCCAAACAGGAATATGCCAGTCAGTGTTGCTTCTCATTATAGTGTCATCAGCTGGGCAGAAGCCATGTTGGAGAAAGACCTCAAAGACAACAGAAGCATAGGGGACCATGGAGCACACCACCTCCTTCAGCAGATTGGGCCGGACAAGGTGATAGTCCTTACCCACTGCAATACAGGCTCACTGGCCACTGCTGGCTATGGAACGGCACTTGGTAAGAGACATCTTGGTGCATTTGGGAAGCATCACCACCAAGTAAAAAGTATTTTCAACCATACATGATTCCTGGCCCCTTTTCTATCCTACTGAAGTTTCCCCCCCTCAACCCTTACTCTTCTCCCCTTTAAGAGAAAAGAAAGCTAGAAGTCCTAGATGGTTTGAAAGTGTGGGTTTACCATCTTTTCTGAGAGACGAGGAACATGTGGCTCATCAGATGTTGGAATGCAAAAGTCATCTTCCCTTATTATTGGGTATGGTGACTAGGCTGACCAAAGTTGCAGTCAGCAACATATGGAGAGCTACATTCTTACCTGCTGAACTTCGTAGGGTGACCCCCTCCTTCCCTTAACCCAATGCCATCTATTGTCAATACTTACAATATTGCTTTGTAGGTGTTATTCGCTCCCTGCATGCCATGGGCCGTCTGGAGCATGTCTACTGCACGGAGACACGGCCATACAATCAGGGAGCCCGGCTGACAGCTTATGAGCTTGTATATGAACGGATACCTGCCACACTCATTGCTGACAGCATGGTATCTATGGCTATGAAGGAGAAGAAGATATCAGGTGATTATCTTGCATGTTCCCTTTTCTGCTTGTTCTTTCTGTTAACTCATTTCCATACTGATCTAACACATGTCTCTTGTACCAGCAATTTAATATTGTCACTTGTTTATCAAGCAACCTTGTACAGGTATACTTCACTGGATGGGCTTGAGCCAGTCATTCTCTTTCTCAGGGCAACCTGTCTCACAATGATGTTGTGAAGATAAAAGTGTGGTTGGGGGATGGAGAACCATACATGTCACCTGCCATTTCATAGGAGGAAAGCAGGATGGAGAAAAATAAATAAATAGAAGATGATTTCTGTTATTTTCATCTTGTCTGCCTTGGTAATTGACCATATTCAGTGATGGATTAAAGGACAAAGGTTCCTAGCCTCTGCTTTAAAATATTTTTATCTAATAAGTCAATCAATCTTTATTGCTTTTGGCCAATGGCCATTGCAAAAACCAAAACAATAAAACAATACACATAAAACCAATATACAATAAATTGTACCAAATAGCAAAAATTCGACATAAATATTTACATATAACATATATAACATGAATACATTAAAATTCACAGCTAAACCCCTTTAACTAAAATTGTCCCCTTTACAAAGAACAACTATCTCTGCTAAGTATTTCTTCCTGGTCTTTTTGGCAGCAAGGGCAAATAGGGCTACATGCCAAGTTATGTATTTATCTGTGTCCATTAGGAGATAAAATACATTTTCTCAGGAATTCAAAAATAATCTATTTCCAATTAAAGGTAAAATAAAATGCTCCCTAGGGTCTTTATGTAATGGACAACAGATTAAATAATGTACCAGGTCCTCTGAGTGAGGACAGCCAGCTATACATCTTTGTTCATTTTTTGGAACTTTTTAAAGTTCTTAAGTTCTTTGATTCTTTCAGCTGAATCAAACATATTGAGTGTCAGTTCTGTGAAAGCTCGATGCAACTGCACAAAAGTTAGGTTGTCAAAATAACCCGAGTGATCACAGAATTGCCTGAGGCTATGATATAAAGGGGCACATGAGGAACCATAGACAGTATGTAAATCTGCAAGTGTAGTAATTTCTAATATTAAGTTGTTTATTTATTTTATCTTCCTTGCAGTTTGAGTCTAGCCCTTTCAGTTCATCAATTGAAAGCCCATACTTGGTAATTAATTGAGCTGCCCCATGGACCCAATTATTGACCAGTCTTCCATTATTGAGTTCCAGGAGACATTTTTTTGGCAATCTAGAAAGTGACATCTCTTGGATCTTAAACCAATAACAAAGAATCTTTTTGTCTATTTGGCTTTCTAATGTTGGAACAGAAGTTTTGAGGCGGATCATAGCAGTTGGGGTATCCCTAGGAATTAATAATAATAATAATAATAATAATAATAATAATAATAATTTATATCCCACCCTTCTGCAGATGCAATCGGGGTGGCTTACAATGATAAAACATCACAAATGTACAATCCCTGAACCCTCCCACCCCTTAAAACAATATTAAACATCATAGAATTAAAACAACAACAAGTGACAGATAGTTTAACAGTTAACAAAAATTATAATGGCAGAGCAGACAGCCAGTAGCAGGTATAGCAGGGAATAGGGGAAGGGCTGAACTCGCTCCTTAGGCTGGGAAGACTAATCAGGAAAGGCCTGCCAGAAGAGATCTGTCTTCACAGCTTTTTTTTAAAGCTGTTTAGATTGGTAATATGATGGATCTTGTCCGGCAGGCCATTCCATAATCTGGGAGCGGTTGCTGAAAAGGTCCTCTGGGAGGTTGCAGACAGCCTAGTTTTAATAGACTGGAGCAAGTTCCTCCCAGAGGACTGGAGTGTGCGGGGCGGATTATATGGAAGGAGGCGGTCCTGAAGATAGGTTGGACCCAAGCCATACAGGGTTTTAAAGGTGATGACCAACACCTTGTACTGAACCCAGAAACTAATCGCCAGCCAGTGTAGTGATTTTAAGACCGGTGTTATATGTCTCTCCTGGATGTCCCAGAGATCAGCCTGGCTGCCATGTTCTGTACTAGTTGGAGTTTCCAGATTAAGCACGAGGGTAGTCCCATGTAGAGTGCATTACAGAAATCAAGATGAGAGGTTACCAGCGCATGTACCACAGTTTCAAGGTCCCTTACTTCCAGGAAAGGCCGCAGCTGGCGTATCAGCCGAAGCTGATAGCAGGCGCTCCTGACCGTCGCATTTACCTGATTAGTCATCTGGAGCAACGGATCCAGGAGCACCCCCAAACTGTGAACACAGTCCCTAGTGGAGAGTGTGACCCCGTCCAGGACTGGAGGTTGTATCCCAATACCTAGTTTTGGGGGTGCTACTGTTAGTACATGCGTTTTGTCTGGATTCAATCTCAATCTGTTTTTCCTCATCCAGCCCATTACTGCCTTAAGACATTCATTAAGAGGACACCATCTGAAGTTATAGCCGACACCCAAGACATGGAGAATTTTATTTGGTTGTCATCAGTGTACTGATAACACCCTGCCCCATGACTCCAAATAATCTCTCCCAGCGGCTTCATATATATATTGAACAATATTGGGGACAAGATGGTGCCTTGAGGGACACCACAATTAAGCTCCTTCCTAGTGGAGCGACTGTCCCCGAGCAACACCCTCTGGAGTCTGCCTGAGAGGAAGTGCAGTGCAGTGCCTCCAATTCCTAACCCTCTCAGGCGATCCAAAAGGATGTTGTAATCTGTTGTGTCAAAAGTCGCTGAGAGGTGTAAGAGCACCAGCAGGGTCACACTACCCCTGTCGATGCTCAGACAAAGGTCATCAGCCAAGGCAACCATGGCAGTCTCAGCTTCAAATCCCGTCCTAAAGCCAGTTTGAAATGGGTCTAGATAATCGATTTCTTCCAAGACAGCTTGGAGTTGATGAGCAACCACCCTCTTGATCACTTTGCTTAAAAAAGGTAATAACGAGACCAGCCTATAGTTGTTCATATCCAGGGGGTCCAGGGAAGGCTTTTTCAGAAGCGGCCTAACCGCCGCTTCCTTCAAATAAAGTGGAACATGACCTTCCCTGAGGGATGCATTGATGATGTCCCTGAGGAACAGCCTCAAGGCATTTCCCCCACCCCCACCCCCCGATGGCCAGCCATGACGGGAAAGGATCGAGGGGGCAAGTCATCTTCCTCACACTACCAAGGAGCTTGTCCATGTCATCGGTACTCACAGATTGGAATCGATCCAGTATAATTTCATTAATGGAGTTGCTGGACACCTCATCAATTGATTCTGTTGCTGGCATCTAAGTTGGCTCTTATCTGAGAGATTTTATCTGCAAAAAAGTTGTTAAATGCGTTACAGCAGGCCGTTGTCGGGTTAAATAATAATAATAATAATAATAATATGGTTTATTTATATATCCTGCCTCTCCCTGTGGATCGAGGCAGGAGTACAAAGGTAAAAATTACAACAAGCTAAAACATAACAATAAAACCCAACAATAAAAGTCACAAAGGCAAAAACACAACAGCAATAATTAATACAATTAAATTATTAAAATTGCAATAAAATTGCAAAATTATTATTAACTATTAAAAATTAAAATTAGAATAAAATAACAAATAGAAATCTATGCCGCGGGTGGTGAATGTTCTTTCTTCACCTGGGAGGTCCTTAATCTCGTATTCAGTTAGGGAGATCAGATGGGTAAGCCCGCCAGAAGAGTTCCGTTTTGAGTGCCTTCTTGAAGGCCTCTAGCGTGGAGATGATACGAATCTCTTCCGGTTAAGTAGTGGGTTCTGCTCAGATGGCACCCACGTCAGCTCCCCTACCACCCAAAACAGCTGTGCTGGATGGGATTCTGCAGACGCAATACATGCAGAGCAGAAAGATCTCTGTACTGCATGTATTGCCTCTTGATAGAACCAAAGAAAGTTCCTATAACGAGTCTTGTCAGATAAGAGTCGAGTTTTCCGCCAGATGCGCTCCAGTCATTGTCCAACCTGCTTCATCTCCTTCAGCTCTTTCATATACCAAGGCTTTTGGTTTGGAGCGGGTTGGAAAAGATGCTTGGGAGCGATTGTATCAATAGCCTTGGTGAGATCGTTGTTATTAGGAAGTCCTAGTAAAGCCCTTAGAAAATAATTCTGAGATGCTTCTAAACCTGAAACCTTAGGTATGCCCCAGATCTCTGCCCCATAGAGTTTTAGCTTTGAAGACCATTAGGGCAGGATTTACTAAATTGCCTCCCCTATTAACAGCAAAGTGCAGCGCTGCTTTAGCTGATCTATGGGCTTTTATTTTAATGTTTATCATATGTTGTTTCCAAGAGGCTGATTCAAAAAAGAAAATTCCCAGCTATTTAAAGGTTTTTACTTGTTTTATTATATATTCATTTAAGTGCCAGGAATGCACTTTGGGATGCCTACCAAACACCATAACCTGAGTTTTGTTGTAATTTACTGTCAGTACATTTCTCTTGCAACATAATGAGAACCTGGCAAGCAAGCGTCTCAAGCCCACCTGAGTTCTAGATATGAGAATGATGTCATCAGCATACATTAACAGAGAAAGCTTTTGGTCCAAAATAGTAACTGGGGCATACTGTAGTAGGCCCTCTAGTTCCTTAACTATATCATTGATGTAAAAATTAAAAAGGGCGCCAAAATGCAGCCCTGTTTAACACCAGCATAGATATTTCTTTTTGAAGTAAGATGACTTACCAAGTCAACTTTGACCTGCATCAAGGCGTTAGTATATAAAACCCTAACTAGATATAAAAGACGAGGATCAATATCAATCTTTCCAAGCTTTTGCCACAGCAGGTCCCTAGAGATTGAGTCAAAAGCTGACTTTAAGTCAATAAAAGAAGCAGAACGTTTTTGCTTCATATTTGAGTATATTTACGGACCAAAAAGTTTAGTACAAAACACAAATCTATAGTAGGTTTCCCCTTTTGAAAATCAGCTTGAGCTTCAGCTATTAAACCATGTTTCTCAGACCAGTCCTCTAAGCGTTCCAATAGGATATGTGCATACAACTTGGAAGGGGTATTCAAGAGACTAATCAGCCTGTAAATTGACAGGATATTTTTTTATTACTCTTTTTGTATATGGGGGCAATAATACTTAATCTTCATCCCTCAGGGATAAATCTTGATTAGTTTATATGTGTAAACAGCTTGGGCAAAATAGGAGCCCAGTAATTTGGTTTTGCATTGAATAATTCCATGGGGATCATTGTTGGTGTGTGGATGATGAGTGTTGTAGTATGCCCTTTGGCACCCAGCAGAGTCTTCAGGACAAGCTGGCTGCTGTGATCCACAGCCACCGTGTAGATTTGCCATCAACTGGCTCAGCTTCTCTTCTCCAGGCAATCCTGTCTTCCTCAGTCAAGAAGACACATTGTAAAGTCCAAAAGCATAGCTTTATTAATGCATATAAAAAGTAAAAATAAGACAACTAAGTAAAATCCATTGTGATGAACTTGTCCAGTTCAGCCATGTAAGATTACATCTTTAACAATCCCAAAAAAACATTAGGATCCAACTTGTTGCAACATCCAACCACACACCCTCACATCTTGAACAATAAAAACAATTCTTAGACAAAGGACTCTCTAGGCCCATCCCATACTCCACCTTTTAGGTGTTAACTTTATGTTAATTGGATAATGCCTGTATGATGTATGTTAACCCAGCCTCTTGTTGTCTATCATCCACCACGTGAGTAACTTTCCCAAGCTAACGATGTTTACATATAATTGTTATTACTTGTTATCCATAACAAAGTCTGGTTCCATTAGTTCTATCACTGGGAAAGTACATTGTTGATGTCTCTGTTACCACCTGGCGTTGATTCACCCTGTTTCTCTAAATATTGTTTGTGCCTTGTCCAGAAACTGTTCTCAAGTAGAAAATTACAAACGCACACACATCTTTACATTTCACCTTTGACTATATATCCCATTCATATCCTAACAATCCCCTCCTGAAATGTATAGATGTGTGAGAATTATATTGTTGTTGTTATTAAAACCATCTAAACACAATGTTTGACTCTATATATCTAAAGTAACACCTCAACCTGTTATAATAATTGTAAATGTTGTTTTATCTCTAAAACCCTTTGTTAATATATCTATAGTGTTTTGTTTTGGCTTTAAACTCTAACGTATCTTGACCTATATTTTTAACATTTTTAACACCTTTGTTTTTGTCATAAAAATGTACGTCTGTGAATCTCTATATATCACAACTGACAACTCACAATTTAAATCTTATAACTGTTTAATCTATTTTATCTCATTTAATGTTATATATATTTGTCTTATCAGCACTTAAAACTCTATCAACACTTATAACTATATATCTTTATTTTTAATCTATCAACACTTAAGCTTGTCTATATTTAAACAACAATCTTTAAACTGACCATCATATCACATAACTTTAAAGCAAATGAACTATCTATAAAACACTCTTATTTTAATGTGGCTATTTTAAATCACAAGCCTCTATTTTTTTTAAAAAAAACTTATTAAATGTTCTATTGTTGTCTAATTTATTATCTTAAAACAATTGTTTTCTTAAACACCTATAACAACACAATTATAATCTATTATTTGTCAACTATAAACATCAAACCTTTTATAAAGCCTCTCTATATCTGGATATTTAAAAATCTCTGTAACTTTATTTTAAACAAAACCTATTGACTTTAAACTTGTCACCACCTCTGTACTTTGTAAATCACACTTTCTTAATCTTTTTATGTTAACCTCAATAAACCATATGCAGTCTAGCAACTTTAAAAAATAAAATCTCAAAAAATCAAAACTTTTGATATCAAATCTCTCTAGACAACTTTTTTTTAAATCTCCTGAATCTAAACAACCAAAGCTGTCATCTCTTTGTGTTAACACATCAGCATTTAAACAAGCAATCTCAAAACCAAAAAGTTGAACTTATTAGCCCCTCCTTACTGTTAAAAGCTTATTTTAGTCACAAGCTCTCAGCCTCAGACTGTTTTATCAATGTTTTCAAACCTTTGTTGAACAAATCCTTTTGTTATTAACCTAGCTTTGTATTTTTATTTGTCATCAGGCATCTTTTATTTTGTATATCTATTCACCTTATGATTTTTGTTTTTAGGTCTATCAACCACATTTTAAACATCTCTTTGTCAATTTTAAACACTTAAAACTTTTTGCTGCACTGCAGTGTATCATTCTCCCTCTCAACAAAAAAAAAAACCTTTTACAACTTTTAAAACCTCTGAAACTCCCTGAAACTCCTTAACACTGTCTGAAACTCCTTAAAACTCTCTTTGAAACTCTCTGGCTCACCAGCCACTTATGTATAAACTCTTGTCCTTTGTATAATAAACTTGTGTGTTGTTTTTACTCTCTATTAATTTTCTTTGACATAACATGTATCATTTCTGGACTTGTGTGTCCTTTGTTTTTGTTTTTTTTGTCAATCTACCTTTTAATGATCTTGTCTGTATTGTCTGATCTAAAGTGTTTTTCTCACTTTTAAAAGATTAATGTTTGTCTATCTTTTGTGTGTTGTGTGTCCCTCCATTTCTTGACACTTGGATCTTTAACTGTCTTATCTTTAGTAAAACCTCTTGTTTGAATGTATCTTTTTTTCAACTTAAAAACATAAAGTTGGAAAAGACCATAAGGGCATCTAGTCTAACCCCCTGCCATGCAGGAACTCCCAATCAAAACTTGAATGTTTTTCACAATTGTTATTTTTTTAAACATTAAAACTTTTCCACCATCAAGGTGAAATCTCTAACTGTTATTTTTGAATATTTTATAACACCATCTTGACACTTTGGTTTAATTTTCCTTTTTAAAACATGTTGGCACATATATCTTTGCATATTGTCTAAAAACTGTCAGATATCTTTAAATTTAGTGGATCCCCACATAACATGTGTAACAATGTTGGATTTTTTTTTCAGCCAGTTTTTCAAACTGTGAGCCAAAATTTTTTTTTCTCTCCGGTCTGTGAGCAAAGACCCTTGTAATCAATTTTTTTTAATATTTATCTATTGTTAAAAAACTTTCAGTTGTATCACATCTCTATATTAAAACTCTGACATATAAAAACTCTGGAGAATCTATCCATAATCACTAAGAAAATAATTGTTGTAACCAGTAACACACATTTGTCTCTTTTGTTTAACAGCAACCTCAACAGGTTATTTTGCAATTTACTTGTTTCGGTGTTGTCACAGGAAAAACCTTGACTTTTTACTCTGTGGCAAACCAAACATCTCTCAAATCATTTGTATAATAAAACATTTTAAAAATCAGGATCTATATCTCATAACTTAAACAAGCTCTCAAATCCTATGTCTCCTAGGATTCTATATTATTGATGTGTATAACCAGAATGTAATGATTCATTTTTCACACCTGCACATTTAGCATTTGTCTTACTTTGTATAAAACACATATTTTTTCTCTTATAGCTTTTGTACATACCTCCCCAGCCGGCGTGATTTTATATTTTTTCTCTCACAAAGCTCAGTGTCACACCAACTAAACACCTTTTGAACAGTTTTGTAAAACAGGTATACATAAAACATTTTTAAAGTTTTCTCACTAAAACTTGGCATGTAGACATTTTTCAATTTCTTTTAACATCTCTTACCCCTCCATCAGCTAGATAAACATCTTTAAGATTGGAGGATTTCTTTATTTTTCAGCAAAACTGCAACATATGTCCCAGAATATATAGACTTTTGTCCTCAGGTTTCACCTGTTTGAGTCACAGTCACAGATCTGTAAAACAGCTTGTAGCTTTTCTGTTTCTCCCAATGTCTCTGGGTTGTAGATAGTTGATTGTAGCAAACATCCTTGCATTGTCATTTTTAAAACTCTTGCTCTGCCGGCAGTAAAAACATCGATTCGCACTCCGTGCATCAGCTGTCTTTTTTTTTTTTTCAGGACGCATATCTTGACCTCAAGATGCTGTCCCAGGCTTTCTCCCAAGCCTATATTTCTGGCTTTTTCAAGCAAACTGCTTTTTTTTTTTGACATTTTCTGGCCTCTTCAAGCAAACGGCTTGGCTTAACAGATTCCCATCTTTTGGAACCTCAGGCCTCCAGCAAAACTTTTGGCATTTAGCAACACCGTTGCAGCCTTTGAACTTCAGGCATTTGTAAACCTGCTACAGCTCCACACAGCATTGACCACTGTGTAAAACTTCACCCCCACCAGGGATTTTTTTTTTTTTTTGTATTTTCCTCCAAGAACTGTAAAGTCTTTTGACCACAGCATTTGTGACAAAGTTGTGTAGAAAATCATGCATTCTTTTCTTCAGTTCCCAAAACCTTTGGCTGAAGAAACATCCTCTCCCAAAACATAACTGTAACTCAGAGAGGGGTAACAGAATGAGTTCTCTTGGCTTAGGCAACCGCCTGTGTCCAGCAATCATGCTGCATTTTAAACTGCATACATTGCAACATGTATTCTGTGACTCAAGCCCCAGCTGCTTCCATATCAAACAAAATGGCCTTTAACAAAGTCTTTTGCAGCTTGTACAAAAACAAAATTTTCACTGCATTGAACCCGCAGTATTCTCAGCATTCTCAGGCTTTGTTTTTTCTGTATCTTACTGTTTAAAGAGTGGAGTCCTCAGACAACCTGTCTTTAAAGAGGTCTGCACTTTGCCATCCGGCAAAAAACAGCTTAGCAGTAACTTTAACTGTTTACTTACATCTGGAGATTTGAAGCCACCTCTGCTTTTCCCAGCAACCGCTGAAGCATGGTTTCACTTGTCCTGGCACAGCTGAAGTCGTGGATAGGCAATACTTGCCTCTTTGCAAATTTGTCCTCCTGGACATCTGGCCCCCTTGTCCTCTGGCAGACACAGCCACATCTGGCAAACAAGCCACAGACTGGCAAACAGGCCATAACTGGCAGAAAAGCCATAACTGGGCCCCATAACCCTTGTTGGTGTGTGGATGATGAGTGTTGTAGTATGCCCTTTGGCACCCAGCAGAGTCTTCAGGACAAGCTGGCTGCTGTGATCCACAGCCACCGTGTAGATTTGCCATCAACTGGCTCAGCTTCTCTTCTTCAGGCAATCCTGTCTTCCTCAGTCAAGAAGACACATTGTAAAGTCCAAAAGCATAGCTTTATTAATGCATATAAAAAGTAAAAATAAGACAACTAAGTAAAATCCATTGTGATGAACTTGTCCAGTTCAGCCATGTAAGATTACATCTTTAACAATCCCAAAAAAACATTAGGATCCAACTTGTTGCAACATCCAGCCACACACCCTCACATCTTGAACAATAAAAACAATTCTTAGACAAAGGACTCTCTAGGCCCTTCCCATACTCCACCTTTTAGGTGTTAACTTTATGTTAATTGGATAATGCCTGTATGATGTATGTTAACCCAGCCTCTTGTTGTCTATCATCCACCACGTGAGTAACTTTCCCAAGCTAACGATGTTTACATATAATTGTTATTACTTGTTATCCATAACAAAGTCTGGTTCCATTAGTTCTATCACTGGGAAAGTACATTGTTGATGTCTCTGTTACCACCTGGCGTTGATTCACCCTGTTTCTCTAAATATTGTTTGTGCCTTGTCCAGAAACTGTTCTCAAGTAGAAAATTACAAACGCACACACATCTTTACATTTCACCTTTGACTATATATCCCATTCATATCCTAACAATCATATCTTCCCCAGGAGCTTTATTAATCAATTGCTTGGCCATAAGTTTTTTAACCTGATCAGGAGTAACCTCTGGCCATTTTGGTAGGGCAGAAGTTGGGGGAAATGTGAGTGAAAATGTGGGATTAGTTTGCAGCTGTATATATTTGCAAAATATTCCTCGCATACATTACTTTGGATTACTGCTTCCAGATAATAATTTATCTTTCTGGTCACTCGTGCAATAATATGCCAGAATTTTTGTGAATCTTTTTGTATAGCAGCATAACCTAGTTCTTTCCACTGAGATATATAGTAATTGTGTCACTTTTCATTAAGTAATGTTTTATAATCACTCCTCAGCCATGCTATATATAATTGTGTTTCCATGTCTCCCTTAGTGGCCTTCACTTTTAGGGCCCTCAGTTCTTTCACTAATGTTTTCTTGGTCTTATGACAGTCCTCGTCAAACCAAGTCTGAGGTTTAAACCTATATGTTTTAGAATTAGAAGATGATGTAAGAATTGGTTTTAAATGGGACAAAAGAATTTCGTATGACCCAATAATATTATCAGGTTCATGCAATACATTTTCTCTTAATTTAACAAAATCAGACAATTCCAAAGTATGAATAATTCTATCATGGAGCTGTTTGTTCCGCCTTAGTCATTTACTACAAGGATTAAGTAGTTAGAACCATCAACACTACCAGAAATAGTCAGAGGACCAGATGTTGACATAAGCAAATGTAAGGGATGGTGATCACTCTGGGCTCGAGGGGTTATTATAAATGAGTCATGAGATATAGGAACGGGACTAGTGGCCATAAAGTAATCAACAGTGCTGGCATGCCCTTTAGGGAAAATAAACGTATAGTGTCCTTTGGAATCTCCAAGATCATGGCCATTACAAAGTTGGAGATTGTATTTAATCATTAAGGGCCTGAACAGACTGCCAGAAATAATCCAGCTTGAGACCACTTTAACTGCCTTGGCTCAGTACTAGGGAATCATGAGAACTGTAGTTTATTATGGCACCAGAGCTCTTTGACAGAGAAGACTCAATGTCTCAGAAAAAACTACAATTCCCATGATTTCTTAGCATTGAGCCAGGAGTCTCAAACTGGATTATTTCTGGCAGTCTGTTCAGGCCCACTCACATAAATGTTTTCCGGAGGCATTAACTATCTTATCCAAAGCTGCCCTATGGAGAAGTTCTGGGACGTTTTCTATACATAATAAAAAAAAATTGTGTTTTCAGGGGAAGCTATGCTAATCCTGGCATTAAAATCACCTCCAATAATCACCCATGGATTAGAAGACAGAATGTCTAATTCCTCCAAAATGTAGTTCAATCTATCCCAGGGCAGAAATTCCTTAACACCAGATCTTACTGGAAGAATATATGTGCAGATAATATACAATGATTCAGGAACAATATTAGAGACTGCTAACACTAGGAAACTAGAGATGCTTAACAAATGAAATTGAGAAATGACAACATTAAGAATAGTTAAGATTAGGACAGCAAGACCTCCCGAAGGTCTCCCAAACTTTCTGGGTTTTGTGGCTGGAATAGTATAAGAAGTATAACCTTGTAGATTTATAGTATATTCACCTGATACCCATGTTTCTTGGAGGAGGATCATATCAAATGTTTGTAAGAATTTTAAAAAATCCTCATCCTGTGTCTTGCTAAGCCATCATACAACATTCCAAGACATGACTTTAATTGAATCTGCAGCAGATCAGAGTTTAGCTATAGGAGGTGAAGTAAATTGAACATATTCATCAGCTGTTTTAATGGTATCTGTCCCTTTAGGATGATTCCTAACATTCTCCATATTATAGTTATTAACATTAATATTAAAGCCAGAGAAATTAATGTGTGAGTCAACTCCATTGCCAGCCACAGAACTATTGATAAAAGGCCAAGCTGGTTCCTTTAGTTGCATGACCCTATTATCGGCTATATATCCTGATTCACATAGTTTGTTTAATCTAACTCGAAGTGAATTCAGTCTACCTATGATAAATAACTTATCAATAAGAGGGAGTCTACTAAATGAATCTATAAGACCACCTTCATTCATGTCATCCATTAATATGTTATTTGAGATGCCTAGTGGGGTATGGGAGGTTTCAAGGTTAACACAGGTGTTATCCAAACAGATCAAATCCTTATCCTCATCTATCTGTCTAGCCTTATTAAGGCCCATTGTTGATGTATAATTTATAGAGGATGAAGTATTCACAATTAGTGGATATGGTGCTGAATGACAGAAAACTCTTGTTACTTCAATGTTCGACCAGGAGATCAATTTCTTCAATTTGTATATCCTTGCTGCTATATTGACATCCCTAAACATTATAAGGGCTCTAGCCATCAAATAATTATAAGTATAAAGAAGTAATGCATGTTTACTATATCCCCTTCTCTCAGAAAGGTTATCCTGAGGGCTGTAAGCTGTTGTAGAAAATGGGATTTCCTATAAGATTGGGAGATGAAATTGTGTGGTTTGGGGTAGATGATGAATGCCAGTTATGATCTATTTAGAACTAAAGATGGTATATTAGATCTTATTTAAGGGACAGGTAAATACTGTTTATTTGCTTTTTTATTTAACTGGACTGTGGTATTATTGTTACTGCCCTCATCATTCCCCTTTAATGTCTGTTTTTTCGTCAGAAGTCCTATTGACTTACTGGAATTTACCTGGGTAGAGCTTACTAATAAAATAGATTCCTTTGGTTTTGCGACCAACTTTCTTTCATTTCCTTTATTCTTAATGAAGCCTACTACCTCTCCTGTTGGGCCTGGGTTTGCAAGGGATTTTGGTGGATTGTCCAGGAGGCTAAACAGTATCTTAAAATTAAGATTTACAGCCTTTCTAGTTCTAACTAATTGTTTCTCTAAGTTTCGACTAACAGCATTACTTTTAGTCCCGCCCCTCCCCCTTTTGCTCTTCTTTTTATTGGACCATTTATTGAGTCTGTTATCAAGCTGGGGAGTAACTTGACTCAAATTTATATCATTGTGGGATGAAAATTTAACCAGGTGATCTGCATCTTTTCCTGTATTTAAGGGCTCTACTGGTTTGGTTTTTTTGGGGGGGGGGCAGCCTGTAAAATTCCTTCACCAATAGTCCAACATATTGTGTCTATATTAATTTTAATAGTGGTTATTAAATCATAGATTTTTTTAATATATCAAGTAATACTGAGAAATAACTATTTCCATTCACTATTGACTCATTTAGTTTCTCATCAGAGTCTGCTAATGAGTGCGAGCTTACTTTATAATTGAAGGATTCTGCTTCCAGAGCACTTAACTGTTCATTAATTGTCTCCCTATGCTTGCTATATTCTTCTCTTTTCATTCTCCAATAAGATTTCCAAAGGAGGCATGTCCTCAAAAAAAGACAAAAGATCATCCTTATTGTTCATAGGGTCACCTGTCTGATGTAATTTTATGGTACTGTCATCAGGATTTGATTCTGAACACTCAGGTTCAGGAAGCAAATTCCTATTCAAGTTAGGATCCTGATCCGTGTCCTTGGTTGGGCTATGTTCAGGAATCAAATTCCTGTTCAAGTCAAGATCCTATCCTGTGTCCTTGATTGGGCTATATTGTGGTAAAGATGGCTGAGGATCAAGATTAGATGCTTTGCTAGCTATATGAGAGGTAGAATCGTCAATGAGGTCAATTTCTACAGTATCAGTATGGTTCCCTTTCAAGCCCTGACATTCTTCCCCTTGAGGGCCATTTGAATGCTTAGCCACTTTACCTCTGTTCCCTCTTGTGATTTTAACAAAGAACCGGATTTTAACAAAGGATTAAACTGATTTTAACAAAGGGCCAGCCTGGGGGTAGAATTGGGCTGGGTCAGGATGCCCTCCTAGTGCAGCATTTAAACACGCTGCGCCAAAACGGCAAGGAAGAGCCTCAGTGCCTCTTTTGCCGCTCTTTTTTGAGTGGCAAAAGGGAGGATCGGGGCTGTGGCATGGGGTTGCCGCGGCCCTGATCCATTGTTTCCCAGGGTGGTCCAGAGCCACCCGTCTGCAGAGGCCCTAAGTCTCTTTAAAGGGCCAGATTGACTCCTGGTCACTACCATGATTAACCTAAACCAGCGAGATAAAAAAACAAAACAAGCCAAAACAAAACAAAGCTAATAGCTATATATAATGTACCCTTGTTATATTGTTTAAAATAATTTACAAACACAGAGTATTAGTGCAAAAGCTGAGTTAATTAAAGCATTACTATAAACCCAGCAGAAAAAAAGTGTAATCTAAAAGAGATAGTAAATACCCACAATAAGTAGTGATATTAATTAAGACAATTAGTAAACAGAGGCTACTAGAGCAAATTAAGTATTAAACCTTTTGTGGCAACCTCAGAGTGCCTTTAAGCAATTAGAGGAAATGTAAACAAAATTAGCAGGAATAGTAATTGTGTTCAGCTTTTGCAGTAGCCCAAAGCACCTGTTGTCCTCCAAATACACTGACATTGAGACGAAGAGAAAGGAAAATAACAGGTACACAGCCTCTGAATCTACAGACAGCCCAGACAAAAAAAGTAAAGAAAAACAAACGTTCTATAGTCTTTCCTTATAAATACCATCTTTTGAATTATTTATTTACTTAATTACTGCAGATGCCAAGATTCACTCCTGGCTGCTGCTGGTCATCTAATAAATCACACTTTGTCCTTCACTCATCTCCCAAGCATCATTTTAATTGAGAAGGGGAGTAGAGGCACTGTACAGTTGATAGAAATCCCTTACTCCTATGTGGGCAGGAGATATAAATACTTAAGCATGAAATAAAACAGATTCTTTGGCCTTCACTATAGGAGGAGGAGGCTGTACCTACCTAAGGAGTACTACATAATATTGGTTACTTGTTATTCAGATGTTATCGAGATGTACAAAGTTTGAGCTGGATCCTGTTTCTTTTTCTTTTTTAAAACCCAGCTGTCTTCGTAGGAGCAGACAGGGTTGTTGCCAATGGAGACACTGCCAACAAAGTGGGAACCTACCAGCTAGCTATTGCTGCAAAGCATCATGAGATCCCCTTCTATGTTGCAGCACCTAGCACTTCATGTGACCTGAGCTTAGAACATGGTGGTCAAATTATTATTGAGGAGCGACCAAGCCAGGAGCTGACAGACATCAATGGTGTGCGAGTTGCAGCACCAGGTACTAAAGCGGGATTGTTGTGGGCAAACAAACTGATATCTTAATTTCTATTACTATCTGGTAATTTAACAGGTAGGCACAATAGTCTGTACTGTCCAGCCATTTCAGATTTTTACAGTAAGACTTTGTAAATGAAGAAGAGGTAGCTGGAGTATCCTCAGATACATCTGAACTCAACTTTGTAGAATAGCATGGAAGGCATGAGAGACTTCCAGAATGCTTTGTTTTTAATGCCTTCTTCAGCCATAAGAAAACATGGTCTCCATGGATATTTCTTGTTTGAGAAATACCTGTCTCCCTTCAGGTCCATAAAAGTAGAGAATTGAAGTAGCTGAATCAAGGGCCATTGGCCACCCTAGTTGCACATAGTAGAAGATGTAGTTGTAGTCTGTCATGTACTGGAGGGCACCGGGTTGGAAGAAGCTGGGCTGTGTGTTTCTAATGTGTGTGTTTGGTTATAGCCCTGTTGGATCAGAAGGGTCTTCTTTCTTTCCTTCTTTGCAGGCATTGGTGTTTGGAACCCAGCTTTTGATGTAACCCCCCATGACTTGATAACTGGTGGCATTATCACTGAATTGGGTGTCTTTACTCCTGCTGAACTCCAAGCAGCACTGACACGGGTAGCAAACAAAGTGTGAACATATTCTGCTGAGCTGTTTTTGGATTCTGGATCAAGAATGTGAATCGAGCAGCAGGTTGATGAGCCACGTTCCTGACCTCTGCCTTTGTATTAGTATTCTATTCTTTAATGAAAAGTCATTAACTAAAGAAAGTTGGCAATAAGTCCACATTATCCATGTATTTTGTACTACAGAACTTGTATCTAAATCAAGGAAGGCTTGCACATGTTTTGCTCTCTTTCTTTGTGATACTGTCACTCTATAGTGCCTAGTTCCTTAAGCACTCTATAAATAAACTACCGTATGTAAAGATGATAATTATCTAACTCTTTATATCCTTTGCTTTTGCCATTTTCAAGAGCTGTGTTTTTTCCAGTTCTGGGAAAATTCTTCAAGAATTTCAGAGAAAGATGTTTTGAGCCTGAAGTCAGAATGTAGCATCCTTAACATCTTCATGTTGGAACTTATTTTATTCATGAGGAAACCAAATCTCCCTTATGGTTCTTGCACAGAAGAAGATTAATTCATGTATGAAACTTGTCTGTTGATATCTGCTGTTTGTCTGCTAACATTAATGGTTCTTGTTTTCCATACTGGCTTTTTTATATCTCTTTGCTCATAAGGTGTCATGGTAAGCTAAAGTTCCTTTGTCATAATATAAAACTTTTTATATGTAAAATGTGCAAATGCTGTTTTATGGCTTTTTTTAAAGGGAAAGAAGCATGATTAAGATGTAGCTGTAGGGGGGAAAGCCCTCTATGTCCTGCCAGATGTTTTGTATGCTTATGTTTTGTAAGAGTGTTTTATATGGGATTCAAATGTCTTACTAAAACAATTACAAAAGTTAGAAAAATAATTATATAGCACCAATATTAAAACATAAGTAAACAACAGCATCGTTAAAACCGTTTTAAAAGTTAAAACAATTAAAGCATTAAAAGAGCACACCACACTACATAAGTAAGATTCACCCACCAAACACTCATCTAAATAAAAGAGTCTTCAGCCACTGGTGAAAAAAGAGCCATGATGGGGCTGTCCTAGTCTCCCATGGAAGGGAGTTCTACAGACAGGAAGCAGCCAGGGAGAAGGCTCTCCCCCATGTCCTCACCAACTGCACCGACGAAGGTGATGGGACTCAAAAAAGCCCTCCCCTGCTGATCTTAACACTTGGGCTGGCTTGTACAGGGAGATACCGTCCTTTAAATAGTCTGAACCCAAGCCATTAAAGGTCAAACCTAGAACCTGCCTAGAAATGTACTAGTAGCCAGTGCAGCTGTTTCAACAGGAGAGTCATGATCCTTGTAACCAGTCCCGATCAACAGCCTGGCCATAGCATTTTTGACCCGCTGAAGTTTCTGAACAGTTTCCAGAGGCAGCCCAACATAGAGTGCATTACAGTAGTCTGAACAGGATGTAATCAAGTCATGTGTCATTGTAACAAAGCAAGAGGTTCTCAAAGAAGTAGCCGTGAAGCAAGAAGTGTTCTTCGGGATCAGACTTAAAGCAACATAAAATTCATTACCCTGCCTTTGGGAGTAGCCACACAGCTATACCTGGGAAAGTCACAAGAAGGACATGGTGTTGGACATGGACACTTGTTTATATAGTACAAACATAAATTGGTTCAGAGTAAATAAGGAGGCTGTGCATGTCTCAGCTTATTAGATCAGAAGGAGTTTTGCACTTTTGGTCCCTGTATTCTAGATTAAAGTAAATATTTTGGTTAAATCCCTTATCCTTTGGTTAAAACAAATATTTAGACATCCATAGGTCAAAGTCATGTAAAAATTACATACTGATCTTTAGTGACTCCTTTTCTGAATTGACTGCAATCTTCTCCCCTTGATGGCAATTGATGCAGCTTTTGTCTTGAGTCCATATATCTGGCCTCTATTCCAGTTTTCATTTACACAGCAATAAATCCTATTGAATATCTCCTGTGTTGCAGATGCAGTGGAGCTGAGGGATAGCGATTTGACACATGCATTGTGCATCCATAACATTTGGTAAGATACAGATGGAGAATCGCCTAGCTTACATTTGGTAGGGTTTACTGTTAGATAATATATTGAAGATCAGCAGGTATGATGTCAAAGAGTGGTGAATGCTACCATGGAATACAGAGGTCTGTAATCTAGTGAAATAAGTTCCTATGCAATTATCCAAAGTCTTGATTAGAGAACATTATTTCACAGGTCTGTTCACTTTTAATTAAGTTTAGTATGTGAACATGTAGGGAAAACTTGTCCCTTTTAGGGTTCCTCTACAGACAGCAGTCTCATTAGAAGTGTTTATCAGGAGACTGTTGGTCGAATGGCTAAGTGATCTGAACCATCTCTCCTTTGATAGATCCCCTTAAACTACCAGCTCTCAACCTCATTGCATTAAGGGAATAGTAATAATAACCCTGATTTTAATGCCTTAAAGGCTGTTTTAAGAATTCTTGTGATAATGTGTGTGAAATATTTACACACTTAATATGTGCTATATAAATTCTTATTCTTATTGGCAGACTGTTGAATGTTTATTAATCTCTCAGCAGTTAAATAAACAGGAGTTGTGCCAGAAACAAATGGCATTATTCAGATAGATAAGAAAGTTATGTGGTTTCAGCACAGATGTGGATCCTATTTAGCATTTGCGTACCATCTGGACACAGTGAAGGCAACAAAGAAGTAGCCAGTCCTTGCAATTGTATTTTTAAAATGTTTACCTTGGCTGGAGCTTTATAATCTATAAAAAAGGATTTTAAATTCACATCAAAAATGAGCATGAAAATAGAGGTCCAAGGAATCTCCATTTATTCCTACTGAGAAAATTGCATCTGTAAGGTTAAAGTCAGCTTGATTGACCACAATTTGTAGCAGCTGCAGATCTGACCCAGCTTTTAACAATTGGTTCTATCAATTAAATGAGCTGAATTTGAACACTTACCAATGTGTGTTATGACTGTTAAAGCCAGTCTAATCTGTGTAGCTAAGTTGCATTCAGCTGCGTCTAATGATTTTTGTTTCACCAACTCACAGATGGGCTTTTGATGCACTGTGTTCATGAAAAGTCCTAATGTGAATTTTTTCTTTAAGGTCAGGGTAATTTAAATAGCCTGTCAAGAGAAGCTTTTAGAAAACCCAGAGTGTGATTATAATCCACAAGATTTCTCATTAGGCATGCCTTATATTAAGCATTGATTTTAGCTCAGTTCCTTCAGGTGGAAAGTAGCTCTGTCAGCACTGTGGGTTAGAAGTGGGTGTTTTAAAAATAATTTCTTTCTCTAGAAGTTGTAATGCCTATTTAATGTTCTTGTTGGAAAGGTTAAAAATCAGCTATTGTTGTATTCCCCCCATTCCTGCTGACATTTGAATTGCGTATTGTGGGTCAAACAATTAGCAATCACCTGGCAATCATGAAAATTTTCATTGCACCATGCAGATGTTGGTATAACAGTGTGAGATTTTTTGACAAGAGCAGGTTAACAAATAATTTACTCGCTATAATGAGCAATGGTGTAACCTATACTTAGGCTTTTGTTATTGCCTTGTTATGTGCTACCATATGGGCTACCTTCAGATTCACGTGCAAATAAATGTTTGAACAATATCTTATTTCAGCTGCTTTTAAAAACCATTTTTTAACTGAATAATCAAATACCACAGGGATTTGGGTTGCTGAATAACATCTAGAAACAAGGATGCACTATGTGTGAGGCAGAGAGAGAAAGGAGGACATTGTCTCATCTCTTCTTGGCTCACATCTTAATAGGGTGAGATCCTAAAGTGTCATACTTAAGATTTCATAGCCCTATTTTGGGGTTTACAAGATGGTTAAAACTGAATGTGTGAGGAAACAGGAACATGCTAGTCCCCCAACTTTTGAAAGAAGAGTCTTCACTATGTGTGGAATTCTCTATACAAGGAGTGGGCAAAGTTGGGGCCACGTGTGGTTGCTAAACCCCACTTTTGCAGCTCCCCCAAAGTCCCCCAATCATATTTTTAATGATTAATTTCCTGACAATTTCCAGACAATTTCTGCAGCTCCTGAAGCCCACTGGAAACCCCTAAGGTTCCCCAACTCTTACTTTATATAACTTTATAAATATACACTCCCCATTAATTTTCAGACCATTTTTGTAACCTCTGGAACCTCCTTCTCAAAGCCAGTCAAAAGAGAATCAAAATGGTGGCTAGAAATGATGTGACCTCACTTTCAACATGCAGAAATGAGTTGATACAGCCTGCCAAGGGGTACAAGGGTAAAAATTGCCCCCATCCCTTCTGGAGTTGCCCACCCTAGCCAACTTTATGCAACCAAGGTTCAAAATCATGTGGAGAGCTTCCACATGTGCCAGGTACTTGGCTCTTCAGATAGTCACATTCCCTACATCAATTAGACAACTGTGGAAGGCTAGGCAGCCATATTATCCTCCCAGGAGACTTTGGTGGGCTACACCCCCCAACACCACACCTGCCCCCTCAAAATGTTCCCAAATGCTCTCTAGAGGACATGGGGCATTTTTACTGTAGTCTGTGGTCTTTTTTAAAAAACAAGAGGAAATGAGCAAAAGTCTGTTTCTGTTCACTTCCTGATTCAAAAAAGCTTCTGGGGCTAAATGGGCTCAGGATCCCCCCTGTAAAACATTACTTTCACACCCATTTCCAGACCAAATTGTCCCGGCCCCAGGCTGCCCTCTCTTCCCTCAGCAACATTATTTTGAACCATGGTTCCCCTGGAAGCATAAAAGCGGAGTATTGTGGAATGTTTTAATCATTTAATTACTATGATTTTATTCTGTTTTAATTGTTAATGGATTTTAATCATGTTATTTGTTTAATAATGTTTTATGGGGGGGGGGATTGTGTTTTTTATTGTAATTGTGTTTTATGCTGTAAACCGCCCTGATTGGGCAACCATTGGGCGGTATATAAATAATTTTTATTATTATTATTATATTATTATTTCCATTTTGGAGTAAAAACATTATAAAAAAGAAAGTTGCTGTTTTTGGTACTCTTGCGGGCTGCACTTTGTTCACCCCTGCCCTACATGGAAAGCAATGATGGAGATGGAAGGGGTAGTGTTCTCTCCTTCCTCTCAGGTTCAGTTTAACCCTAAATGGATGCCTAAATAGGGCTATTGTTTGAAAATGTTCTCATAAAGAAGTCCATCACGAATCTGACTGGGATGTGGCAAGGTTGAAGTTAGAATAGGAGTATAGGGGGGGAAAAAGGAAAGTTCTGACATTATTCTTGCTTTGGTTGATTGTTATCACAGTCACAAGAACGCTTATTAGTTCAACCATCTCAGAAAGCAATAGATCAAGTATACTTTAAATAAGAAAACAAATCCATGCCACTTTAAGGAATTTGGTTCCATGAGACTTTAAAACTAATGTCACAACCTGATGCAAATGTTTTGGCCATCAATTATGCTTGGAAAGCTTATACATAAGGATGGGCTTTGTAAATAACCCCCTTTCCCTCAAAAATCCAACACTGAAACAAAGTGTTATTTCTTGTGGTAGTGCAACAACTACAGGCATACATCAGTTAAGTCTCTGAGAAAGAAGCTCCTTTTTACAAAGTCTTGTTCACCCCAGTCCCCTTTTTCTTTCTGTCCTCTATCTAGCTGGATTTTTTAAAAAGCACCTTCAGCATTGGGAGAATGGTGAAAGAGGGTTGGAGAATTATAGACTTTCAGTGTCAGGTTGCTGCAGTAAGCAATACAACAAAGCTTGAGCTGGGAAACAATGGAATTCTCCTCTAGTGGATCCTACTATAATTGTGTGTGTCTTTCTACAACAGGCAAGATAAACAGCAGCTGCCTCCAGAATCCCTAACTGAACATGCATGAACAGCAAAAAAGAGAGAAAAGGGGAGAGCGGAGAAGCCTGCCTCACCAGCTTCCCCCCCCCCCAGCATGTTAACAAAGCATAGATCTATAGGATGGCCACCAAAATGGAAATCAGAAAAAAAAGTGAAAGAAAAAAACATTCCTGGATGCATTTTTGGAAGAAATTTCCAGATTGTCTTTTGAAGGTTCAAACTGTTTTTCTTTACTTATAGAAGGACTGCCTGGCCTGACTGTTTGATTTCACATGTGCAGATTGCTTTGAATAAAAAGAGTGCTGAAACATGGTGAACTCTTCTGCTCTTCGTTCTTGTGGTGTAGGAGCCTATCCGTATTCTTTCCGTGTTATTTCTGCCTTTGGTACAAAATTTTCTCTTTAAAAAGTAATGCCCTGGAACACATCTGCATCATTAACTGAGATGTGTGTATATTTGCCATTGTTACCAGTTGACTTATGGCAACCATACAAATTTCATAGGGTCCTCTGGCAAGGAATGCTCGGGATATTCATCGTTCAATGCTATGGAATTCTGGGAATTGTAGTTTTGTGAGACATTTGGCCACCTGTGTCAGAGAGTCCTGGTGCCACAACAACATACAATTCCCAGAATTCCACAGCATTTAGTTGTGGCAGTTAAATTGGTGACAAATTTATTCTTTCTGACGTGCAGATGCAGCCCTAGATGCTGTGTAAGCTCTAGCTCTAAGGAGACTGTGACCACATTTATTAAACTTGTTTGAGAAAAATAAATATTAGTTATAAAGCTGCATCTTGTCCTTCTGCAATAATTTCCTGATAGTCCAATGCTTAAAGTATTTAAAGAGCACATGGATGTTGATCTGACTATTGAATAATACTAGTGTTTGACCTCTTGGGAGTCCAAGTGACCAAAACCACAAATTCTGATTAGATATCGATTGACAGACATAAGGCAAACAATCCTCAGTCATTTATAGGATATAGGGGTACAGGGACCATGCCTGTATCACTACTTGGTTAGTCTCCCTCTGTTTTGTTTTTTAAAATAAACCAGAAGGGGCAAAGGCCTAGAACACACACAAACATAGCTTTGATCTCTCCAAGGGCTCATTCCCACTTACACTTAAACCGGTCTGCGATTTGCCTTCACTCCGTGTAGGTGAATCAGTTCCAAAAGGTCCATCGTTCCCACTATGAAAGTGGATCTTTACATTATTCTCTTGTAATCGCTTCTTTTTTGGCACAATTGTCATTCCCACTAGTTTGCGCTACTTCAAAATGCATGCCAATCATCTGTGCATCATCAGTGATGCAAGTGGCAACACGGTGAGGACAGTCATTCCAGGTGCTAAGCGGCGTGACTTTAGCAATTTAGCCTTCCTCTGCCCCTCAGCAACCCAGGCTGCTCAAGCACACCATTTCCCCTTTAAGCAGCCCAACTTGGGAACTCTCTCTCTCTCTTGACAGGATATGCAATCCATTGATTTTGCAATTACTTGCCTCGCTGAGCTGCAGTCCACCCATAATTGCATATATATCATGCCCCCATAGCTCACACCACAAGCACAAAGGCAGCATGGGGGGCGGGGGGAGATGGCTAATTTCCCAAAAACTGAGGAGGGATGGTAAATACCCCTCTGCCATTAGTCTCGCTTTCCAGAATGATGCAATTCAGATTCGTCATTCCCCCTTGTTAAACACACTTCGGAATCGATTCTTTTCAAAAGAACCACCAAAAACTAGTGTCAGGAAACAGCGGGTTTTTTGCATTTGCTTCGCTTCATCATGATTGAAACTGAGCACAGTAGGATCTGTACCAGTTTCAAGTGGGAACGACAGCCATATAACTCAATCAGCAATTTGCTTTAAATCACAGTGGGAACGAGGCCCAAGAATCCTGTCCACATCCTCATTCTATACAAATTGAGAAATTACCACAGGACAAATGGGGTAAAGGTTACATTCACCAGATCTGTATTGATCCAAGCCAGAGTAGATCTGATCAAAGAGCACTAAAAATCAAAATAGTTTAGTAGGAAGGTGGGGATATTGTGGCCCTCCAGATTTTGGAAATCCCATAAATATTAATCAGCATAGCATACACCCAAAATGTCTCAGTTTGTCAGGGACAGTCCCAATGTTATCCCACTTTTTCAGATGCTTTTAAATGTTCCAGTTTTTCTCTCTTCCGCCTAGTTTCACCCCTTTGTCCTCAGTGTACTTTAATGGCTGAAAAGGTGTTCAACATAGTTTGTACTTAATTAACTCAGCGATTTGGAGGTTGGGGAAAGGGCTGAAATGTTTCCTTCCCTGTAGACGCAAGCAAAAGCAAATTGCTGGATCCTCTCTAGCATGTCCATTTTTCTTCATTAACAATTTTAACCATCTTGACCACATTTAGATGTTATTTGGCCCCACAATTCACAGTTTACATTTGTGAAATTTTGGAAGTTATGGCATAACCAGTGGTCAGGAATGGTGGAGGGTGACCCTAGTGTAGTATTTTTTTTCCTTTAATTTTCTCATAGAGTTTTCAAAAGCCAAAACGCCAGCAAACATTTTCCTTGTATTTGTTTGCTGAAACATAACATTTTAGAAATATTGTACCTATTTTATACTTTTTCTCCACAATCTGTAAAAATACATAATTTTCGACACTAGGTGGCATCCATAGTCTGCATACTGTTTTAAAAAATTGTGGAAGGAAAGCTCAAAATAGCTCAGCATTCCTTAATTTTATTTGGATTCACTTTTAATTCATTCACTTAATTACTTCAACAAGCCCAAATATACTGTTCATGTTCTGTTATCATCATTATACTCTCTGCTGCAGCCTTCTTTGGGGAAAAAAAATGTAGCTTTAATACTATTTAGGTAAAATTGAGTAGATTAATGCAATTTGTTATTTGCCTCTTTAAAAAACCTCAGTGATTACATTTACAGTAAGTACATTAAGTAACATTAAAGGATATACACTTGCATTATGTATCTTGTTAGCTATGTAAAAAGCATGAACACTTTCTGAGCTTCACTTTTTGAGAAACGGTTAAACTCTTATAACAACTGTACTTTTTGCCAGCATACAGTTTATTCACAAGTTACATCCAGTTTCTTTCTTGAAATATGCCTGATTTCCCTCTTTCCCCCTCCTTTCCATTCTTCCTCTTTCCCCTCCCAATAATCATGTGTCACATCAAGTTTCATGCAACATTTCAGAAACCGATTTTCATCCATTCCCACTGAGCCTTTTACAATTCAGAAGTTATACTCAAAATGCTAAAGTGTTTCAGCAACACTGCAGTATTAGGAATTACGATAATTTTGTTTTAGTGCTAACATTCCTGTTTCCCTTGCTTGAACTTTGTTGAGTCAGAGTCCTGGAAACATTAGCTGTGTTTACAGGTAGCAACTCTACTGCTTCTGCAATAGTACAACCACACAGGCACATTTCCCTCTCAGGATGAAGAAAATGTCATATGGGTCTCCAAAATAAAAACCAGTTTGTACAGGAACAAAACCTGCGGTTTGCAGGGATTCCCCCCTCCTTCATCGAAAGACACTCTATTTTCCCTAAATTCTGTTTTAAAAATTCATACACTCATCATTAAAACAATACCAAAAGCCCATCCTGGTTTTATGTGCCAAAGGACATATAAAACAGTACAATCCTGATTACCTGCTGGAAGCTCAAATGGAACAGATCCAGCCTGGCTAATGTCAGGAAGGTGCCCCATGATTGAGTTGTTGCTACAGAGAAAGGCCTGTCTCATGCACCTACTAGACCAGCCTCTCAAGGCTGTAGAATCTATTACAGGGCTTTTTGAGGACTTCCAGGGCAGCTCATACAGGAAGACAGTCTCTCAGATATTCCAACTGTGAATTATTTGCATTTTGTATGTCAGAATTTGTTGTGTGCCGTGAAATCATTACCAAATTATGATGACCCTAAGGCAACTCTATCATAAGGTTTTATTGGCAAAGTTTGTTCAGAGGGGTTTGCTATTACCTTCCTCTGAGGCTGAGAGCATGTGACTTGCCCAAGATCACCCAGTGGGTCTGCATGGTCAAACAGGAATTTGAAGCCTGGTCTCCAGGGCCCTCATCCAACACACACCAGTGATTCCCCTGGGGGTGGTGGAAAGATCCAGGGGGGCACTGAGCAAAAAAGGTGGTGGCAGGGGGACAGTGAGAGTAAGAGTATTGGTTTGCAAGAAAGTTAAGGGGAACCAGCAGCCTTTAGGACATTGTTGGGGATGAAAGTTGCAAAAAAGTTCTTTTCAGGCTTTTTTAGAACCACACAAAGTCTCACTGAACAGTTTGTGTCGTGCTATCTCCCATTCTTTGCCTGCCCACGTGAGCACACTCCTTTAGCCGCATCTTTTGCTAGTAGTAGCAGGAAACTCTTGGGCACAGGACGTTGTTTCTGTGGCTTGGAGCAGTGCCATTTTGGTACACACTGATTGACTGGACTGAGGTGTTACAGCATGTAACAGCAGGGGAGAAGCAGCAGCAAAAAGGAGCATTCAGATTTGGGGCCTGCTTAAGCTTTGTGAGCTTTGCTGGGACTTGGCTGGCAAGTTGGATATGCTGCTGCTACAGGTCAAGTTTCTCCCTTTGCACATGGTAACCTTGGGAGCAGCAACCAAGCAGCTGGCTGGGCGGCAACCAAGAGGACTTGCCTGTACTGGCCTTTTCTTCAAGGACAGGACAGGTGAGAGGTTTCTTGATTGTTGCTCAACCAGGTGCTCAGTTGCTGTCCTTAGGGTGACCGGGTGCAAAGGAAGCAGTGACCAAGATTGGTGTTTTGAATTTGCAGAAGAAGAGTAGACCTAATACCAATAAATAGGCATGTGTGTGTGTGTGTGGGGGGGGGGCTAGGGTTGTCATGCAAGAGGAAAGGGGGAGGTAGCCTTAAAAAGTTTGGGGACCACTGCTCTCACTAAACAATGTTGGCTTTCACATGTCAGAAGATAATTATCATCTTGAACTGTTTGAACTGAAGCCAGTGCAGTTTGTACAAGACTGGTGCTGTCTCATGTCTAAAGTGCACACTAGTCAACAGCCCAGCTACTGCATTTCCTACTAGCTATAGCTTCCAAACACTTTTTAATGCCTGCCTCACGTAAAGAGTGTTATGGTACTATAATAAAGAGACAATCAAAGCATGATTAACTGTGTTTATATCATTCTTCCCTTGAAAAGGATACAATTGGTACATCAACCGGAGCATAGCAAAATCTCTCCTCACCACGGAAGCCATGTGCCCTTGCAAAGGAAACCTGGGTATGAAAGCAGGGACCCTTTCACACTACACAGTTATAGTACTATTATTCCATTCTAACAGCCATGGCTGCATCCTATGAAATCCTGTGTTTTGTAATTTAGTGAAATTACAATTAGGAAATCTATGGAATCCTGAGATTTGCAACTTAGGAAGGGGTATTTTGAATTCTCTGTCCGAGAATTGTCTAGAGCTCTCTGGCAGAGAATTTGAAGTTCTCCTCCTTAAACTGCAAATCTCAAGATTCCATAGATGTTACCATGGCAGTTCAAGTAGAAACATAGCGCTACAGTTGTATAGTGTGGAAGTTCCCAAGGTCTTTCAGAAGACATCAGATTTCCTAATTGTAATTAAAATTGTCTCTGTAGATTACCTTTGGGCTAAACCCAATTATGACATATGATCCTTGAGCTAAATCCAGCTGTTAGTCTGTTAGAGTTGATCTACTGAAACCACAGCATGTGTTGAATCAACATTTTTATAATCCTCTTTGATTCAATGGGCCTGTTCTAGTTGTGCCTTTGAAACTTGAATTTAGCCCCTTGTATTCAGTTAAGATAATTATAGTCCACAATTGAAATACTGTGCAATAGCAATATGAATGTTCTGTCCATATTAACAATACTTCTACTGTTCTTGACAGTGTTTATCATGATTTATTGTGAGAGGAACAATAATAGATGAAGGGTCT
Organism: Phrynosoma blainvillii; assembly: GCA_026167975.1. Lineage (NCBI taxonomy): Eukaryota > Metazoa > Chordata > Lepidosauria > Squamata > Phrynosomatidae > Phrynosoma > Phrynosoma blainvillii. The sequence continues at coordinate 56,418,126 of JANUYF010000003.1, read as the reverse complement.
TTACAGACTGCCAGAAATAATGCAGATTGAGGCCACTTTAACTGCCCTGGCTCAGTGCTAAGGAATCATGGAAACTGTAGTTTATTGTGGCACCAGACCTCTCTGACAGAGAAGGCTCAATGTCTCAGAAAAAAAAAATACAATTCCCATGATTCCCTAGCACTGAGCCAGGACAGTTAAAGTGGCCTCAGTCTGCATTATTTCTGGCAGTCTGTAAAGGCCCGAACCTTGGTCTTGCATATTCATTTTCCTCTGGCATGGATTCTAGGAGGAGTTAAGAAGCTTTTGTTTCCACAGTTTTGATTAATCAGAGCTTGACATTTCATCTGAGCTTAATAGACTGCAGTTTGTTTGCAACAAAACAAAACAAAACAAAACCCCCAACCCTTCAGATGTTTGTAAAGATGGCTAATGGTTTATTAAATGAGCTTGTTTCAAGAAAATTATAATTATGATTAATCATATTTTAGGGTTTGGACATAATGCTAAACTATGGTTAATTGTATTTTAATGGAATGGAACCAAACATTTCCGATTTCCTTGTAATCATTTTAGAAGTGGAGGATCTATGAGTTCAAAGGTCATCTAGGTTTGATCCCATCAGGATAAATCAAGGCTTTACTGTGATATACGATCACAGTCGGTCTTTTCATTTTTAAAAGAAGCTTGTAAATTTCAGATCTATGACAAGAGACAAGATGACATACTGTATACTCTTGGAATGAAGCCATTGAAGAGAATATAGAATTAGTCTGAATGTGAAATAGTCATTAGTTGTGTGTTCTTTCATATAACGATATTTGATATATGATACTCCTCCAAATTTGTGGCTTGTTAACCCCAAATGTTTGGTGGTATAAGCATTAAGCATGATTCAGTACATTTTCTTTAAACCTTAGAACTTTCTTTGTAATAGCAACATTGAATCTGCTGACCTTTGAATTTATGGGCTTTTACCATGTAGATCACACCTTCATTGTATGTTCATATTAGCAAAGACTTTAGGTAGTGAATATTTAGCACATCTTTTAGATTTTAATATTTCTTTAACAATATATAATAAAAGTTCAGTAGCTTGTTAAATTTTCTAAAAAGTTCATTTGGCCTCCCCGTTTCTGGGTATATGTGAAATTATCTTGCCTTCAATTGTTCTAAATAGAAGATGATTAATATCAGGGATGAATTCATATAATTAAAGAAAATTTCACTTTCACCTGAGATGTACCTGCAATCAGTACTTGGAGGTTAAATACAGTCTATACTGTAATCAGAAGAGAAAGAAGTTCATTAAATGGTGTTTCTACTGTTTTGAATGACAATAATTTATATCCTTTATAGGTCAATTTCATTAGCTGAGAGAATGAACAGAACTCTGTGTTCATAGATGCAGTCCTGCATTTCAGCTTTAGTTTAGAGACAATGAGCAATAGCAAATTTGTGGGAAAGAAGAAAAATGAGAGGAAACAACCACTAAATGAAACAAGGGAAACAGAGAGATCCAAGTAGAGGTGGAGAAATATTGCAGAATCTGAACTATAGAAGGATATAAAGAAAAATGGAATAATCAACTGGGATGAGTAAGCAACTGTATCACAACTGGAGAAAATGAGACAGGTCCTGAATGGAAGTGACTGGAAGCTACCTCTTGTTAAGTTAAAATCATAATCATAATGTAATGTCATTATCTAGAAATAGTATGGTGTAGTCATTTGACTATTGGACTAGGAGTCTGAGAGATCAAGGTTTGATCACCCATGGAAAGCCATTGTTGCACCTTGTGCAACTCATAATCTTTCAGCCTCAGAGGAAGGCAAACCTCTGAATAAATCTTGCCAAGAAAACTATGGGACATGGTCTCTACAAGTCAGAGTCAACTTCAAGGTATAGTCAGCCCTCTATATCCATAGATTCTATATCCACGGTTCATAGTTTTCATCCATGGCTTGAAAAATATATTTAAAAATATACATTCCAAAAAGCAAACCTTGATTTTGACATTTTATATAAGGGACATTGTTTTACTACTCCACTGTATTTAATGGGACTTGAGCTTCCATGAATTTTGGTATCCACAGGGAGTCCTGAGCCTACTGTACATAAAATCAATATGGTGTTATAGCATTGCTATTGGGGAAAGAAATTAATGACAAGTAACTAGTTATTTTAGTGAATTGTTTCCAAGCTGGAGTTGGAGGTGACTTTGGGCCCTTCCGCACTACACAATTATAGCACTGTGATTTTATTTTATAGCACTATGATTCTATTTTATCTGCCCCAGTTGAATCCAAGAGTTATTAGTTTGATGAGGCACTAGAGCTCTCTGAAATTCTAATTTACCTTTACCTAAACTGCAGATCACAGAATTCCATAGGATGGAACCATGGCAGTTAAAGTGGCATCATAGTGCTATAACTATGTAGTGTGAATTGACCCTTGACTGATAGCAGCAATTGAAATTGTGTAGTCATGTAGGCAGGAGATGGCCAAGATGGTAACTGCTATTCCAGCCAGTACAAAGAAAGCTGAAATATCAACTCTGACAAACTTTAAAGTCTTAACACATGGGGTTGGGCACACTTTTCTACACTGGTATGAAAGCCATCCAGGAAAGGGAAGCTGTCCTGGGTGAAGTTCTGTCAAAGCATAAAATGGAGTATTATTGTGGAAGAGGCATGGGAGAATGAAGGGATAACAATTTTTCAACTAACAACAGGGTGAAATGTGGAATATGTGCTACATTCCTTTTAATAGTGTACACTGTCATATAGAAATATTTAATAATAGAGTCTGCTTCCCTTGTTAATTATCTGACATTTCAACCTTGCAAAATTTTAAGGAATAATGTTTTAAAGTCATTATGTTTATGCCTTTTATATTTCTAGTTATCTACTTTTATGCTTCTCTTTTCTGGAAAAAAAAATTATGCTGCCTGCAAACTGTTCTTTTATTATATTGTCTTTTTAAATTGTGTTTTATTATTTTAATTGTGAGCTTCCCAGATAACTGTGTAATTATGTGGCCTTATGTAAAATGCAGAGTCAAATTTAGTACAATATAAAAGCTTCTGAACCAAGGAAATACTGCCTGGACTTATTTCTGCCTGTGGTAGCCAGCACAATAACTTTAAGTCTGTGGTGCAGCAGAAGCCAGTAAAAATAACTGGGGCTTTTACAGCATTGAAAGGGCACCTAACTAAATGAAAAATATGGAAATCTGGACATTTTTTTTGTAACACTCATATGAATAATATATTACAGAGGCAATGCAGAGGAGGAAAAATATGCTATTGTACCATGTAATGAAGCTGACATCCAATATTTCTATAATTCAATTAACAACAACAGCAACAAAACCACTTTCTGTTTAATATGTCATGTTGAGGGGTTTCCATGTTCCACTGGAAATAGCTTGTGGTGAGGCAATGTTCAAACAAGGCTCCTCTGCCAACACCTACCAGGTCAGAATGCACAGGGAAGCCATCGAAATCCACAAACACTTGGACAACTTCAACAGGAAAGAAGAAACCCTTAAAGTAAACAAGGTTTGGCTACCAGTCCTACAAAATAAGAAAATCAGCAGTCAGCAAATGCAAATGGGAAACCAACCAGGGTTAGGGGCTTTCCCAGCAGACAATAGCAGACAATATCCTTGTTTGCATATCCTCCCACCCTGAAGCCATGCCATTAACAACAGAACAAAACCTATTCAACACAGAACAATACACAGTTTACATGGGAATCACTCCTCCCTACCCAGGGTCTCACAGTATATATAGATCCACTCTCTTCCATTCCAGTATTCTCTGAAGATGCCAGCCACAGATGCTGGCGAAACGTCAGAAAGGAACTCTTCTAGAGCATGGCCACACAGCCTGAAAAACCCACAAAAAACTCTGTAAAAAGGCTTCCTTAGAAAGACCTTTGAGCTGATACAGTGAAAGTTCACACTCTGTGTGCAAAGTACTGGAGGAACCTAAACCTCAAAGGAGAAATTAACTGCCAAAGAATTCTCTGGAAACGTTTTACTTTGTTTAGTGATTTCTGATTTGCTAACATTTTAACTAAATATTCAGGTTTCTCATATATATTCAGTTCAGCTCCCATGAAAAGAGGCTTGCTAATGCTTTCAGGGCACCCATTAGTAGCATACAGCAATCTGTGTTTTTCAACTATGAAGGTTGTTATTTCAGAGACTAGAGTGTGTGTGTGTGCATGCCATTTTTATCCTGTAATCACAGAAACTCATTTTCCAGGTGTGTTTGCTGAATATTTTACTGACATTTGCAGCTCAAAAAGAGCAAGGGATCTTATGGAAGTCAAATGATTTGCTATTCATTTTTGTTACTAAAAAAAATAAAAAATAGTTTAAGCCATTTTAAATGCCTGTCAGTCAAGATAGATGGTATTTTTCACTCATTCTACCTGTATCCAAAATATCATTTTCTCTATCACACTTCATGATGTTTTAGGTCACTTCTGGTATCAAAAAGAAAGAACCATAGATGTTTCATAGCTGCATGTGTCGTCATCCACTCTTGCTGAAGAACATTATTTCCCCCTAACAAACCTCATCCAATGTACCCAAATGACTTATGGGATATCATACTCCCACCCCACTACCAAGACATGGTGGAGGATGAAAGGGAGTAAAAACATAAAATGAAAAATAGGTTGGCCAATGCATAAAGGACATAGCCCCACAGATACTATTAAAGATACTAATATACAACCCAGAAATGGTAGCAGTTAGCTATTTTCCAGGAGAATCCCCTCAGAGAAAAGTAGCAAACTGCTGTGCTGTTATGGCAAAGAATTTACACTAAAAGTGTGAGCAAACAGGGCTATGTGGCAAGGACGTGTACTGGCATGGTAAACCATTGGGACTAAATCTAAGTAGAATGCAGGGAATATAGGGTTAGGTGGCAAGGTGATGTCCCAATGTGGTGAAACAGCAAAAGAGCATGGCAAATTAACCCATGAGGGTACATGTAGCCCTTGTATAGTAAAGGTGATGAATGTGTAGCCTTATCTAGCTAAGCAAAGGATGTCATAAAACAGATAAAATCCAATCTCTTTTTATCTGGTTGGGGGAAGCAATATACAGAATTAGAAGTAGATCACTGAAAGGAATATAGAAAAAGACAGTTATGCTCATTGTTACTGAACACAGTCATTTCACTGGCAGTAGAGAAGATCAAGCACAATGGCCACCAGAAATCAATAATGAGAAGACAGAGGAGGAGCTGGGAAGAAGGGAGCTACCCACAGCCATGTTGGTGTAACTCCTATATATTATTGATTTGGCCCAATGAGTGTGGAATCCTAAGGAAGAGGCTGTGCTTTCTAAAGAACAGAAGGAAAGTGGGAGCTGGAGAAGACATGTAGTTGATAATGCTAAGAAGTAGGACCTTTTGTCCTTGAGTAAGGTAGTTATGTATTTAGGAGGAAATAAAAGGGTAAATTCTTCATAGTGGAACTTCTATATTGCATTTTCATATTATGTTGTATTTTTTATTTAGGGTTTTAAGGTTTCATACAAATGTTGTAATATGACTAAGCAGCACAGGCAGAAGAGTCCTGCAGCTAAGTCCACTGGTACGTCATTGAATACATGGGACTTTTGGAACAGTTGCTATGTGTTAAATTTAATATCTAATTTGTTGTTTTGTTGCTAAATATATTATTAAGACTTAAAGTGTAATGGTATTTGCAATATTCAATTATAGTTGGCCCCATAGAACCAAGAAAATGATACACTGGCATTACATACATTGTCAAACACTCACCCCTCCAGCAGTGAAACATAGTGGGTGGGAAATCCATACCTGAAAAAAGTAATTAGGGTGCCCCAGCAACAATTCTTCTTGCCAGATTTATTCTGGAATAGAATAATCCAGGTAAGAATGGGAAATATAGGATGAGACCATGGGATACTATATGAATTTTCGGATTGTTGTTATTGTTGTGTGATAAGTCATTCCTGAATTATGACAACCCTAAGGCGAACCTATCGTAGGGTTTTCTTGGCAAGATTTGTTCAGAGGAGGTGTGCCTTTGCCTTCTTCTGAGGCTGTGACTTGCCCAAGATAATCCAGTGAGTTTCCACATCTGAGCAGGGGGATTCAAAGCCTGGTCTCCAGAGTCCTAGTCCAATTCTCAAATCACTGAACTACCTCACAGTTGTGTGATCAACAGACTCATAGAGCAGAGTATAATACCTGTATGAATTTCCCCTTCAGAAAGAAAGTTTTTGCTCAGACTTCCCAAGCATCATGGCTACTACCAGTGAAAGTCATGAGCAGTCAGAAATGTGTCAGGAACATATTTGATGAGGTCAAAGATGACTGTAAGGTTTGGCAAACAAAGATGCAAGTTTTTGATCCACAAAAAAGGCATTCAAAGCAAGAAAGTAAAGAGATGCAGCCCCCAAATTAACAATTATACATGTAGTATAAATGAAATCCTTTTACATTCAGTATTATCCACTTAAATCAATGAAGGCAAAAGTGTTTTCAGTTGTGAAATGAAACACTATTCAGGTGGGATAAAGGCCCAAACATGCAATGGTTAGAGTAGTTAAGGCATAGGCTTAGCTACATATATGCCTCATATATGTAGTTAAGCCTATATATGCCTCATATGAAATTGCACATAAAATACATCTGTTAAGAAATAAAGGCTGAGAACCTGCATCACAGGCTGCAATGCATAATTTTACAATGATAGAATTATGTCATAATATGGCCAAAACAGATAAAAACTGAATATATTTAAAGCAATGCAGTAGACCCTTCACATTCACAAGGCTTAGGGGTGCAGGACCCCCATGAAAGTAGAAACACTGAAAATATGCAGTGCATTGCACAACAGGACATAATGGGGCACTGCATAAGATGTTCTCTTGCTCACTGGGGGTTCCTGTCACACAATGCGGCACTGGAAAAGCTGAGGACATTTTCCCCCCATGAATTTGCCCTCCAATCTGGATTATTGGTGCTGCCTGAGTCTGTTGAGGGTTGTTGTCCCCTTTTTTCTAGTACTGTCATTTCACATGGGGAGCCTGGCCCACAAAGTGCTGTACTGTTCTACATCATGATTGTGGTGCACGAGCCATGCCACTAGCTCTATTTGTGCAGTGATTGTGATGGCACAGCTACGACAATGCACAGCTACGACAATGCACCCTTTCTATCATCACAAAACACCACAAATATATCATCTGAAAACACCACAGTGCAACATTGGTTTAAGACATAATAAATTCCCAACAGGAGGTTATCCAATATGGCCAGATAAAATAGATAAAACTGGCCATAATATGGCCAAAACAGATAAAAACTGAATATATTTAAAGCAATGCAGTAGACCCTTCACATTCACAAGGCTTAGGGGTGCAGGACCCCCATGAAAGTAGAAACACTGAAAATATTCCCAGGTCCTCCAAACAGTCTATATTCAGTCTATATTCCTATCTCTATGGGTGAGGGAACTCCAGCAAAGTATTGCTTCCACCTTGCCATCATTAGGCCTTGGACTTGGAGAAAATAAAAGCAGCCATGGTGGGATGACCAGTGCTGGGTGAAGCTCCAAGGGTGGAAGGGAAAGCAGGGATACTCAGTATTATTTTTATGCATTTATTACTTATTAAACTTTTTAAAAGTTCTCTTTATATTTTCTAGTCTCTGTGCATTGTCTGCAATTTTCCATAACATGTTGCAAAATCCAAGCTCCATTTCAATTATTGATGGCAAACTTGCAAAAATAAAGCATTGAAAGTTAAACCTGCAACAGTTGAGATTTGACTGTACTTACAAAACAATTCAAAAACTGATCTGCAGAATTTTTTAAAAAAATGTATCTTAAGCTTGTGCCTGGCAACGGACAGTTTTCAGAGTAGGAGGCAAAGCATTATACTTTTGCAGGTTTGCACACAGGAAAGAAAAACAATATATATAATAGGATTTTTGAAATCCCTTTAGGTTTAGGTCTCACTCTCATTCTTTAGTCAACACCCTGTTTATCATTACTGGAGAAGTATTTCCCTTCCTTTGCTTCTAAAAACCCTGAAGAAAGTTATACAAATATTTCTTGGCTGAAACATGTTGAACTAATAAAGCCTTTCTCACAGACTGAGACTCAATCTTTCTGTTATATTGGTTATACTGAAGGGTTATACAGACAGGCCAAAACCACACGCTGGCCACCCCAACTCCGCGCCGACACCGCCATCATGCTGCGCATCCCACCACATGGCGGTGGTGTTAGGATACTCCCTTGGAGCAGCGTGACATGTTGTGCCAATGGAGCACGGAAAAGCCATGGTGGCGGCAAGGGTGGCTTTTTGCCACTCCAAAAAGAAGTGGCATTTGCCAGCTCTTTTTGCACTGGCAAAGTGCTGGATTGGGGCTGCAGCATGTGGTTGCTGTGGCCCCGATATGGTGCTCACAGGGGCAGTACAGGGGCTGTCTGTAGAGCCCCTGAGTTTTACAAAACAAAGCAAAACAAAACAAAGCATCAAAATGACATAATTATATAAAGCAACTGTCAGTTTAGTTGTCATGCTAACCAACCCATGTACATACAAAGGTTTCTCATTCTTTCAGGCACAACAACCTTTCTCAAGTCAGTCTAAGGAAAGTGGATGGGGTGGAGGATCTCAAGTTGCCAAGACCTTTTTCTCCTGTGGCATTGTATGAAAGATACCTGTTCACTATATTATTGACACAGACAGAAATGAAAGGTTCCTTCTGGAGAGGGAATCCTGTATTAGAGAGGACTTCAAGTTGCATTTTATTTCTAGATAATCTTTATCAAAAGCAAAGCAGCTTATTTATATACCGCTTCATATCACGCTATGGGATGTCTAAGCGGTTTACAACTGTGAGCTGATTGCCCCCCAACAATCTGGGTACTCATTTTAGCGACCTCGGAAGGATGCAGGCCTGAGTCGAGCCTCAGCCCTGGCTGGTATTGAACTCGCAACCTTGTGGTCGAGTGAGTGGCTGCAGTACAGGCATTTAACCACTGCGCCACCAGGGCTGATGGTTATCACCACTCCTTCTCCAATGAAGATTTTATATATATATATATATATATATATATATATATATATGGGAAGAGAACCTGTTGTTGTTGTTGTTGTTGTTGTTGTTGTTGTGTCTTCAAGTCATTTATGACTTATGATGACCCTATGGCAAACCAATCACAGGGTTTTCTTGACAAGTTTCTTTAGAGGAGGTTTGTTATTGCCATCCTCTGAGGCTGAGAGAATGTGACTTGCCCAGGGTAAGCCAGTGGCTCTCATGGCTGAGTGGGAATTGAACCCTGTTCTCCAGAGTCATAGTCCAATGCTCAAACCACTACACTGGCTCTCTCTTTTGTTAGAGTCCCATTTTCTGAGTATCACACATCCTTACAAAATGAGATAGAATGCTACTGAAGAAAAACAGCAGGCTCAGTATGAATAATCAATAATATTAATTATTGGTATTCAGTATTAATACTCAGTATTCAAGTTAAGTTTGCAATTAACAGCAACAATATTCATGCTGATTAGGGTGGACAAAGCTGAAGTCCACAAAGGTGGATTAAGGTCTGAAATTATGAAACTTGGGAAAACCAAAGAATAAAGTGATGGGAATGGGCTACAAATGATGAGAGGATAAATGCTAGCTGTTGGCTGAAGAAACTGAATGCAGCCAAAGACATTTTACCCCAAATTGCTGTCCTAGGTTGAAAATAGTAGCCCTAAGGCAATATTATGGGATTTACTGGTAAAGATCCTGTTTAGCCTTCATGCCTCATTTTTATTTCCTCAAGTAAAAAACAGGGCTTCTGAGAACAGCATGCTTGATGGCATTTATGCGAGTTGTTCATAAAGCCTTTAATGGTCACTTCTAGGATGGACTATGACAGGACTATAAAATATAACAAAATGGAAATGGCTAAATAAGTGTCAGAAAGCCTTATATACTCCCTTGGGAGCTTTCTTCACCTTTGCTCCTTCCCTACAGTATCTTTATTGATGGCTGAAAGAGTGGTATAGCTGGTGATATAAAAAGTGATACTGAAATCTTCACAAAAATGAGAATGGAAGTACAGCCATTTCTCCTTCACATGGATGGTGCTATTTTGTATATTACATGATAGGAAAGTCAGAATTCTCACCATAGCTTATCTCATGTCTCTGGCACATGGACATGAATGTTACACTATATGGTAAAGATACATTTGTCACATAAAATCTCAGTTTCTTTTGGTAGCATGTCCACAATTCAGTTCAGAGCTTGAATTAGTAATTTTGGATTTAAGCCAAATTTGATCTGGCTCAATCAGGACCCTATATTTTTAAAAAAATAATTTAAACTAAAATTCTATATATACTCAAATTTAAAGACAACAAAGTAAACACATACATTAAACTAGATTCAAACAAAATGCATAAAACATACAGACTATACTACAACTATAAATTTATTGTTGTTGCTAGCTGCCCTTGAGTTAGTTCTGACTCATGGTGACGCTGTGGATGAGGCATCGCCAAGAATCCCTATCTTCCACTGCCTTGCCCAGATCCTGCAAGCCCTTGCCCATAATCCCCCCTGATTGAGCCTATCCTGGTTTGTGGTCTTCCTCTCTTTCTTCTACCCTCTACCTTTCCTATTATTATTGTTTCTTCTAGTGATCTGTGCCTTCTCATTATGTGGCCAAAGTACAATAGTCTCAACTTGATCATCTTTGCTTCCAAGGAGAGCCCTTGTCTGATCTGTTCAAGAACCCATTGGTTTGTCTTCTTGGCTGTCCATGGTATCCTAAGTACTCTTCTCCAGCACCACATTTCAAATGAATTGATTTTCTTTCTGTCTGCTTCCTTCACTGTCCAGGTCTTGCATCTGTACATGGTAATTGGGAATACAAAGCCTGAACGATTCTGACTTTAGTGCTCAGTTGTATGTCTTTGCTCTTCAGTATCTCTTCCAGTTCTTTCATAGCTGCCCTTCCCATTCCTAGTCTTCTTATTTCATGACTGCAGTCTCCATTCGGATCACTGTTGGATCCTAGATATGGGAATTCTTTAACTATTTCAATTTCCTTGTAGTCTAGATTGAATTTGTGTATTTCTTCTGTGGTCATTATTTTTGTTTTTTTTATATTCAGCATCAGTCCTTCACCTTTGACCTTCCTTATTAATTGCTCTAATTCCTGAATATGTTCTGCTAATATTATGGTGTCATCTGCATATCTTAGGTTGTTAATCTAGCTTTTCAGACTGCCAGAAATAGTGCAAATTGAGTCCACTTTAACTGCCCTGACTCAGTGCTAGGGAATCATGGGAACTGTAGTTTATTGTGGCACCAGAGCTCTCTGACAGAGAAGGCTCAATGTCTCAGAAAAAAATACAGTTCCCATGATTCCCTAGCACTGAGCCAGGACAGTTAAAGTGGACTCAATTTGCATTATTTCTAGCAGTCTGCAAAGGCCCAATGTTGCTTCCTCCTATCTTAACTCCTTTTTCTATTTCTAATTCTGCTTTGCTTATGGACGTTATCACACAGGGGCAGATCTGCTGGTTAATCCACACAAAATCCAGACAGAAACTGGATTAGTGCCCCGTGTTTTCACATGACGTCGCACAGAAACTGGACAGAAAGTGGACAGGAACTGGTGTTAAGTGAGATCTTTTGAAATTCGGTTCTTTGGAGGAAATGCAAATGTGCAATTAAGGTAATTTAGCAATTAAGGTAAAATCGCTGTAATGTGGAAAACAAATGCGCATTTGGAAGGGGGATTTGGAAGAGGGTCGGCACTCCGAGGAGGTCCCCCTTGGAAAGCCGGCTCTCCGAGGAGGTCCTCCTTGGAGTGCCGGCCCTGCGTTGGGTCGGCGCTCCGAGGAGGTCCCCTTGGAAAGCCGGCTCTCCAAGGAGGTCCCCCTTGGAAAGCCAGCTCTCCGAGGAGGTCCTCCTTGGAGCGCTGGCCCTGCGTCAGGTCGACGCTCCAAGGAGGTCCCCTTCAGAGGGTCGGATCTCCAAGGGGGACCTCCTCGGAGTGCCGACCCTACGCAGGGCTGGCTTTCCAAGGGGGACCTCCTCGGAGAGCCGGCTTTCCAAGGGGGACCTCCTCGGAGAGCCGACTTTCCAAGGGGGACCTCCTCGGAGAGCCGGCTTTCCAAGGGGGACCTCCTCGGAGAGCCGGCTTTCCAAGGGGGACCTACTCGGAGAGCCGGCTTTCCAAGGGGAACCTCCTCGGAGAGCCGGCTTTCCAAGGGGAACCTCCTCGGAGCGCCGATCCGACGCAGGGCCGGGGCTCCGAGGAGGACCTCCTCGGAGAACGCTGCGGTGGGAGGTCCTCCTTGGAGCGCCGGCCGTGCAGAGGGCCGGCTGCTCCGAGGACGACCTGGGGAAGGGGTGACAGCCGCGGCGAGTGACAGCCACGGCTGTAGTACACATGTGCTAGAAGATCATTTCTAGTACATGTACGGGATTTTCTCACTTGTGTGTGAACGTTAAATGCAGTTTCAGGGGGAGCTTTCCTTAATTGCGCAATTAAGGTAATTATGTGTGAAAACCATTTGCGGAATCAAGGTTTATTTTTGGTTTATTTTCGGAATTTGTCATTTCCAGTTTATTATCGCTTTGTAGGCCACGTGTGATAACGTCCTATGATGTTTTCAGCATATAAGTTAAACAAGTAGGGTGATAGGATGCAGCCTTGACTGACCCCTTTGCCTATTGGGAACAACTCTGTTTCCTCAAATTCTGTTCTGATGGTGGCCTCTTGTCCTTGTTCCAGATTCCTCATCAGGACTATCAGATTTAGTGTCTTTGAGTACATTCCCTAGTTTTTCATGATCTATACCAGGGGTAGGCAACCTTTCCCCTTTAAGGGCCGAGGGACTTCAGCTCCCAGAATCCCAGGAGCTATTGGCCAACAATCTATACAATCAAATGCTTTACTGTAGTCTATGAAACACATGCTGATTCTTTTGTAGAATTCTTTGGTGCAGTCCATTAGCCATCATATGTTTGCAATATGGTCCTTAGTGCCCCTTGGTTTTCTGAATCCTGCTTGCACTCTGGAATTTCTCTCTCCATGTATGGTTGGAGTCTATGCTACAGAATTTTGAGCATTATTTTGCTTGCATGTGAGATTAGTGCTATTGTCCTATAGTTGCTGCAGTCTTTTGTATCTCCTTTCTTGTGGATTGGTATGTATATTGGGTGTTTCCTGTCTGTTGGCCACTGCTTTGTTTTTCATATTTGCTGTCATATTCCAGTTAGCACTAAAGTTGAATCTGTCTGTAGGCACTGTAGCAGTTCAATTGGGATATCATCTGTTCCTGGTGATTTATTTTCCCCATTTCCTTTATTGCAGATTCCACTTCACTTCTTAGAATTTGGGGTTCATTTTCATATGGCTCCTCATTCTTAGAATTTGGGGTTCATCTTCATACGGCTCCTCATTCCAAATATCAACTATAAATACTAAACAAAAATATTAAAAACAAAATATGAGTCCCAAATGCAGGTATCTTTTCTGAGATTATATAGTCATTTCTAAGTTTCAACCTCCCCTTTTAACCCTAAACTGTAAATTTAACTCATATCACTAATCAAAACCAATAGTCATCTTATTATCCTGCTTCTTTTCCAAATTCTACTAGGGGTTTCCAGACTTTAAAAAAAAATTACCAATGACTTTTCTCTAATCAAAGTTGACAATTTATCCATCTCAGCTAATGCATTTCGTTTTCACAACCATTCCTCTCTGTGAGCTAATACATTGCTCTTTCATTTTTGAACATATAATAATTTTGCTGCTGTAATCATATGAGTATTCTTCCATGGTTTCTTTTAGTTGATTGTCCATCAGATCCAGAAGAAAAAGTTCAGGTTTTAATTGTATATTAGTCTTTAATATTCTCTGCATCATTCTATGTATTTGCATCTAGTATTTTCTAGCTTTTCCACACACACACACACACACAATAAACACTTCCAACAAAGATTCAAAGTTCCCTTGTATATCTTGGACAATTACCCAGGAGTCAAATACCATCATTTTGTAAAAACAAACAAACAAACAAACAAAAAACAACTTAAGGTCATGAAATAAAGTAAATTTCTGCCCCCTTTGACCACACCCCCCCCCATTGTGCCATTGGTATATTATAGCCAAAATTCTTACCCACTTTGTTATGCAGTCAGCCCTCCATCCATGGATTCTTTATCCATGGATTCAACCATCCATAGCTTGAAAATATTCCAAAAATATATACATTCCACAAAGCGAAGCTTGATTTTGCTATTTTATATAAGGGGCATCTTTTTACTAGTCCATTATATATAATGAGACTTGAGCACCCATGAATTTTAGTATCCATGCATGGTCCTAGAATGAAACCCCAGTGGATACCAAGGGCTTACTGTATAATCCTTCACCAGTTCATTTTCTATATCAATTTTTAAAAAGGGTTTATACATTTTATCATTTACCTGTTCATCATTTGAGCATAACTGCAATTCAAACTCTAATTAACATTTTTCAAAACCATGTTTTTTATCCACTTTAAATCTTTCAAATAAGTATAGTATGAAAATCATTGCAAACTGTAACTCTCCATTAAAAAGTTTTATACTATAATCTCCTTGGCAGTTCTCCAATATTACTCGATACCTCAACCATTTTTCTTTGTCTATTGTATCTTTTTCTACTGAAAGTTTCCTGTGATGAGACCCACAAAGGCATTTTCTGGCCTAGCCTGGGTTTGTACTTATTCCATATTCTAATCAAGGCACATCTCACATAATGGTTATTAAAATCTATATTCACTTTCATTTTATCATATCATAGCTATCAATGTCATCTAAACCTCAGCTCATGAGGCTTCCAAAAGTTTTTTATTTCCCAGAATAATCCATTCTTTTAACTACACTAAACAACAGGCAGCAAGTTTGGTAACCCTAAACCTCTTCTTTCTTTCTCTTCTTTCACTACCTTATATTTCACCCTTGGTTTTTCTCTTGCCATACAGATTTGTATAAATCCTTCTGCCATTGTTTAAATGTTAATCACATGTCAGTATTGGTATTGTCTGCAACATGAATCAATCTGAACCCTACAGATCCCATTTTGGACCTTGACTCCTGTTGGAAATGGAACAATGCCCAGTGTTAAATGTAGGTTAGTTGCTGAGCAGATGGATGGGAAAAATGGATGGATGGATGGAATGGGCCTTCCTGCAAACCAGTGTTGTACAGTCCATATGCTGATGCAATAACACACATTTCCTTGCTTGAACCAGACCAAAGCAAGGTTAATTTTGCTCTACTGTTTAATCCCAGAGAGCAGCTTTACTTGGTTTTCCATTTTGGCCATGTGTATCATTTAAACAGGTAAGGCTCAAAACATGGAAAAACTGCTTCTTTTTGCCAGTGCGGACAGCTCCTTAGAGAGAACAGGAATGTTAGGGTTAGTGAATGTTTCAGTAACCTAAAATGTCCTCATGTCTTATCCACCCATCCTAACCTCTTTGTGGTCCAAATGCCACCTCTTTGAACACCTTATTGGGGCCATGGCAACTGCACACCATGGTCCCAATCTGGCATTTTTATGACACAAAAAGAAGCAGCAACATGCCAATCCTTTTTGCACTGGAAAAAGGCACCCCTCTTGCCGCTGCAGCTCTTCTTCATTCTTGCAGTGTGCGGCATGTAGTTGCTGTGCCATAGGAGCATCCCAATGTTGCCCGCTGTCTGGACGGAAGGGTGGGACATGTGACAGTGGCTTGAGGGTAGAGTTGGGGCATGCAGCATGTGGTCACCACATCCCCAGCTCATCCCTATGCCGGCCCTTTTGGCTGGTCTTTACAGCCCCTTAGTTTTCTTCCTGGTCTACCTTAGATGAGCTTAGCACATTTAGAGAGGTTTCCTATCTCTAATGGAGTTCCTATAATAAAATGTTTAGCTGATTTCCTATAGCCATTGGTGTCAATCATAGTAGCTTGCCCCAACAGACGCACTCTCTCTATCAAATCTAAATTGAGATTTAGAAATCCACATAACCAGTCCACCCTCCTTCACTTTCATTGGGAAACCAAAAGTAGCTACAACTTTTTATTTGTTCATGCTTCCTCATAAAATTTGGAGGCACAGTAGATCCTAAACAGGGGATCAGCCCAGTCAAATTTGAAACCACAGCTGCAGGGGGTTTTGTGCTCAGCACACATAAATTAATTTGTTGTTTAAAAAATTATTAGTTTTAAAAATTGTTCAATGCACAGTATTGACAATTCATGCCCCTTTTGTTCTGCTACCAGCTAATCAAAGCTCCTGAAATGGTTGGGGGGGGGGAGGGTTCTATGGGAGACAAATGTAAAAACCACAGGCTTGTCTTTTAAAGAATTAGATAGGGCCCGTTAGAAGCAGAGTTGGGTAGGGCCAGTTGTGAAGAGGGAAATGGATGAGATCTGAACAGGGTTTTGGAAAGCTGAGAGTCTGAAAAGAGTTCTGGGAGAATTTCGTTTGAAACTGAGGTGTTACTGTGTACCATGGTTGACTGATTGAACTCAAAGTATGCTCACCAATGGCTCCTCTTCTTTCTGCAGAAAAGTGACTAGTGGGGTGCCGCAGGGTTCTGTCCTAGAACCAGTGTTATTCAACTTCTTTATCAATGACTTGGATGATGGAATAGAGGACACACTTATCAATTTTCATAAAACACCAAATTAAGAGGGATAGCCAATATCCAGAGGACATGATCAGAATTCAAAATGACCTTAACAGATTAGAGAGCTGTGCCAGAATTAACAAAATGAAATTCAATATGGATAAATGCAAAATACCACACTTGGGCAGAAAAAAATATGAAATGCTCAGATATATGTTGAGTGATACCTGGCTTGACAACAATACATGCAAAAGTGATCTAGGAGTCTTAGTAAACTGCAAACTAAACATGAGTCAACAGTGTGATGCAGCAGCTCAAAAAAGCCAGTTATGATCCTAGCCTGGATCAATAGGAGTGTAGCATCTAGATTAAGGGAAGTAATAGTGCCCCTCTACACTGCTTTAGTCAGACCTCATCTGGAATACTCTGTCCAGTTCTGGGCACTACAATTCAAGAGGGATGTTGACAAGCTGGAACATGTCCAAAGGTGGGCAACCAAAATGGTGAAAGGTCTGGAAACCTGGAAAATTTCATGCCTACTCCCTCATTAAGAATTCAGAAACGGGTGGCAGAGATTGTCTAAAGAACTTGGAAAAGTTACCCTTTTTAGACTACTACTACTACCAGAATCATACATCCTATATGGTTGCTGGCCATGCTGTTTGGGGTATTCTGGGAACTAGTCTATAAACAAACAAACAAACTTTCTGAGTTCCAGTAAGATGTCACAAGAGTCTGCTGTTGCTTTGGTCATGTATATAATCTGAACCCAGTTCCTCTAACTTCACACATTACAATGGATGCTGTGTGGAGTAGATTGGCTGTTTATGTAATTAATACCTATCCCACCTTTCTTCCAAGACCAGACCTAAGACAGAAACAAGAGAACCTTCCTTGGCACCATGTATTCAGTTATCTTCACTGGTCCAGGTTATTTTTCTCAACCTTTCCCCTGAAGAGCAATCACTGGTCTAGTTTCAGCCAACAGTACACAGAGTTTTGTGTAGTTAATGTTTGTAAACAGAGATTTGTGCAGTTGGTCTTTGACAGCACAAAGGCATTACTACAATGTGCTTCTGCTCTCCACTTCCACAATCAGACTAACTTATGCAACCACTTGTGTGTGCAGGCATGATCTGCTGGGCTCAGGATCGTGGAAAAGGCAGGACTACTGGTGCTAAGGACATAATCTATGCATTTGTAGTTTGAAGCAGAATCTAGAAAAAAACGTATTTATATAGCTTTTCAAGGGCATTTTTTAAAACTCATAAAGGATGTTTTGAAGACATTTTTCAAGACCCCCCCCCCATTTTATGTCATTATCTTATCAATCCAAAGTCCCTTCCCAATACACATACATAGGAACTGAACAACAAAAAAGCTATGCAAGAAGTTATTTTTAAGTACTGCAATGATTAATGACAATGAATGCTTTCCCAAACACTCTAACTGGTGGGCAACTGCAGTGAGTCTGGGAACTGCTTTTCATCCCCAGCCACATGGACTGCCATAAATGCAAAAACAAACAAACAAACAAACAAACAAAAACAGAAAAAAAACAAAACTAGGCAGTGTAAAGGTGTGGGAGCTGCAGTCAGTTTAAAAGGTGAAGTACTTCTCTCCTATCATTCCATTTTACCTGCCATGGTTCCAGTCTACAACATGCTAGGATATGCAGTTTAGGTGTGGCATTTAAAATTTTCAACCAGAGAGCTCTAGTGCTTCATGATACAACAAATCCCAAGATTCCATAGGATCCATGATAGTTAAAGCATAATGATAACATGATAGAATGGAAATTCTGTAGTATGAAAGGGCCCCAAAGGGCCCCAAAGGAGAGGCAATTCATTCTTTTTGACCAGAAAAAGAGCAGTCCAGGGAGTTAGACTGAAGGCAGTAAAAACAGCCTTGGTGAGTTGCACACAACCCCAAGGCTGCACTATGACCATCCCTGTGGTAAAACAACTAAACAACTTACAAAAGTAACTTTCTAAGCTCTGGTTTGTACCCTCAACCTAAAATAGAATCCTATCTCCCTTCTTTAATCCTATACACATTTCCCTGGGATTAAATCCCATTCATCTTAATAGGACCTCCTGCTGTTTATTTATTTAATTTTTATCCAGCCTGTCTCCCAAAAGGTGACCCAAGGTGGCATGCACCATAGGTTAAAACAAAATCCAGTTAAAATAATCTAATAATCAATAATCTAATAATAAAATAATTTCTCCACTACAGCTATTTATCCACTACAGCTATTTTAATTTATTTGTTATTTATTGTATTGTTTTTGTAGTTTATTATCTATTTATTGTATGTTTATAAATTTTGATTGTTTAATTGTATTTTTGGGGGGTGGGCTATTGGGGGACGGGATTGTTTGTTTTATCATGTAAGCCGCCTTGGTTGTATTTTACAGAGAGGTGGGATATAAATAATTTTTTAATTATTATTATTAAAATATCCATACCCTCCAAATGTCCTCATTTGGCAGGTATAGTCCAATTAATCCCAGTCATCCCATTTTAATCTTCTTTTAAAATATCCAGTTTCTCTTTCCTCCTCTCACTTTCCCTGTTTGTCACCAGCTTATTTCCACTGCTGCAAACTGAGTTCGTATTACAAAAGTAGCTTGTACTCAAATTGAGCAAGGGGAAAGAGAAGAAGGGGAGGAATCTTGCTCTTGCCAATAGGCTCAGAAAAAATCAAACTGCTGCAGCCTCTCCTAGCTTGTCTATGCTTGTTCATTAATAACCTTTGCAATCTTGACCATGCTCAGACTTTGCTTGGCAAACATGCCTTGGTTTTTATCTGCGAAAAGAATAGGTTTTGGGGGTCACATCTGGTCATTAATAACCTTAAACATGAATCCCCAGCATTTATGAGATCGTAAATACAACTTATGGTTTTGTAACTACTGAACAGAATGCCATCCCTGTCTTTTAAAGACAAACACTTTCATGACAGAACTACAGTAATCCCTGCACATTTGTGGATTTGACTTTTGCAGATTTTATTATTCACAGATTGTATTAGTATGTTCTCTCTAGGAATATCTAGGTTTCCAGTGTAACTCTATGGTCAAGTTTAACCAAAAGTTGCACTGAAGGACCTAGAGATTTCTAGAGAGAACATTCCACTAGGCACTTGCAGCTCCTCCAGCACAATTCTATGGTCAATGTCTGGCAGATGTTGACCACAAAGTTGCACTGGAGGACCTAGAGATTCCTAGAGAGGTGTTCTCTCAGGTAAAAAACATATGTTTTTGTTATTTGCAGTTTTCCCACTTTCACAGGGGTCCTGTGCCCCTAACCCTAGTGAATGTGGAGAGACCACTGTAATTTCATTTTGTTTTTTCTTTTTTCTTTTTGGTAGTAGGATGTGTGTATTTTGTAAGTTCTTCTTTTCTCTTGTCATTACTCTGATGAAAACATCTGCTACCATCCCAATAGTTTGCCAGTCCCATCCAGACTCCCATGCACCAGGGTGTTGGTTAAATATATGAGACTCCTATATACTGAATTAATCTGCCAGTGTCCCTTTAACCCAGTACTCAGACCACTCAGGTAGGGGTTTTCTCATCAGCAGTCCTATCAAGCCTAAGGATTTGAACCTGTGACCAGCTGCAAGCAAAACCTTCTTACAGAGGGGCTATGTTTTTTCCTGGCATCACAAGACTCTTTTGCACTTATGATTTTTCTTACGTCCTCACTCTTGTGTGTGGGTTTCCTAGAGTAATCAGTCACCCTGCCACACAAGATCTAATTATAGCAGGGAGGAAGTTGGGAAATTGATAAAATCTTTGCCACTCTCAAAATGCATGTCTGGTTAATTTTCCTTTAATCTCATTTTCACAAAATGATTCCACCTCGTCTTCTAATCTCTGCATCTGCATAACAAGTGTAATCAAGAGGACCAAAATTAAAACATCCCTACTGCTACCCTTTCAATCACTCACAAATTAAAACTGAAAAGAACCTCTTCTGATGCACATGTGGAGGGAGAGAGAGCCAGGAGGAAGAGAACAAAACCCTGCATTAAAAACTTAAGTGCATCTGTCCTAACTATTTATCTCTCTACATTACAGCTAAATGTGAACTTGCCAATTAGAGCAGAAACAAATACTGTAATTAAAGAGATTCATGTCTTCATGTGCATCACAGCAGTATTTTTCAAACTTTTGAATGTAGCCCTTGTTCAAAACTTTCTTTGCCTTGTTCTCACCTTGACTGATAAACCAAAACCCATTTATCTACAGATCTGCTTTCAGAGAATGGCATTGGGAGACTCTAGTTCAACCCCATGGCTATTAAGCTGTGGGGTACCATGTTTCCATCCTAAACTTCATGTTGTTCAATATCTATGTGAAACAACTAAGTAAGATTGTTAGAAGATTTGGATCTAGATGCCATCAATGGGCAGGTAAAATAATTTTTTTGTGCCATCAGGTTTTTTCAAACTGATGAGGATTGGACTTTTAAATGTTGTGCGATTTAGATTTTAAAGTCTGTATATAGTTTTTTTAACACACGTGACTATAGGTGCATAGTTACAGTAAATGGAAATATTTAAATAAAGAATAAATAAACTGTCATGGTTGTGTACATATAGGGAGAAAGGTGAGATATTTTAAAAATAAATAAATAATAAATACATGTGTTTTAACTTTGTTATTGTCAAAGTGTTTTCAGTCCTACCAATCTCAAAAGATATTATTCAGCTACTCTGTCTTCTTATACATATATTTATTTGGTGGTAGTATTAAAAAAGAAATGGAAAAAATTCTGGAAACTGAAAGAGGACATGACACAAAACCCCATTAAATTTGATATTTCAGGCAAATTTTAAATTCAGTCCTCTTCCATGCAAAAAGCCCATAACCTTACCTAATGAGCTTCATAAAGTCTCCTTACCAAATTATACCAGGAATCAAATGACTGGCGTTGTTGTTGTTGTTGATGATGATGATGATTACGGCTGAAAAAGGCTTTTAACAATACAATAAACAAGGATTTAGCAACAGGTGTAAATCAAACAAAATAATTTATCCTATAAGTAATAATTTGACAATGAATACTGTATTTTTTTTTAAAAAAAGAATCAGTTTTAATATTGTATCTCAACACCAGCACAAACACAAAATATTTAGACACAGAACAATAGCACATTACAATGTAATCATAGTCACGGATTCCAGCAGAAAGGTCCTGAAAACAATATAAACTTTAATGCTGAGGTCAATGAGACAGAGTCCTTTACTTTGTAAAATATTAACTGCATAACAGACTTCCTTTTCTACACTTGTTTTTTGCAGGATAAACATGGAAAAACCTTTATAAATGGTGTGTTCACCTTTTAGGGAGAAATTGCATGGTACTTAAAAATAATTCTTAAAATAATTGCACCTTTTGGTTTCATGTGGAGCTGCACATATTGGGAAAATCACATATTAAGCCTGAGTTACAGCTTCAGGCAACCAAACAACTAAAGGGCTTTTTTTTTTTTTCATACTTCACTGTAAAGTATTTTTTTTTGGGGGGGGGGATCCATTGTGATTGTGAGTACAGCAAATGTTTTAAAACAGTAAAGGGTACAGTCAATAATTTTTCTTTTTTTTTATTTAGCCCAGGTATGCTTTTAGATACAGGACACAAATGAAACTGAGGCCCCATTCACACTAGTGTTTTTGTGCCGAGTAGATCTGGGGAGAGATTCAATGATGCAATACCAAATGGAAGTTCCCACTACATTTACCCCAAATGAATCTCTCCATGGCAATTTAACCCAGTTTGAGTTCACATTGGCATTTGAATCATGGAATCATAGAGTTGGAAGAGACCACAAGGGCCATCCAATCCAACCCCTTGCCATGCAGGAACTCAAAAGCAAAGCATCCCCGACAGATGGCATCCAGCCTCTGTTTAAAGACATCCAAAGAAGGAGACTCCACTACACTCTGAGGGAGTGTGTTCCATTGTTGAACAGCTCTTACTGTCAGGAAGTTCCTCCTAATGTTCAGGTGGAATCTCTTTTCCTGTAGCTTGCATCCGTTGTTCCGGATCCTATTCTCTGGAGCAGCAGAAAACAAGCTAGCTCCCATGACCTCTTGACCATCTCTTCTCCAGGCTAAACATACCCAGTTCCCTAAGTCATTCCTCATAGGGTATAGTTTCCAGATCCTTCACCATTTTAGTCACCCTCCTCTGGATACACTCCAGTTTTTCAACATCCTTTTTGAATTGTGGTGCCCAGAACTGGACACAGTATTCCAGGTAGGGCCTGACCAAAGCAGAATACAGTGGCACTACTACTTCCCTTGATCTAGATACTATACTTTGATTAATGCAGACTAAAATTGCATTGGCCTTTTTAGCTGTGGCATCATACTGTTGACTCATGTTCAACTTGTGTTCTACTAGGACTCCTAGATCCCTTTCACATGTAGTCTTGTTAAGCCAGGTGTCCCCCATTTTATATCTACGCATTTCATTTTTTTGGTCTAAGTGCAATACCTTACATTTCTCTGTGTCGAAATTCATTTTGTTATCTTTAGCCCAGCTTTCTGATCTATTAAGGTCAGTTTGAATTTTCATCCTGTCTTCTGGGGTATTAGCTATTTCTCCTAATTTGGTGTCATCTGAAAATTTGAGAAGCATGCCCCCTATTCCTTCATCCAAATCATTGATAAAGATGTTGAATAGCACTGGGCCCAGGACAGAACCCTGTGGCACCCCACTGGTCACTTCTCTCCAGGATGAAGAGGTGTCATTGCTGAGCACCTTTTAGGTTTGGTCAGTCAACCAGTTACTAATCCACCTAACTATTGTATTGCCTAGCCCACATTTTACTATCTTGTTGGCAAGATATTGTGGGGGACTTTGTCAAAAGCCTTACTGAAATCAAGATATGCTAGGTCTACCACATTCCCTTCATCTAGCAAGCTAATAATTTTATCCAAAAAAAAGAAAAAAAAAAGAAAAAAAGAGAGAGATCAGATTAGTCTGGCATGACTTGTTTTTGAGAAACGTATGTTGACTTTTAGTGATTATGGCATTGCCTTCTAAATGTTCACAGACTCTCTGTTTAATGAACTGTTATAGAATCTTTCCCAGTATTGATATCAGACTAACCGGGCAATAGTTGTTGGGATCCTCTTTTTTCCCCTTTTTGAAGATGGGGACAATGTTTGTCCTCCTCCAGTCTGCTGGAACTTCTCCTGTTCTCCAGGAGTTCTCAAAGTTTATTACCAGTGGCTCTGAGATTACATTTGCCAATTCTTTTAATATCCTTGGATGTAGTTCATCTGGTCCTGGAGTCTTGAATTCATTTAGGTTAACCAGGTATTCCTGTACTTCCTCTTTACTTATTTTGTGCTGTATTTCCCCTATTGTGTCCTCTGCTTCATTTCCCTCATGTTGAACACCCTTTTCCTTTTGTGAGAAGACTGAGGCAAAGAAGTTGTTGAGTAGTTCTGCCTTTTTATTGTCCTTAACCCCTCTAGCAAACAGAGTAGTCCCCTGTTAGAATTTCTCCATCTTCTCCATCTTTTCTATGCAGTGGGCCTACCATTTCCTACTTCTTTCTTTTGCTACGGACATACCCAGAAAAGCCCTTTTTATTGTCCTTAACCCTTCTAGCAAGCCTGAGCTCATTCTGTGCTTTAACTTTTCTGACTTTACCCCTACATGTGCTAGCTATTTGTTTGAATTCCTCTTTAGTGATATCGCCCCTTTTCCATTTCTTATACATCTCCCATTTAAAACCTAGTTCAGTTCAAAGTTCTTTTGTCATCCAACCCGGTTTCTTGAGACATCTCCCATTTTTCCTTCTCATTGGAACAGTTCGAGAATGTGCCTTCAGTATCTCCCTTTTGAGAAACTCCCATCCATAATGAACTCCCTTCTCCTTTAGTATTCCTGACCATGGGATCACTCCCAGTGTTTCCCTAAGTTTGTTGAAATCAGCTCTCCTAAAGTCTAGAATGAGTGTTTGATTATGCCTAGCTTCTCCTTTCCACTGTATGAGAAACTCCAGGAGAACATGATCACTCCTACCTAAGGATCCCACCACTTGCACCCCATTTACCAGGCCGTCCCTGTTGGTTAGAATCAGATCTAAAATAGCTGATCCCCTTGCTGCTTCTTCCACCTTTTGGACACCTTTTGTCTTCAAGGCAAGTGAGGAATTTGCTAGACCTTGAAGTCTTGGCTGAGTTTGACTTCCAGCAAATATCAGGATAGTTGAAGTCACCCATCACTACTACATCTGTCCTTTCTGAGTGTGTGGTCATCTGTTCTAAAAAGGCATCATCCAATTCCTCAGTCTGACTTGGGGGTCAGTAGTAGACTCCCACAATAACATCCCTGTTGTTTCCTTCCCCTTTATTTTTTATCCAGATGCTCTCCACCTGATTTCCAGGATTTAATTCCTGTATCTCTTCTCAGGTGTAAACATTCCTGACATATAATGCTATTCCTCCTCCTTTCCTGTTTGGCCTGTTTATCTTGAAAATGTTATACCCCTCTATTCTTACATTCCAATCATGAGACTCATCCCACCAGATTTCACTGATGCCTATTATATTGTATTTGCTTTGTTGTGCTAGTTCATCTTGCTTATTTCCTATGTTCTGTGCATTAGTGTATAGACATCTAAGACCATATGTTCCCTTTACTTGCTGCCTGTGCATGTTTTTTTGCCTCCCACTGTTGGGTCCTTGCAATGTTTGCCTTGTTCCCTCTATAACACTTTGACTATTATTTCCAGCCCATGATGTATTCTTGCCTTCCAAGATACCCTCCCCAACATGACTCAGTTTAAAGCCTTCCTGATCAAACTTTTTGAGACTATTGGCAAAAATGCTTCTGCCAACTGGTGTGAGATGCAGCCCATTTCTTGCTAGAAGTCCACCCTCATGGAACCGCAGCCTGTGATCTAAGAATCCAAATTATTCTTAGAGGCACCATCTACAGAGCCAGTTATTCACGTCTGCTATCTTCCTCTCCCTTCCTGGACCATCCCTTCAACTGGGAGAAGAGACGAGATAACAACCTGTGTGTCCAGCTCTTTCAACTTCCTACCCAAAGCCTCATAATCTCTTCTGATATTCTGAAAACTGTGCCTTGCAGTATCATTGGTTCCCACATGGACCAAGAGAAAGGGGTAATGGTCAGTAGGCTTGACAAGTCTTGTCAGCCTCGCTGTCACATCACGGATTTTTGCCCCAGAGAGACAACACACATCCAGGACATCTTGTCAGGCCCACAAACCACTGCTTCTGTTCCTCAACAAGGAATCCCCAACCATTGCCACACACCTACGAGGCTTAGCAGTGGCTGTTCCCTGTGGTGGTATTATTAGGGTCACCTGAGCTGTCCCTGAGGACTATCCCTGCTGCTCTTCCTCTTCATCCTTGATAAGGGAGAGAACTTCAAATCAATTCTGTAGCTGCAAGCTCCGAGAACAATCCCTGGTTTCCCTACTTCTGTGTGTGACATTCCTCCAGGTGTCCATTTCCTGTGTGCAAGAAGTGACCTCCTCCTCAACAATTTCCTGTGTGGTCCCCATCCAAGACTGTTTGTTCCTCTCTGTCCAGGAAAACCTCTTGTTCCCTAATATGCTGAAATGTAGCTATCCAGGCCTCCAGCTTCTGTCCTTTCTCTTCTAGGAGGGCTACCAACTTGCACTTGGTGCAGGTGAAGTTCCCCACATCTCTTGGCAAGAAGACAAACATCCCACAAGTGTTACAGGTGACTGCAGCAACTCCCTCAGTGTCCATATTGAGAAATCTTAAGTAAGCACTGAAACAGAACTGTGGGCTTCTCCCTCAAAAAATCCCCTGGTAAAGACCCATGTAAAGGGCCCCTGTTCTCTTGGTCTTTTCACCAGGCTCTGTCAGCGAGCTCAATCAACTGGGTTTCTAACTCTACAGAGAGCTCCTGGATGTTACCTTATTCTGGAGGCAAGTCTCTGTCTCTCTTCCTCTGAGCAAAACAACCAAACCCGCTCAAAATGGCTGCACAGAAACTGCTTTCCTTCTCCTTCCTGGCAGGAACTCAGAATGAATGTTGGAAAAACCAGATGGACAGGTTCATCCACCTAGGCTTTGAGTCTTTAACTTTTAAAAGTCTAGGAGGTTGTCTGCACCAGCCAAAAGGCCCAGCTTCCTCCCAGCACAAACCCTGGGGGAGGATCGGGGATCCAGCCTGACCCCAGAGTAAACAGTCTTTAAAGGTAAAGGTAGTCCCTTGACATGGATATCTAGTTGTAACTGAAAGTAGAGGGTGGTACTTGACTCAGTTACCAAAATGAAGAGCCAGTGTTGTCCAAGGACTACTCTGGTGGTTATGTGGCCAGCACCAAATGCTGTTACCTTCCCACCGAAGTGGTACCTATTTATCTACTTGCATTTGCATGCTTTTGAACTGCTAGGTTGGCAGAAGCTGGGACTAGTGACAGGAGCTCACCCCATGATGCAGCACTCGGGCCTCCAACTGCCAACTTTCTGATTGTTAGAACTGGTTTCTTAACCACTAAGCCACTGCATCCTACCTTTAAACTGCCCTGGTGGCGCAGCAGTTAAATGCATGTATTGCAGCCATTCACTCATAGACCACAAGATTGCGAGTTCAATACTAGACAGGGCTCAGGCTAGAGTCAGGCCTGCATCCTTCCAAAGTTGCTAAAATGAGTACCCAACTGTTGGGGGGCAATGAGCTCACAGTTGTAAACCGCTTAGACATCCCATAGCACGGTATGAAGCGGTATATAAATGAAGTTGCTTTGCTTTTGCTTTGCTTTACCCCAGGGTAATTTACCCCTGGTTTTCCATGAAGTTTCTATGAAACATTCTGCAGCAAAACTGAGCTATTCACTTTAAAGCCCTCATCACTGCATCTGATGTGGAAATGGTGCACCTGGTTGCATCCATGTGGCTGGGCACCCCATTTCTGCATCAGATGCAATGATGGGGGGAGGGCAACTTCTAAAAAAAAGTGATTGTGTAGGAAGTTAAGGAGCATGTGCCAGTTGCAGGTCCCAGGTCTGCATGAGGATGGGTGTGTGAACATCCATCCATCCCCGCGCTGACCCATGGACCAACCTGGATGAACACTGGGGCCAGGAAAACATGGGTTCAGCCAGTGCTTTCCTTCCCTATCTGCTCATCCCCTGGATTGAATCCCGGTGTATCATGTCTATTCTAAATCAGGTTTCCACATCTCTTTCTCTCTCTCTTTCTCTTTCTGTCTCTCTCCTTTCCATCTTTAATACCTACACTGTGTTAGGGTTGCCAAGTCTCATAAAGCTGGAACCTTAGGAAATTGCTATGCTTAGCCATCAGGGGAGGCAAATCTCAGGACATGCAGTATTTCAAGAGGATAAACATTGACTTTTGTGAGTGAGTAGCATTAAATCCTGGGTACCTATGCCCATCCATTCCCTGATGGTTGAGTGGTTCACAGTGAAGGTGTTCAAATGCCTAGTGTGCAATATCAGCACAAAAAAAGCCAGGAGTGGGGGGGGGGGTGGTGGTGGATCTGGTGAGTGCATGTGCTTGGTCCCATTGTGCAATTTGTAGCAAGTTAGTGAGACCAGCTCCACTCCTACATGCATTCTTCTTCTTGCTGTATGTGCCATCATAGCTCAGGGGGATAAGAAACCTCTCTATGGGCTTGTCTTGACTCTTCCACAACTCCCAAGGGCTTCATATGGTCTGGAAAAAATCACATATCATGTGTGCTGTAGAAAAGAATATGAGACACAATGAGGATGGTAGCAAGTTGTTGCACGCCTTCAAGTTATTTCCATCTTATGGCAACCTTAAGATGACCACATCCTTAAGATTTGTTGACAGTGGGTTTTCTCACTCTGCCTTCTTCTGGGGCTAATTTGTCCAGGGCCAGCAAGTGGGTTTCCATGACTGATTGGTGATTCCAGAGTTATAGTCCAATGTTCAAACCACTACACTCTGATGGCTTTCTAGTGGCAAGTGCTGGGCACATTTTGCCACCTGCCAGATTGCTGAAAATATTCCCCATGCTAGCTCTGTGTTGTCACATTACCTTGCTGTTTAGAGTTTTCCTGCCTTCTGGATCCATATACCCAGATTTCTTTCATGTCCATTTCCACAATCAGCTGGTCTAGAAAGAATTATGGCCCTTTCCCAATCATTATCTGCCTCTATGGCACTGCAGTCATATATCCTAATCTCTGGTCTCAATTTTTGGCCTTAAAAATTCAGGGAATCAGATCCTACTGACCTGCCAACTCTCTATGAAAACAATCTTCAGGGTGGAATAAATGCTGTATTTGGACCTTGTATACACCATCACCCCCTACATTGCTGTTTCTGTAGGGAGAATGGATCAGATACAGTTGAACATGATGTTGCAGTGCCTGAATGCTAAGAAATGTTGAATACATATTCTATGATTTATTGGTGAGACATTTCCTGCCCTTGAATGCTAATGTTTCACCTGCTGAGAGGAAAAGAGACCTTGTGTTAGTTTAGTAGCAAATAGAACATAGCAAACATTGTAGAAACCATCCAGTACTTCTGCAGATTTGCAGTATAATTTTCAATGTGTTTTATTTTTCAGAACATGCATGTCCAAAGGACACATATGTAATTCATTAATATAGTGCATTATTATGATTTTGGTTGCTTTTGTTCTGTAGCAAGTTTAAGTTATAACATATTTTGGACACTTCTTTTCCTGAAAAAGTAAAGGGCTGTTGTGTGACCTTGGTGGACAAACTAATAATTTCAGTAGACCTACTGCTACAATTCTCATCCATAACCACAATAATAATAATAATAATAATAATAATAATAATTTATATCCCACCACTCTGCAAAGCAATTGGGGTGATTTACAGCATAAAAATACAGTACAATAAAATCACCATCCCAAATCCCGACCCCTTCCACCCCTTAAAAAATTATTAAACAATCATACATTACAACAATATTTGAAATAAAGCAAAGTAAGAACAATCTACAAAAATAAACAACAACTGCTGCTGCGGGGAGTAATAGACAGGAAGATGGGCCAACTTCTGGGACAGGGAAATCTAATTGGGAAAGGCCTGCCAGAAGAGATCCGTCTTGACAGCCCTTTTAAAGCTGTCTAAGGTTGTAATATGATGGATCTCATCCAGCAGGCCGTTCCAAAGTCTGGGAGCAGTCACTGAGAAGGCCCTCTGGGAGGTTGCAGACAGCCTTGCTTTTATCGGTTGTAGCATGTCAGCTCCCCTACCACCCTAAACAGCTTCGCTGGATGGGACTCTGTAGATGCAATACATGCAGGTCAGAAAGATCTCTGTGCTGCATGTATTGCCTCTCGATGGGAATAAAGAAAGTTCCTATGACGAGTCTTGTCAGATAAGAGTCGAGTTTTCCACCAGGTGCACTCCAGTCATTGTCCAACTTGCTTCCTCCTTCTAACCTCTTCTATATACCAAGGATTATGGTTGGAAGCAGGTTGGAAAGGACACTTGGGAGCGATTGTATCGATAGCCTTGGTGAGATCAGTATTCCAGGTGTTGACCAAAGCTTTGACAGAATCACCAGCATTACCAGCCATTAAACCCTCCAAGGCTTTCTGGAATCCAATTGGTTCCATTAGCTGTTGAGGGTGGACAATCTAATAGGTCCACCACCCCCGGAGGGGTGAACAGTGGCTCTTAGTTCAACCTTAACCAGGAAATGATCCATCCATGACAATGCAGAGGTCTTAATAACCTCTGCCCATGAATATTTCCATTCCGTAATAAAGACCACATTGAGGGGATGACCCACACAATGTCTGGGCTCAACGACCAATTGGGATAGGCCCATGTTTGTCATGGATTCCATGAACTCCCGAGCTGCGTCAGTAAGATTTGACAAACTGATCTCAAGAGGGATGTTGAAGTCGCCCAAGACTAAAAGTCTGGGTGACTCCAGCAGCAACTCCGAGACCAACTGAGTCAGCTCAGTTAGGGAGTCTGCTAGACAATGGGGTGGTCGGTATACTAGCAGAATCCCCAAACTATCCCTGGTCCGCAGGCTTAGGTACATACACTCGAAGTGGACTGTGTTCTGGACAGGCATCTTGGTCAAGGTCAAGTTGTTTTTATGAACCAGTGCCACTCTGACCCCCTTCCCACTTCCCCTTACCTGCTTACTAATGGAGTACCCTGCTGGGAGGGCCTGTGTCCACGTTATGGCACTATCCTCTCCCAGCCAGGTCTCCATAAAGCAAGCCAGGTCGGCATCCTCATCTAGGAGGAGATCATAGATAATGTGAGTCTTATTCTTAACCGACCTGGCTTTGTAGAGGAGCAGGGTAAGGGTCTGTGAAATGGCTGGTATGCTCTCCAAACCATTCCAAGAAATAGAGTGAGCGGAAGGCAGGATAGCTTCCAAACATCGATCCCACCTTCTTTTGTAACATTGCCTCACTCTGTTCCTGCCATACCTCCCTTTCCCCCACATTACTTCAATTCCTGCTCCCAAATCATTCCCGGTCGCAATCAAAGATAAGGATGTTATAACAGCTTAACAACCTCTCTCCCCATATTTCCCAACAGCTCATGGAGGGAGTCCTTGATAACAGTACTTGGAGAGATCTAGTTAACTCCAAAATCAAGAGAGTTAGGCAGGCTAACAAGCCTCCATGAGACTCAGCCCCCAGCCCGACTCCAGCCTCACCACAGCAGCTGTCGGGTAATAAAGGGCTAAGCGGGCTAGATGAAAAAGTCCCCACCCAGGCCCAACTTTCAGCCTGGTGTTGCCTCCGCTCCGGCCACTCAGCTGTTGGAGAAGGGAGGGGCTGGTCCTACACTCGCTGCTTGGCTCCTGGAGCCTGCACCGCTGCCATTGCCACTGGGGAGGCTAAGGATGTTAAGTAGCCTCTGCTCTCGCCGCTCAGCTGTTGGAGAAGGGAGGGGCTGGTCCTATACTCCCTGCTTGGCTCCTGGAGCCTGCGCCACTGCCGTTGCTGCTGGGGAGGCTAAGGATGTTAAGTAACCTCCGCTCCGGCCTCTCAGCTGTTGGAGAAGGAAGGGGCTGGTCCTACACTCCCTGCTTGGCTCCTGGAACCTGCGCTGCTGACAGCTCTAACCTCCATTCTAAAAGTATGGAAAAACAGCACATGGAAGTGGGATTTGGAATGAACTTTTACATATTGCTTTTTTCTGCTGATGGAACATCACACTATTTAAATCTCTTCTGTCAACATTCACTCCAATACTTGCACTCACATTTTGCAAAACTCAGAAATTTGGCAATGTTTTGGAAGCCCAATTCAACTTCTTTATATCACATTTGGCAATGTTAACTTTACAGCTGCAGTCTTATGTGCAGGAAATTGGACATATATCCCATTGACAAACTTCAATGAGACTTACTCCTATCTAAACATGGTCCCTTTCACACTACACAATTGGAACACTGATTCCACTTTAACTGCCCTCCTGAATGTCAGGATCCCATAGGTGGGATCATGGCAGTTAAAGTAGAACCATAGCTATTATTGTGCAGTGTGATGGGTCCCATGTTTTGAGAGCAGGTTTTCACACCTCAAGTTTGTATGTACACAATGTGGACAATGTGGGGCCCTCCAGTTGATGTTGAGCAGCATTTTGCATAGGACTCCGCTTGGTGTTATCCTGCTCCTGAATTCATCTGGAATTCAGACAGTATTTCACAGTACATGCTGGCCATTATATTTCATTACAGCTGGGAACAAATCCATTATTTCTCTATTTTCCTTAAGGGGAATATTCACTATTTTCAAAGGTATTCAGGTATTTTGAAGGACAATAGTGCAGAAAACAGGTTGGATATATTTTAAAATGGAATTTTTCCATTGACTGTAGGATGAAATTATTACACGATTATATGGTTATATGATAAGAGTATTTCCTCCTAGTACCAGGTCAGATTTCTTGAAATTTCATAACAGAACTGTTCAGATTCTCTCAAGATTTGTCTATGCCTGGAGTCTGTTATCTGACACTAGTTATGGGACCCTTTACATATATGTCATTCTGAGGATTGTAGCTTCCAGATAGGTTTTCTCTTTTTATGATTAGATAAGTTTGAAAATAGTATCAGCAAAAAGCTGCTTTGAAAAAAAAGCTTCAGTCCTGTATGAGCAGTCTTTTAACCATGATTTCCAGTTATGCTACCCATCCTCATATAAAAGAGGTCAGAAAAGGGTTCAAGTAGTTTTTATGAATCTGTGAAGGTCCTTTGGCAAGGCTTGCTTGTTGGGCTAACACATGAAGCTGCCAGATTAGATTTACAACAGGATACTAGCATCTGTGGCTATACCTTATCACACTGCAATGTGACTGTCCTGCAATGGCTTCATCTTCCAACCACTCCTGTTCATTGATGGGCAAAACCCATCAATGCCTCCCAGTTATGCTGCTTTTCCACTATTGATTCATGTATGATAAGTTCCTTATCACTGATATGTTCCTTTTCTCCCCCCCCATTTCTTTTCTTTTTTTTACTTAATCAATTGTTGTTACTGAACAATTGAAAAATTTTAAAATAGAGACTGAAAGGCATGCTAGAAAGTGCATAGGGCAGGAAGGCAGAATTATGAAGGCCAGTGTGTGGAAGACAAGAATCCAGAACAATAGTAACACCATGGTACTTTTGAAGAGTGGTGCAAAAATGACTGTCCCCAAACCAGTATGTTTGTGTTTCCTATACTAATATAATTGTGCATCTTAACAGGTTGTTGTGATAAAGTCCTAAGGGTGAATCTATGCCAGTCCTCCCTCCCAGTGTTGTTCCAAACTGGTTCTTCGTGAGCCACATCTGTTGTTAACTGCCCTCGAGTTGATCTCGACTCATGGTGACCCTATGGATGAGACATCTCCAAGACCCTCTGTCCCACACTGCTCTGCTTAATTCTTGCAACCTCATACCCGTGACCTCCTTAATAGAGTCCATCCATCTAGCTTTCCTCTCTTCCTACTTCCCTCCACCTTCCCCAGCATTATTGTCTTTTCCAATGAGTCCTTCCTTCTCATGATGTGTCAGAAGTACGACAGCCTCAGTTTGGTCATCATGGCTTCCAAGGAGGTTTCTGGCTTGATCTGCTATAGGACCCATTTGTTTGTCCTTTTGGCTGTCCATGGGATCCTCAGCAGTCTTCTCCAGCACCACATCTCAAATGAGTTGATTTTCTTTTTATCATTTTTCTTAACTGTCCAGCTCCCACATCCATACATGGTAATAGAATACAATGGCTACTATGATTCTAGCTTTTGTGCTGACTTGTATATCTTTTCCACCCTCCCCATTCTTAGTCTTCTGATTTCCTGACTGAAGTCCCCATTTCTATCAATGCTTGATCCCAGGTATGGGAATTCTTTTACTATTTCTACTTCTTCATTGTCTAGGTTGAACTTGTGAAGGTCCTCAGTGGTCATGATTTTTGTTTTCTTTATGTTCAACATTAAGCCTGCCTTTACACTTTCTTTTTTGCTCTTCCTTAGTAGGTGTTCCAGGTCTGTGAGGTTTTCTGCTAGTACTATCATCTCATCTGCATATCTTAGACTGTTGATATTCCTTCCTCCTGTTTTCCTTCTTCTGTGTCAAAGCCTGCTTTTCTTATAATATGTTCTGCATACAAGTTGAACAGATAGAGTGAAAGGATACAGCCTTGCCTGACCCCTTTGCCAGTTGGGAACCATTCTGTTTCTCCATGTTCTGTTCTGACAGTAGCCTCTTGTCCTGAGTACAGATTCCTCATCAGGACTATCAGATGTGTTGGCACTCCCATGTCTTTAAGAGCATTCCATAGCCTTTCATGATCTATGCAGTCAAAGGCTTTGCTATAGTCTATAAAGCACATGCTGATTTTCTTTTGGAATTCCCTGGTGCACTCCATTAGCCATTGTATGTTCAACATGGTCCCTAGTGCCTCTTCTTTTCCTGAACCCCACTTGATGTTGGCATACGTGTGACCCAAAGTGAACACCACTGAAGCTTTGCACCAGAAACAAACACCACAGAAAGTTCTGCTGTACAGTTCAGTGCAGGCTAGAGAACTCCCTCTCCCACACACAGAAGCTGCTGACACGACAACACGCTGAGTACTCTCAAGGTGGCTTTTAATCTTCATTCTGATATTTACAGTATCTTACACTGACTGCCAAAATGCTTTGTTCAAGTATACACAATGACACCACCACACAGAGTATTGGAGCTGTTCCCTTATATACACATTCACTGATGGAGTTTTTAGTCCAACCTTTACATTTGAGATGTGGTGCTGGAGAAGAGTGCTAAGAATACAATGTATGGCCAAAAAGACAAAAGAACTGATAAAACCTGAACTCACCCTGGAAGATAATTAAATTAAGGCTGTCATATTTTGGTGACATCATGATTAGAGATTACTCACTGGATAAAAACAAAAATTCTAGGAAGGCTGGAGGACAACAGAAGTAGAGAAAGACTATATGCCAGATGGATAGACTTAATCAAGAAGGCCACAGCCATGAGCCTGCAGGACCTAAGCAAGACAATAGAGGATAGGGTGCTTAGAGGGGTCTGACTGGGTCATCATGTGCTGAAGCTGACTTGAGGGCAGTTAACAACAACAGCAACAACTTGCTATAAAAAATAAAATACATAAAATAAAAATACAGATGATCATGTGTGTTCACTCACTTGGCAGTAATGTCCCCCCATTGGCAGTGCCACTACTCCTTCCCCATAGGCATCACCCCCAAAATGTGTTTACAGAATTACAGCCTTAGCAGTACAGTCTTATGCATGTGAATCTGCTCTGGATTCTTGTCCAAACCTTAAAGGAGCTAATCAAATAACAGAACAATTTTTAACCCCTTTAATCTAAAAGTTGAATTAAAACATGGACTAGATTCACTTTCTCAATGACAGGTACAGGGAGAGGCACTTATGGTATTTTCTGCCATCTATCAAAATAGCTTGTGTTTCTTTGGCTATGATGCAACTTGACTTTTCAAAAGGGCACCACTCGGTTCAGGCAGCAAAATGTTTTAGGATAGTCTTACTGATTAATGTCCTTATATCATGCATATATTTTCAAATACCTATTTGTTACATTCATACTAAACGTTTGATGTTAAAGGTATATTTTCAAACAATTTTAACTGAAGTCCTAAAATATTGTCTGATGAGGCCAATAGTTATACTTCTTTATTCACATTTTAATGTACAGTTTGGCTTTTAACTTGGTAAACCTATTACACTGAACCACTGCAAACTACCATATCTCTCTAGGATTAATTATAGTTTTAATTAAATTAAAAGTTTCTGCTTACACAACCTCCCTATCAAGTCCAAATACACATTATCTACTCTGAGACTTGTCTCATAGGACAGCTGCCTTTAACATTTACAACAAGATAGTTGCACTTCCTTGTATCTTCCAAAAGGCATCTTGGAATTAATCTCCAGTTTGGGGATTGGTGGGACTGATCTGCCAAAGTTCCTTTGCTTCTGTTTGGCTGAAGCTAAGAGCTTTTGCCTGAAAAATCATACCCCCGAATCCCTGGAACACCTACAGTTGCAGGGGCTGGGAGGAGGTGTGCCAGCGAGAGCGGCACCTTAAAAGCCAATTTATAAGTCCGAATCCCTAGAACACCTACAGTTGCAGTGGCTGGGAGGAGATTTGCCAATGAGAGTGGCATGTTAAAAGCTAACTTATAAGCCCAAGTCCCCAGAGCACCTACAGTTGCAGTGGCTGTGAGGAGGTGTGCTGGTGAGAGTGGCACTTTAAAAAGCCAGCTTACAAATCCGAATCCCTGGGACACCTACTTACAGCAGCTGGGAATAGGTGTATGGTGAGAGCGGCACATTAAAAGCCAATTTATAAGCCTGAATCTCTGGAACACCTATAGTCATGGAGGCTGGGAGGAGGTGTACTGATGAGAGCTACACCTTAAAAGCTGGCTTAGAAGCCCAAATCCCTGGAACACCTACAATTGCAGAGGCTAGGAGGAGATGTGCCAGTGAGAGTGGCACCTTAAAAGCCAGCTTACAAGCTGCGAGTCCCCAGAACACCGCTTTAGCTGCAATAGACGGGAGGAGATGTGCCGGTGAGAGCAGCATATTGTAAACAGACTCTTAAGCCTCCCGGAACATCAATACAATGCGGCAATTGGGAAGAATTGTAAGACATAACAATCCTCAGACTGCACGAGGGAGAGATGATAGCCTTTGAAAACTATGCCTCCCCCCTCCCAGAATTATTGGGCTATACAATGGCTAGTAGCAATGGATAGTGGAATACTTGTTGCTCAATGCTGCCCACTTTTAGGAAATAGAGGCTAATTTGATGGGGAAAGAAGGACTCGGAAAGGAAAGGCTTACATCAGTTAATGGACAATGGAAGGGTGTTAATTCTGGTTATGGAGTGGCTATAGGATAGTGCAGGGTAATGGAAGATATGGTGGCAACAGGGTGAAACGCTGTTACAAGGGAAGACGAGACCGATGTTTGCAATCTATCTCGTCCTCCATTCACCCTGTTGTCCCTCAAGAACTGGAGAGCAAGCCAATCTGTCCACAGAACCTTTCCCTGCTCCTTTTCAATTCCAGGTCAATTAAAAACAAAAGTCACTTTATCTACAATCTATTGACAGATGAGGAAGCTGACTTGGCATGCATTACGGAAACCTGGCTAGGTGATGACAGCACTGTAATTTGGGCCCAAGCCCTACCAGCTGGGTATTCCATTAGTGAACAGGTTAAAGGAAGTGGGCGAGGGGGAGGAATGACCTTGGTCCATAAAACAATCTTACTTTGATCAGGATACCTGTCCAGAAAACAAGCCACATTGAGCGTATCTACCTAAGCCTGAAGAAAAGGAATAGTCTGGGGATTCTGTTGGTATACCATCCACCCCGTTGTCTAACAGACTCCCTAGCCGAGCTGACACAACTGGTCTCAGAGTTGGTGTTGGAGTCACCTAAGCTTTTAGTCCTGGGTGATCTCAACATCCCACTCAGGGCTGGTTTAACAAATTTAACTGGTGCAGCTCAGGAGTTCATGGCTTCCATGACAAACATGGGCCTATCCCAATTAGTCTCTGGGCCTAGACATTGTGCAGGTCATACCCTTAATGTGATTTTTAGTACGGAACAGGTATATCCATGGGTGGAGGTACTTGACATCATTGCATTGTCATGGATGGATCATTTCCTGGTCAAGATTGGACTAAAGGCCACTATTCAACCCCTCAGGGGTGGAGGACCTAGTAAAATGGTCCGCCCTCAAAAACTAGTGGAATCTGTTAGGTTCCAGAAAGCCCTAGAGGGTTTAATGGATGATGACACCATTGATTCTGTTGAGGTCTTAGTCAACACCTGAAATAGAGATCTTACCAAGGCTATAGACACAATCACTAAAGTGTCCTTTCCAGCCTGCTTCAAATTGGAAACCGTGGTACACAGAAAACCTTAGACATATGAAGCAGGCTGGACAACGACTAGAGTGCTGCTGGCAGAAGACTTGACTTTTATCTGACAAGACATGCCATAGGAACTTTCTTCACATGGAGTGGCAATGGATGCAGCAAAGAAATCCTTCTCCTCTGCATGCATTGCATCTGTGAATTCTCATCCAGAGCTGTTCAAGGTGGTAAGGGAGCTTATTCAGGTACCTGCCACCCAGAACCCATTATTAGAATCTACATTAGCCTGCTGTGATGCATTGAATAACTATTTCACATATAAAATCTCTCAGATAAGAGCTGACTTGGACACTGACATTATTACAGAAGTGATAGGAGAGGCATCTAGCAACTCCATGAACAATGTTAAACGGGATCAGTTTGAGTCTGTGAGTACCAATGACATGGACATCCTTGGTAATGTGAGAAAGACAACTTGCTCTCTCAATCCCTGCCCTTCATGGCTGGCTGCCCAGGGTGGAGAAACAAGTAGGATGTTCATAAGTCATATAACCAATGCATCCTTTAGGGAGGGTCAATTACCAGCTTGTTTAAAAGAAGCGGTGGTTAAGCCACTTCTGAAAAAACCTTCCCTAGATCCCCTGAACAAAAATAACTATATGCCAGTCTCCCATCTTCCATTTTTGAGCAAGGAGATAGAGAGAGCTATTGCCACTCAGCTCCAAGTAGTTTTCAATGAAACAGATTATCTAGATCCATTTCAAACTGGTTTTAGGACAGGATATAGAGTTGAGACCACCATGGTCACCTTAGTCAATGATCTCCATCTGGGTATTGATAGGGGAAGTGTGACCCTGTTGGTGCTCTTGGACCTCTCAGCGGCCTTCAATACCATCGATCATGGCATCCTTCTGGAACTCCTGGGAGATTTGGGAATAGGGGGCACTGTATTGCAATGGTTCCAGTCCTATCTTTCAGGCAGATTCCAGATGGTGATGCTTGGGAACAGTTGCTCCTCTAAGAGGGAGCTTAGATCTGGCATCCCTAAAGGCACCATTCTGTCCCCAATGCTATTCAACATTTACATGAAGCCGCTGGGTGAGATCATCCGGTGACATGGGGCAGGGTGTTATCAGTAGGCTGATATACCCAAATATATTTCCCCATGCCTCAGACTGCTGCAGTGACTAAGGATGACATCTCACCTCTAAATGAATGTCTAAAGGTGGTAATGGACTAGATGAGGCAAAACAGACTAAAACTGAATCCAGATAGGATGGAGGTACTTGCTGTAGGGACCTCTAATCTAGGTATGGAGATATGTTCCCGGTCCGGTCCAGGATCACACTTCCTCTACAGGACTGTGTTCACAGTTTAGGAGTGCTCCTGGACTTGTTGCTGATAGATGTGACAGCCAGAAGCGCTTGCTATCAGCTTCCGCTGATATGCCAGCTGTGACCCTCTCTGGAGCTGGGAGACTTAGAAACAGTGGTACATGTGCTGGTAATCTCTTGATTGGACTTCTGCAATGTGCTCTACATGGGGATACCCTTGTACCTAGTTTGAAAACTCCAATTGATTCAAAACATGGCAGCCAGACTGATCCCTGGAAAATCTAGAGGCGACCATATAACACCAGTTCTAAAATCTCTTCACTGACTGCCAAATAGTTCCTGGATGCAGTACAAGATGTTGGTAATAACCTTTAAAGCCCTTCATGGCTTATGTCCAGTTTACTTGTGGGAGTACCTTCTTCCATACAATCCACCCCGCACACTCAGATCCTCTGGGAGCAACCTATTTTAGCCAAGGAAGACAAGGCTTGCTGCTGTTACCCAGAGGACCTTTTCATCAGTCACTCCTAAACTATGGAATGACCTGCTGGAGGAGATCTGTCACATTACGACTCTTGATGTTTTTGAGAAGGCTCTTAAGACGGAGCTCTTCCAGGATGCCTTCCCTGATTGATCGATTGATCATTCCACGATGCTGATGTAGGTTGCCCTTTTGATTGTTCCATGATGCTGATGTAGGTTGCCCTTGTTCATCCCATGATGCCTCATTTTAATAATGTTTAATTTTATTCTTTGAATGTATTTTACGATGCTGTGTTAATTTCAAACTGGGGGTAAGGGGATTAGGTTATTTTATCATGTTGTTTTATAGCTGTATTGTTGTATTTCATGATTGTTACCCACCTTGATCCTTTGGGGACAGGCAGGTTATAAATAAAAAAGTATTATATTATATTATTATTTATTCAGACCAGACCTGAACTGCATACAGTCATCCAGGGCACCCCAGCCCTTTGTGGACAAACTCCCACCTCCAAATAGTTCACTAAAATGACAGATAACACCCCAGAAACCTCCAATAACACACCCTCCAATTGTCCCAATCTGGCATGTACAGACCCAATTTATTCTCTGCCACCCCACTTTTCAATTGCTTTAAAAATATCCCAGTTTATTTCTC
Source organism: Phrynosoma blainvillii (assembly GCA_026167975.1). NCBI lineage: Eukaryota > Metazoa > Chordata > Lepidosauria > Squamata > Phrynosomatidae > Phrynosoma > Phrynosoma blainvillii. The sequence continues at coordinate 56,377,578 of JANUYF010000003.1, read as the reverse complement.
TTCCTCCCTCTTTCCCCCCTTTTCCTCAGTTTACTTCATTTGATGCATATTGGGTTCAAAATGCAAAAGCACTCAATTCAATGATGGGAGAGGAGATGGAGGAAACCTTGCCCTTCCCAATAGGACCTGGCAAAAACAGTGCTGCAACTTTTTCTAGCGTGTGTGTTATTTCTCATTAATACCCTTTGCCATTTTGACCAGACTCAGATGTTACTTGGCCACATGTCCCTGTTTTCATGTGTGAAATGTTAGAGGTGACCACTTGAAATGTTGGACAGTGAGCACTTGATCACTTTCTGTTCTAAAAACAGGCTTTTTGTGGCCTGAAAAAGGCACAAGGTAGTAGTAGTAATTCTGAAATTATAAATTGTACCTTTCTGTAGTTTTCTGGAATGCTTTTTCCTTGGGGTTTTCTCCCAGAAAAAAGAATGTTATTTACTGCAGTCTATAAGGAGTTAAAAGCAGAACGAAAGGCATAAATGGGCCTTGGATTTTCATAAATTGCCCATCCCTGACTTAGGACTTTATCACACATGAGTGTTAAAGTGCAATTTTAGGAAGAGAATGGTGGCTTTGGCAGTACATATAACAGAATGTCACCTCCAGTCTGTTGCTGCTGTGCCTCTGAAGTGTTGTTAGAAGACATGTTTTAATTGATGGGAAAACTCCTCATAAGTGGCCAATCATCCTGCCACCCCATTACTCCACAGGTACAATAATGACAGTCTGTGGCAATCTCAATATAGGACAGTCATGTGTCAGCCTCCTCCTTTCCCTCTCCACCCCACAGGTCCTAAGCAGCTTGTTTTCTCCGTCCTCACACTTTTTCTCTTTCTTTCTTTCTTTCTTTCTTTCTTTCTTTCTTTCTTTCTTTCCTCTTCCTCCTCTTCCTCCTCCTCCTCTTCTTTTATTAAAACTCCAAAATTGTGTTACAAATACAAATAAAAATAAAGAAGAGAAAGACATAATGGGTAGGCTATAGACAGGAAGTGGAGTTAAGGGGGAATGAGAAAGACTGCACATGGAACCATTGACAGCACCAAAAGCTTCTGTCATGCAATGAAAGAGAGGTGTGGTGATAAATGCTCCCAAACTGGTATGTTTTCATTCTCTTTTAATAACATGATTGTGATAAGACTGAAGCAAGACAGGCTTGTGTGGTAAAGTCCTTGGACTCATAGAGTAATTCAGGGCCTTTTCAAACCAGACAATTCTGGCACTATGATTCCACTTTAGCTGCCATGGTCCCATCTTATGGAATCCTGGAATTTTCACTTTAGGGAAGTGTTTTTTAGAATTCTCTGCCAGGCAACTGTAGAGCCTCACCAAACTGCAAAACCCAAGCTTCCATAGCATTTAGCCATGACAAAGTGGCACAAAGTACTATAATTGTGTATGGTCTTGAGATGTGGTCAAATTCATGTTGTTCTTTATGACATAGAGCATTTGCACTGAGTTTGCAAAGTTTCCATTGAGGTTTTTTTTTTTTTTTAGAATTCCAGCTTCAGCATTTTTGTCATGTCAGGTTCCCCCCCCCAAAAAAAACCCAAAACAAAACAAAAAAAATTCTGCTAAACCTGAACTGGAAACTTAAGAAGGTTGGTCAGAGAATAATGATGGCTGAAGGCTCCTATTCTAGATTTATGTTAGTGATTTAGATGTTAGTGGTCCTGCACCTTATTATTATCCTGCTGAGTTGAACCATTATTTTGAATATAACTAGGGACTTGGTAACCCAGAGCTAAATTTGTGAGCTGTTTGTGGGTGAATACAGTGCATACTGGCTGTGCCTTCAGACATTATCAAAATGTTTTAGTGTATTAGAATGATGTACCATTGTCAAGATTAATTGTGTTTATTTATTTATTTTTGCATTGCTGCTCAACGACTTTTCTTTGATGGCTGAAAAAAATACCAGCGTTTGAGAAAGAGAAAAGAAATGATTTAAAGTCCAAGATTTATATTATTTAAGTCATACTCAGAAAACATTTTTAAAAGTTAAGTGTTTGATGTTATTTTAATAGTTTCCACTTACTTCAAAGAGCAAAAGATCTTTGACAGTATCAAGGTTTTACTTTATTTTATTTAAGATATCAAACCATGTAATAACTATATATTGCACAGCTGCATTGGATCATAATCCATTTACTTTTTCTTCTTGAAGATCTGATGGCACACCTGGTCTTCACATGTCAGCTCCTGTAACATTAAAACCATTGGTAAGTCCAGACAGTTTACACTTGTATTTCTTATATTCATCACCTCCCTTCAAAACCCAAAGATTAAACAGCTCAGCTACTGTATTAACAGTGAGGCTGGGCTATTAAAAGGAAAAAAAGCAGTGTATTTTACGTAACCAATCATCCAGCAAGCACTACAGGATGCAGTAATTAGATTTTGACACTTGAATCAAGTTTTAAAATGGATAAAAATGAAAAATGCATGGAAATTGCTCTGTAACGGCAGGGTATTGCATAGTCTATTATTAACCACATACTGTAATTTATTAAACTCACTGAAGCAACAAGGAAATTGCAAAAGGGGAGAAAGAAAAGCTTTAAAGATAACAGGAGGTAAATGTAGCACTTTGGTTTCTCTACCCAGAGTTTGCAGAATGTGGATCTTAACTTAGAAGGTTATACAATCTGTTGCAAATCTAGCCAATGGGGCTACTGGCAAATTTTGAATGTAGTTTGTAATGAAAGAAATTACATCTGCCACAGAACAGAAGATAATGGCTTCTGCAGGGATGGCATCGACCCAAACATGTTTTTTTTATATACTTCTCACTGACTTGGGTGTAAGTGTGCACATGTAGTTAAAATGAAGGCAGAATTTTATGTCACAAAAATCTTTAGGACCAGAGTATAGATGGACACCTTTACATTTGTCACTGTAAACATGCAAAATTAATTCCTTATTCCTGGAGCCACAGTGTTGGTAAATAATCAATTTTGTACTGAAGTGGATTATGCAGGCTTGCAACAACAATAACAGAGATAGGATTACAAAACAGCAGTGGCACATTCTAAGAGGATTTTGCAAAGGTATATCCATCATGTTGGAATTGTTTTTCCTTCTTAATTTTTGGTATTAACTGAATATGAGGAAGGAAACTAATAGTGTTTTTTTCATCTGTACAATGGGGTAAAGATCCATCTTACAGGCTTATGACAAGGATAACAGTCAAAACATCACAAACTAATCATATAATTAGTCCACAGTCCTGCCACTAGACTTTTAATTTAGGACCTCTGCAGACCAGCCCAAAGGGCTGGCCTGGAGGCAGAGATGGGGTGGGGCACCCACGTGCTGGCCGCCCCAACCCCACAGCGATGCCGTCCTGACATTTTGCACCATTACACATGGTGCACAGCATCAGGACGCCCTTTCTGCACAGCCTTTTGACACGCTGTGCCAGAAAGTGCGAAGAAGAGCTGTGCACAGGCTCTTAGGGCAGCCTTTTGTTGCCCCTGAAAGGAGCAGCATTTTGCTGCTCTTTTCATGGCAGCAAAAGAGAGGATCAGGGTACTATTACTACAGGTCTGAAGGTGTTTGAGGGTTTTAAAATTAAGGGGCTAGCAGGAGCAGCCCAGAGTCACCCATCTGCATAGCCCCTTAATTTTAAAACCCTCAAGCACCTTCAGTCCTGTAGTACACGGCAGTACCACCATGCCAGCCTTGAACACAGCCAATCTCCTCTAGTTTTAAAAGGTGGACTTGGTACTAGGATGTGAGACTACAGATAATAGTACTAATCCCCAGACTATTTATAAAAATGTCTGGAACTTCAAGTGACATCTGGCCTAAGAAGAAATAGAAGAACATAATTGCAATAGGCCCAGGACTGAGGATAGCTCATCCTATCTACCCCCTATAACTGAAAATGTTCTCTTCTATTCCTTCCACAAAGCTTGTAAGCACTGAGGAGTTATGTGTCTTGTGGCAGGACACAACTTGAAGTACGCTCTTTTATTTCATGTTAAACACTGTGTCCTGTGTGCTAAAACTGAGGCCACTGAAGGTGTACACCGATATGCACAATGATGTTGTTTCACCACCTCAGAGCTGTAGTTTTCTTTGCATGTACATTTTTAACCAACATGATCATTTTATGCCAGTATTTTGCTTCATTTTATTTCTAGGCCCTATTAAATTTACTGAGCTCAAGAGCAGGGGTGTCACTAGGCTGAAGTGGGAAGTACAGATTGCACTAGTTGACATCCCAAGGGGGTGTGACAACACTACTCCCCAAACATCTGCCTTTTTGTATGAATGGACTGTAGTGTTTGCTTGCATCCCTTTATTTTATTTTTATTTATTTATATTTTTACATTTCACAAATAAAAAAATGATAGAAAACAAACTTAAGTCTATACATAAAAAACTGCAGATTTGTAAAGTATATGTATTTCCCATAGTTTCTCATTAATTGGAAGTGATAACTGATATATTATGTGTACCTCGCTAAGGGGCTCGACAGACTGCCCCTGGAAACACTGGGTTGGGGATGCGGCAACTGCACACTATACCCTCAACCTTGCAGTTCTGCAGTGTAAAAAGAAGCTGCAAAAAGTAGCTCTTTTTTGCGCTGCAGAAAGGGTGCCCTTGCCACCACTGTGGCAGCTTTTCTGCACTCCTTTGGCTCAGCGTGTGTAGACGCTGTGCCAAGAAAGTGCTGTGATGCCTCCTGCCATGCAGTGGGGTGTGTAGTGTGAAGCTGGCGTGAGGGTAGAGTTGGGGTAGCCAGCGTGTAGTTGTCATGCCTCCACTCTGTCCCCAGGTCAGCTCTTTATGCCAGTCTGTACAGCCCCTAAGTCATTTCTACTGTTAATCATCCAGTGATTTTTACTACTGTTCTCTTACTGCTTACATTAATTACTTTTCATAAAAAAAGAAATACCATTATACTTTGCTAACAAGAATAGTGTTTTCTTGTCTGATTCCTTTCTTTAGCTTTATTACTAATAGCTTTCTTATATATAAATTCCAACTTAAAGATATAGCTTATGTACATTAATTCCATGTTTCTTAAATCAGTATATTGATATAATTTGTTTGCATCCAACTTAATTTTTTGTACCATCTAATCAAAATTTTCAAAAGGTAGCCATTCTTTTTCTATGTTGTAAACCTATTATTAATCAAAGATGTCAGTATATCTAGTTCTCTCATGTCCATGACTTTCAGTTTCCATTCTTCTATTTTGGGTACATCCTTGAGTTTACATGGGTAGTTAAAGCAGTCTTGTACTGGATTATTTCTGCAGTGTGTTTTGGACCATAGCCATATTAGCCTGGAATATCTTCTTCTACACAGTTAGTCTCATTTCAAAAGAAAGATGAAAAGCAGTGAGACAGAAATAGCTTCTGGCTTACTTTCCTACATGCCTACAAAGCACTTCCATTCCACTGCTAAGGGAGATGGTTGTAAATGCATGGCTTTTGTCCTGCTGGAAAAATCTGTTTGGCAAAGGCCATACGTTTATGATTGGCTTCCTCTGGAGAGAGAAAAGAAATACTATGATGTTGTGCGGGAAGGTAAGCCAGAAGTTGCTTCTGTTTTGCTGCCTTTTATCTTTGTTTTTATAATGTGATAAAGCCCAAAGATGTTGCAAGATCCTTGGACAGATTCAGGAGATACTGAAGCAGCTTCAAAAATGGCTTTTCATAGAACTACACCTGGGAAAGTAATAGAACCTAACTGCAGTGTAACCATTGGCATACATTCTGAATCAATGATTTCAGCTCTTACTAGATGCAGTTTGTCTCCTTCAATCCAATGTTTCCATCCTCTATTTTTCTTTTCACCTTTCTGGACACAGACTAGTTTATCACCATCCCAGCTCACTAGTGTCTGCAAGGATCAAATGATAAAATTCAATAGCATTCTATAAATTATAAGGAGTCAAAACAAATCAGAACAAACTGGGAACAAGGTGATGAGGCAGGCCATGATGGGGAGGGGGATACTATTGCAAACAATACTACCCCATACAGCCACCTCTACAAACACCCCCAAATTCAAGTGGAAAATCAACAGCATCACTTAAATTGTTTTATGTTTCCAATTCCAAGCTATTTCATTTGACACAAATGACACTTAATATATGCACACAAAATAAACAAAATCTGCATTATTCTGTTCTTTCAAAAGAAGACAACAACAAAGGCATGTAACAGGAAAATCACGGATCACATCAAGAAGGACAGAGGTGTCAATGATGCAGCCTCTCAGATGATATTAGAATTCAACGTCCAGTAGCTTTAAACCAGCACAGCCAATGATGAGAATGATGAGAGCTACGGTACATGATTCCCACTCTGATGCTGTAAAACATTAACTATTCCAACACACACACACAAATTGTAAGCAAGTTTTCTATATAGGAGCAACTTTTTTGTATGTGAGCAATTTTTCATGACTTTCTATTTTGGCTTGTAAAACAAAAGGTTTATGACAAGAGAGGTTTGGGAAGGGAAGGCTGAACCATACAATGATCAAATAATGAAGAAGGGCTATAATTGGTATATATGACTGAGATAGCTTTCCTTGAGTACTCATTGTATTGGCTAGGAGTGTTGGAACATGCTTTGCAAGAACATTTGGCCACATGAATCCCATCCTGCTATCAGTTAGAGTAGTCTATGACAGCAGTAGTCCTATCCTGCTATCAATTGTAGAGTAGTTTCAGCAACAAAGCAGTGCAGTTCAGAAAAAACTTGAGGAACTTTGCATGCATATAATAGTGGTGATATGTTCAGGGTTTCTTTGAATGGTGCTTTGAATGCTTTGTTCTTTTTCTCTTTCTTTTTTTGTTATCTCTTTTCACTACAACTGTGAGTGGGAGAAAACATAACCTCTGTACACCCTATGGCTGTCTAGCAACTTCCCACATGTCTGCACTGAAAAAGTGCAGAGGTGCAGAATGGCTCTCTTAAATATAATTAATTCCTGCTATTCCTGCAAAAATAGCAGTGCGTTGGTGTGGGAATGTTGGATAGAAATCATGCCGATAAGAAATCAGATAGAATTATAAGAGAAATAGGATGCTTTTTCTTCTCTCTGTCAGATAACAGCAGTGAGCTAGGAGGAGAAAATTGAGGTTGCAGAAAGTTCAGAGAAGAGGCAGTTTTGTTCCTAGATAGCACTGATAAAGGATGGCTTTGACAGAGATATAAGGAATGTATTGTGATGTCAGGGTATAGAAAGGTCATAGATGATAAGGGAGATGTTGACTATGAGTAGCAAATTTTTCTCCATCTTTCTTGCAAAAAAGATAATTAGACAACTGTAATGTTTGCCATTTTTGTTCTATAGATGTTACAGAGAGCCATATGGCCACAGCTTAAATTAGATCTCTTTTAATTTTGTTTGATGCTGATTAGAACCAGGAATAACATTCAGCCCAATGCAGAAATGTACGTATTGTAAAAACTGATACATGGAAAATGAGATCTTGTGGCCACTGTGAAGAGTTTTTCTTACACTCATTATGTTCTGGAAGCCAGTACAATAAAAAATGCTGCTCTAGATTTGGCCAGTTTCTTCTATGGGACTCATCAATACAGTGCAGTGCAATGAGCAGTCCAGAGAACAGTAATGCCAAATCTCCCTGTCAAGCAAAGAAGCAAGCAGAAGAACAAGCTTTTCTTTAATGACAATGGGAAAGCCTGGTCTCCCCTTGTCCTATACATTAAAGCCCCCTCTAGTTCCTCCATTATCTCTGCTTCTGAGAAGAAAGTTATGATAGAAAAGACTACATTTTACAGCTGCAGGGATAGCAAAGTCTGACTTGGTTTTTGTTGTTTTTAAAGCAAAACTCAACTGTCCAGATATTTATTTGCTAACAGAAACAACCTAAACAACAATAATAAAAAAATCTCTGAAAGAGAATTGGACAAGATTGGTCTATATCCATGGATGCAAACTGCATTATGGATTTTTAAATATTTGTACTTTAACTAAGTCTAAACATCAACCCCCCCCCCCTCCTTGGGTCTTTTTCTTTTTATGGTTTGGTGAGTCATACTCCTACTTCAAAGAATGTTCACTTCTGAAGTATTTGATCATCTTATTCTATGGTTCATTATACAGATGATTTATCTCATTATCACAGCAATGTTGTACTGAACTGAGTTTAGTATTTGGCTTAGATACATTGTTCCATTGAATTAGAGAGGTTTGAAAGGCAAGGGGGGGTATACATACCTTTTGTAAGCTGGCGCTTGCCATCTCCACATTTTCTAAGTACTTGCATTAAGTATCAAATGACCTGCCACTTCAGTTTGTTGGGATAACTGTTCAGTTGATTAGTTGTTTTAACCTGTTACTCTTTCCCATCTTTGAATACGCTGTTCTAGAAATTATTCAGTGCCCAGATTTCAAGATAGCAAGAGTACCACTGTGTCTAGATATAACAAGGGCAGCCTGTTGTGTGTTATTGTCAAGGTGCCCAGGAAAAAGAACCATTCCCTCCACTGCCCCTGTATAATAATGTTACAAAGCTGTCCTTTTTTCTCACCACCCCCAGTTAATGATGTTGCAGCTGTGCCAACATTCAGCTAGCTCTCCAGTTCTCTTAAAAATAGCTTCAGAGTCAGCATAGTGTAGTAGGTTGTACTAAGACTCTGAAGACCAGGGTTCAAATCCCATCTTGGCCAGCTAATCCCACTAGGTGACCTTGGGCAAGTCACATTCACTCAGCCTCAGAGGATGACAATGGCAAACCCTCTCTGAAGAAACCTGCCAAGAAAACCTATGATAGCTTCACCTTAGGGGTGTCATAAGTCAGAAATGATTTGAAGGCACACAAGAACAACAAATCTAGGATGCCTCTGGCTTTCTGAAAATCTCTGCTAATGAATCCCTCAGAAATCACTTTAGACAGCATTAGACATCAGGGAAAGTGGTGCTGATTTTTGCCTGATGAGGCTTGTTTTCAGAACCCCACAGCAATGCCACCAAGATCTTATTGTTAGATGCTAGTGTCAGATAACTGGCACCCATCTGGCTCTTGTTTTTGTTTGATTTTACCTAAAGATAGTAAAGTTGGTAGAAAAGGTTAACACATTATTTGTGGGTCTTCAAATCATTTCCAACTTATGGTGACCCTAAGGCAAGGGGCTTTTCCTTTGCTTCTCTCTGAGGCTAAGATAGTGTGACTTGACCAAGGTCCCCTAGTGAGTTTTCATGGCTGAGTAGGGATTTGAACCTTGGTGTCCAGAGTTGCAGTTCAATGCTCAAACTACTATCCACATTGGCTCTCACGATGAGCTAATCATTAATATGCTAGAGTCTAAGTCAATTTACAATCTAGTTTAATTGTACTGAAAATTTTTAAACAATTGTTAGTTTTAAACTGGCATTTATATTTATATTGCATCACTACACCAAATGTCTTGTTATGATGAAGGTGAAGAATCCTATCCATTCCTTTACTCTTTCCCTCTTTGTCTCTTATTGATGCTTTGGAGAGAAGGAAACACTAGAACTTGAAAAAGTTCTTTGGACAACCAGTCTTAGGACTTTATTACACGAGGAAATCCTGTGCAGAAATGGGATTTAAAAGTTGGGGAAAACCTGTAAAAGTGGGTTGATTTTCACACACATCGTTGTTAAAGTGTTGTTAACACGAACGAAAAGTAGACAAAAGCCATTCCTTTTTACTTTCAGGATGTTCCAAAAATAAAAAGAAGTGGATTTTGACTACTTTCCATTCAGGTTAACAACAATTTAACAATGAAGTTGTGTGAAAACCAACTTGATTTTGCGGGGGTTTTCCGATTTAAAACCCCATTTCTGCATGGGATTTTCCCCATGTGATAAAGTCCTTAGAATCCGACAGCCAGATTCCATGATGGTCCTCCATACCAGATGTCCCCTTTGCCACTCCAGCCACCCTCCTGACATTTGGCACATGCTGTTCCAATCCAAGAACCCTGATCCAGACCTGATTTGTTCCAGTTTGAAACAGTTGGGGTCTTTCTGGACAGTCCTCTGCTCCTGCACAGTGTCCAGCTCCACAGCAGAGCCCACCCGGGCTCCCAATTCCAGTATGCCGATCTACTGCACCTACAATGCTGTGCAGCTACACCACAGCCTTGCTTAGTTCCAGTGGTCTTCTATGGTCCTCCAAAGTCACAAATTGTTTCCTGACATCACCAGTGTCACCCAGAGATGTCCTCCCAGCCTCCAGTTGACTGTTTTCCTAGACTGTTTTCCCAGACAAAATGTTGCCACATCGTTCCACATAGGGAACTACCTGCAAATGGATTCCTTGATGTAGTAACAGTTTGCTCCATACTGCCATCTCATGGACACTGCCTATATCACCCTGGTGATGTATAGGCACAGCTCAGCTCAGTTCTATCACATGGACAAAAATGAATTGCCATACATTGACAGGCCTTTTGTGCACATAATGCCTGTTGGTTACCACATTTCTTGAAGTCCTCATTGAAAAAAAACTTGATTACAACCTTGCTGGTGACATACTAGATAGCCAACTTTGTCTGTTTTGGAATTTAGTCCCAACTTTTGCACAAACGTTCTTCAACCTTGCTCAAATTCATTGGACAGTTTACTATAGACCTTATTGACCAATGCACAAGCTATCAGACACCTTTTGACATTTGAACTCTGTTTTCTACCTCATGTGGACTCACAAATATTATCTTGGTATTGAGACCTGATTTAACCAAATTTTATAGACTCGATCCAGTCTTAGTAAAAGACATTTAGACTTTTAATACATATCTACCTCATGCTTTATACTGATACATAATATGCATTTATGCATGCTGTTACCTTGATATATTCACAGTTAATAATTGATATGTTTATATTTAGTGATTACTATACTCATGGTTAAGGATTATTGATACTTTTATTATTAGGTAGTATTATTTGCATTATGTTGATTAAAGTTTTGGTATGAGAGTATGTGAATGGGTTCCAGGAGAGAGAGATCCATCCTGGCCAGGACAACAGGCTTGCTAATGAAAATGATTCCCTGAGTTTTAGGTTTAATGCTCCCTAAATTCACACCCTTAAATTTTCTCAGCGAAGGTGATTTGAAAACACCTCTCTGTCACATAAAATTTCTTAGACATAGATTGTTTTTGAGGAGAGGAATATGTTATGAGAAATGCTGTGAAAAACGGATTATTTCCCATAGTTCTGGGTGTGTAGATTCTCTGATATGACTCTTAAGTGGAAATACTGACATTGATTCGAAGCGACACCAGCATGTAGGCACAGCCAATTGGCAGATCAAAGCATCTAGTTTGGGAAGTTGCAAACAGTGAAGATTCACATCTTATATGGGAGATTAAGGTGATTTACAGCCATAGGATGGCTTCTGGCAAGGTTGAAAGAGAACACCATCAACATTAAGAGCCCTGGTGGCGCAGTGGTTAAATGCCTGTACTGCAGCCACTCACTGATATACAACAAGGTTGCGAGTTCAATACTAGCCAGGGCTCAGGCTAGACTCAGGCCTGCATCTTCCAAGGTCGCTAAAATGAGTACCCAACTGTTGGGGGGGCAATGAGCTTACCGTTGTAAACCGCTTAGACATCCCATAGCATGATATGAAACGGTATATAAATGAAGCTGCTTTGCTTTGCATCCCTCCCAATCTATCTATATCAGGGGTAGGCAACCTTTTTGAGCCGGGGGCCGGGTTGCTGTCCCTCAGATAATTGGGAGGCTGAAATACCAAAAATAAATAAATAAATAAATATAAAAATTAAAAAAATAAATAATATATATATATATGCATGCACACTCTCTCAGCCCCAGAAAAGCCATGGCAAAACCCCAGTGGAGATTTTGCCAAGAAAACCCCAAGAACAAGTAATAACAACAATAATGATTATCATCATGGAAACTACTGGAAGGCAGGCCCACAAACAAGCAGGGATGCATGCACACTGTCTCAGCCCCAGAAAAGCCACAATGGCAAAACCCCTGTGGAGATTTTGCCAAGAAAACCCCAAGAACAAGTAATAACAACAATAATCAATCTCATCATGGTGGGCAGAAGCGGAGGTGAGGGACAGCGGGGGGCGGCGGTGGCGGTGGCGGCAGGACTGGCCTGGGGCCGGTCCAAAGGCCTCGAGGGGGCTACATCCGGCCCCCGGGTCTTAGGTTGCCTACCCCTGATCTAAATCAAAGTAATATTTGTGGAAATCTGAGAACCCTTTGTAGTACAGTAACAACCTTCACTTTAGCCTTAGATCAGGTCTATTTAAAGACTGCAAATCCCTTTGTTTAGTGTGCTAGTCTGAAATTCAGGTGTCCCTCATGTCCCTCTGAATTTTGACTTAGCTCTAACCCTCAGCCACTTTCCCATCCTGTTCCACATGGCCTGGGTCTACAAGACGTCAATTTACCATAGGAGCAGTCTCATCCAGGTAATTATCACCCATTAGAAGGCCTCTAAACAGCTAATCCCTTTATTCCTGAGTTCTTGTGTGTATAAGTGAGTGAAAGGTTGTCTTTAACATGTGTGTGTGTTTCCCCAATAAATTCAACAATTATTTTAAAATGCTTTATCTCTTCCAATCTTGTTCCTAGCTATAAATAGGGATAAAGATCCCAAAATTAATTAATTGATTTAATTAGAATTCCCCAAAGTCAAGTTAATTCATAATAGTGGGATGAACTGCTGATATGTAAGCATCAGGAGCCATGGAGAGTTGAAAGCTGATTTAAAAAAACAACAACACTCTGTCACAACCCTGAAAAATTGTCATGATTTACATTTAAAATAAATAGTTGCAAAAAGCACACCTGCCCACAAATTGCATCCAAATTTTGAAATGTAAATCACTGCTTCTTTATAAATACACATTTCTTTAACATTATTAATTTGCTTTCAACCTGTTTTCTTGAATATCAGATGCTGATGATGACTGCTGTGTAAATGGAAAACAAATCATAGGTTTCTACCTTTACCACTCGGTTGTCAAGCCCCTTGGTGTGCTCTTCAAATTCCTCTCCTACAGTGTAATTCACTTCATAGTTCCTGAAAGTACTCAGTGTCTTTGTCTTGAAGTTGTTCCCCTCTTGAACAATTTCTTTTGTTTGTTTCAGGTGGTTTGCAATCTTACGGGTAGCAAAGTCAATGCCTGTAGAATGGACAAAGAGATATTAATGGAAAGAAGGTGCCCAAACTGAATTTGAGCTAATATTTATCTAAAAGTCATAGAGTAAAGAAGTTATATGGGGGGGGGGGGGAATTTAGAAGATTCTCCTACCTCTTGGTATACCAAAAACAATGTTTGAAAAACTATGGGGCTATGCATATAGGCGGCTCTGGGCCGCCCCTGCTACCAGTGGATCAGGGCTGCGGCAACCCCATGCCGCTGCCACAATCATTCCTTTTGCTGCCCCTAAAAGAGCAGCAAAATGCCGCTCCTTTTAGGGGCAGCAGAAGGCTGCCCTAAGAGCCACCCCAGGCCTACCCTTTAGGCCCGTCTGCAAAGCCCCTAAGTTTACTTCAGAAAGGGCTGTCTATGCAGTGGAATGACACTTTGTTCAAATGGCATGCACATGTCATTTTCTAACAGGATTTTAGCCTGATAACCAGTTTAGTATACAATCAGTATGTTGCACTAACAGTGGGAAGGCTTTGAGTTTCACTGGGAGGACTTGGGCTAGTAACTGTCTCTCAACATCTCAAGAATTGTATTGAGAATAAAAATGGGGAGAGAAGATCATGCATGCCACCTCTGGTTTCTTTGAGAAAAAGGCAGAAATTAAATGTTATCAATAAACAGGGATGTAATCTCATTTGCACATATTTGGAAATAATTATCAGGGAACATTGTGGGGCCCATATCTCAGAAAATATAAATACAGTTTGGGTGTAGGAAACTATTTTTGAGAGATACACATAAAAAGAAACCCATTTAGGCAAATGTCATCTCAAGCTACTTTTTTGTAGATGAAAATAATAGATAGAGTGTTGTCAAGAGTTGCATCAATCAAATGAGGAAAGGTCTGTATTTGTTTCAAATAATATAAGCAAATTGTATTCATTTTAAGCCACACAAGAAACAATGGTGCCTCAAATCCCCCTAACTGTGGCACATGTTGTGCCTGCCCTTTCTTCTGCGAGAAAGAAATTAAAGTGTTGCACAGAGAACCCTTTATTGATGGTCTTCTGTCCCATTCCCAACCATCACTAATCTCTCATCTCTTTCACTTTCCTCCTTCCCATTCTTACTGGATTTCTTCCAACACAAATTTATCTAGATCATAGTTTACGGATCCAACATCAGGTATATGAGATCAGGTATATGATCTTCATAGGAACTTCAGGGATATGAGCATCAGTTCTGCTCAGCTTCCTGTAAAATAATTCCCCTCACCCAGGGCAGTGTTGCTTGAAAGATGTTATTTAGCTTCCTGTTCACATTGCCCCCTTTTCTCCTGTTTATTTCTAAGCAGTTTATCACACTACCTCTGTTCTTGCTGTAATTGTGTTAATGAAAGGAAGCGAATACATACCCTAGTGCATGTCCCTTCATTAGTGTGACTGGGCTGTTGCTGTTCACATACTTTCTCTTTCACCCTCATCCTTAATCCTGCCTCCCTGCCCTATGTCCTATCCAGTATGCCTTTCATTTGTGTGTGTGTGTGTGTGTGTGTGCTTTAAGGCAATTCTGGAGTTATGTGAATTTGGTTTAAAAGCCCCATGTGATAAAGTTCTAAGACTTCTTTTAGTCTTCTGTATTAGTAAGATGCCTCCAAAGATTCTCATCACAGCAGGGAGCTCACTAACCTCTACACATGTACCCTGGCCTTTGCTCCTCATCCTGTCCCTTTCTGTTTCTACCTGTTCATTGCCCTCTCCAAGTAATTAACTAGCAGCAGGAAAACAGAGTAGAAGCAGCAACCTCACCACCTTTCCCTGTTCCTATGGGCAGTAATTCACATAAGATTCAGCCCAGGAAGACAGCCATGATCTACCATATTTTCTGGCGTATAAGATGACTGGGCATATAAGATGACCCCCAACTTTTCCAGTTAAAATATAGAGTTTGAGATATACTTGCCGTATAAGACTACCCCTCTTCCAATGTACACCAAATAAAAATTTTAAAAAATCAGATGTGATTTCAATATGGTCATTTTAATTCAAATGCTTGTGACATGCAGGTACTTAGCAGAAAAACTGTCACTTATAAACACAACAAACTACAGCTCCCATGTTCCTTAGCATTTATTTATGCAGTGTGTTTTGGACCTTATTATTTCTTCACTGTGTTTTGGATCTTACTTTTTAAAAAATAGTCCAGATTTAAATGCTGCTTTAAAAATTATTTCCATCTCCCAGCTATGAGATGGTTGGGGGGAAATGAGAAAGTGTTGGGGGAAGGACTGCCAATATACTGGGTGATGCATTCTGGGGTATGTAGAATTTACGACCAAGTAAGTGACCCTGGGCATGTCACAAACTCTCAACCTCAGAGGATGGTAATGCCAATCCCCATTTGAAGAAGCATGCCAAGAAAACCCCATGATAAGGTTGCCTTAGGGTCGCCATAAGTTGGAAGGGACTTGAAGACACACAAGAACAACAAAAAAAGTCTGCAATTGTTTCATAGGTAGTACATGGGAGTAGGAGTCAGCATGGTGTAGTGGTGTGAGTGTTGGACTACTTTTCTGGAGAGCTGGGTTTGATTCCCCACTCTGCCATGAAACCCACTGGGTGAACTTGGACAAGTCACACACTCTCAGCCTCAGGGGAAGGCAATGCCAAACCTCCTCTGAGAGAATCTTGCCAAGAAAACCCTATGATCATCATAGGTCAGGAATAATTTGAAGGCACACAACATACATATATAACCTCCAAGATAAGGAACTTGGTTCTCCTTTAGATAAATCTTCAAGGGTACTCTCTCTCTCTCTCATTGTGCAGAATTATTTGTTAAAGAAGCCATGCCCAAGCAACACATCAACTTTGGCTGCGTCTGCATAGCAGAAATTTATTAAAGCAGTTTGACACTGCTTTAACTGCCCTGGCTCAAGGCTATGGAATTCTGGGATTTGCAGTTTTGTGAGATATTTAGCCTTTTCTGTCAGACAGCTCTGGTACCACAAAGCAAACTACAGATCTTAGGAGTCTATAGGATGGAGCCATGGCAGTTAAAGTGGTATCAAACTGCATTATTTCTACAGTGCAGATTCAGCTGCATCCATACTGTAGAACTGGCTCCCTTCTCCTTCTCCCCTCATTCTCATCATCCTCCTCCTCTCTCCTGGATCTCTTCTCTTTCTCCTCTCATTCTCGTCCTCCTCTTCCTCTCTCCTGGATCTCTTTATTTCTCCCTTTGTTCTCCTCCTCTTCCTCCTCTCTCCTGGCTTCCTCCTCTTTCTCCCCTTGTTCTCATTGTCTGCCTCCTCTCTCCTGGATTCCTTCTCTTTCACCCTTCATCCTCATCCTTCTCATTCTCTCTCCTGGCTCCCTTCTCTTTCACCCCTCATTCTTCTTCTCCTCCTCCTCCTCCTCCTCTGCCTGGCTTCCTTCTCTTTCTCCCTTCATTCTCCTCCTCTGCCTGGCTCCCTTCTCTTTCTCCCCTCGTTCTCCTCCTCCTCCTCTGCCTGGCTTCCTTCTCTTTCTCCCTTCCTTCTCCTCCTCTGCCTGGCTTCCTTCTCTTTCTCCCCTCCTCCTCCTCCTCTCTCCTGGTTCTCTTCTCTTTCTCCCTGTGTTCTCCTCCTCCTCCTCCTCCCTCTTGGCTTCCTTGTCTTTCTCCCCTCCTCCTCTTCGTCCTCCTCCTCTCTCCTGGATCTCTTCTCTTTCTCTCTTCATTCTCCTCCTCCTCCTCCTCTCTCCTGGCTCTCTTCTCTTTCTCCCCTCCTCCTCCTCCTCCTCTACCTGGCATATAAGACAACCCCCGGCTTTTGAGACCCTTTTCCAGGATGTCATCTTATACGCCAGAAAATACGGTATATATGAATATTACATCTACCTAGGTGGGAAGAAAAGGCAAAAATCAGGTGGGCAGGGAACAGGGACTATCCTCATGCCATGCCACCACAGCATTGTTGCTTCTGATCTTGCTATGCAAAAGCAGCTTCCAAGCCACTACTGGTATGCATAAATAAGGCTACTTAGAATACAAGATTTTAAAAGCTGAACATGATTTAAGTTTTCCTGCATTTTCTAATCTTTTCTAATGTTTGTCTTATGAAAAGAATAAGAAATGTTTGGAGAAATTGGTGGCACATAGAATGTCAAACGGAGAAGAGAGAATATTGGCCTGCTTTTTTCCTTGACATATTTCATTACAGAGGTGTCAGTGGTGGACTAGACAAATTCATCAGCTGGAGCAAGTAGAAGACAAGATGGCTGTGAACACATCCTTGAATCCAGGATGCCTTTACATCTTTGTCAGCCAGAAACCTGAAAACAGAGTACTCTTGTTCTTGTCTTGCCCATTTCCCTCTGGAGTAGTAGCTGCTGTGGATTGTGAATGGGCACTGGATTACACTGCAAAACATTATATCTCACACATTTTGTCAAGAAATGTATAGTGCAAATTGGTACATGCATATCTTCTCAGAACTGAGTCCCATTGAACTTACTTGGGCTAACCTCTGAATCGAAATGTACAGGCTTACCCTACAAAAATGCCTCAGCTTTTGTTAGTCATCCTTTAGCTTTTTTAATATGAATAGTCTAGTTTTGGCATTGTCATGAATGGATAAAATCACTTTTCTTTGGTGGAATTTATAATGATAATCATGAGCTACCAATTAAACTGAAAAACAGACTACATTTGTCCCTCTGTATTTGCAGGGGCTAGGGGTGAAAGGCCCTTTTGAATGTGAAAATTTCATGAGTAACCCCTTCCCCCAGTTACAGAGTGGCAAGGAGGGGATAGAGAGGAGCCTCTCTTTCCTCTCCTTGCTGCCCTGTAGCCAGCTCAGCTGGGCCAGTTACAGGGCAGCAGGAGGGATTGGACACTTGCCTCTCTTCCCTCTTTTTGCCATCCTGTAGCTGGATTAACTGGGCCAGTTACAGGGTGACAGGGAGGCGATGGAGAGGAGCATGCACACTTGCCTCTCTTTCCTCTCCTTGCCACCCTGTAGCCGGCTCAGCTGGGCCAGTTACAGGGCAGCAGCGAGGGGTTGGAGAGGAGCATCCACACTCTTTGCCGCCCTGTAGCCAGCTTTCCTCTCCTTGCTGCCCTCTAGCCAGCTCAGCTGGACCAGTTACAGGGCAGGGAGGGGATGGAGAGGAAGGGGAATGTGCGTGCACATTGCAGTCTTGACCTTGTGAATGAACAAAACCACAAGTGCCCAAGCCATGAATACGGAGGGACGACTGTTCTGCTACCCTTGTAAAATGGTATTTGCTTTCAATTTAATGTGAGGAACCCTCCCCTCCAATTTTGCCTTTATGAATTGCAATTGATAAAAATGTCACACAATCTACACAAATAATTCTTAGAATTGTAAACCAATGGAAAGTAAAACATAGTGGTGCACACATATATGCAGGTGAGAACACAAAACAAAATGTTTTTGAGGGAACATGTAAACCTCAAAATGTGGCATACTATTTTCATTGCGGCACATACTGTATACTAGGGATGCAAAGAATACTTTGCCGGTTTTCTTTTCCTCAATGAAAAAGGATATCCCACCACATTGAAATGCCCTGTCAATGAAATGGTATACTGCCATGAAATGTTTTTATATTTGAAAACTTTTTGTGACAGATTTGCCTGCACAAAAATTACTTTGCAGTATATTTTGCAAAAATATGCTTTTTCTTTGCACAGTGTTTTGCACACAAAAAACACTTTCTGTACAAACTTTTTTTTCACAAAAGCATCCCAAAATTTGAAAAAAAATATTGAAATTGCACAAAATCTTTCCTAATCTCACCCAACAAGGAGAAAAACTTTGAAATTATTTGTTCCCAAATGCAAGAATTCAATAAATAAATATTTATATCCTACTGTACATACATACTTGTGCCAGTTCAGAGAAAGATATGTACAATAGATACCTGTGTATATATAAGATAAACCTGTGAAACAAAGCATCCACAAATGGTTGTTACTTTCGGTTTTGATAAAGCCTATTTAGCTATTTGTAGGTGTAGGAAAAAGGAATCCAGGTTTCCCTTAATGAGAAAAAGTGGAGAAACAAGTCCCTATGCAAAATATCTGTTCAGTGCCATCAATAACAGACAACAAACACTGCAGAATGTTTCTGTTTTTTCTTCTTTTCTAGTTTATTTGTGGATCTTAAATTGCAAGCCATTATGTAAACTGCCGGACATTGGCAGAAAGGTGGTATATAAATGTAGGGTGTGATTAAATAAGTAAGAAAGTAAGCAAATTAAAACATGCTAGCCTTATACAACTTTGTGAACATTGCAATTTGGCAGTGCTTTTAGTTTATATTTATATTTTTATTCTTTAACTGACTGCCAACCATAGCCATTGGATTACTGATTTACAGCCAGACCAGCTTTTATGAGCAAACACCAGCTGAGGACAAGGTGTCCTGGCTACTGGGTTATTGCAAGGACAATGTGACAGAATTTCAGGAAGTAGTACAAACTAAGATCCAAGTTAAAGCATGCTGTTTATACCATATTCACCTCATTGCACTGTCCTCTGTGTGTGTGTGTGTGTATGTACACATAATGTTACCTCTTCCCTCAGTTCATGCACATCTATCTACTCTTCTGTTCCTGTCCCAATATATGTTGAGAGACAAGATTTGCTTTTATTGATAAATTGTTTAATATTATTTCAGATTGTTTAGACAATACTCTACTGTTCTAAATGTTAATTTGTTCAAAATTGTTTTCAACTTATTCTATCTGTATGCCTTCTTGCGATACAGTGGTATAAGATGGGATACAACTATTTGTACTAAATAAAAATAAAGGTGTACTCATGGGATTGATTGTGGTACCTCTATAACCTTTAGGGTCAGTTTCCTGTTTCAGAAGTGGCCAGTCTGGGGTTTGTGGCCAGAGAAGTTGGCATAATTTTCCAGAGGTACTACTTGCATTTACAGTTATGTGTTTTTGCAGTCTTTTGCCAAAATGGGAGGAATATATCTTCTCATATAAATTCGATCATAGTGAGTTTTCCAATTCATTGGAAAATTATTTTGGAAATTTTGCCAGCTGGTGGCTTCCACATCAGTAGAGGGGTGAATCAACTGCATTTAAAGTAGCAGTCCAAAGTGCTGAATATACCCCCTTAATAAATTCAGCACTAGACTAAAACCTGAAACATTTTTTTGCCCATCAACATGGAAGCCACCAGCTGTCCCTGTATTTTGGTCAGTGTTGTCTTTCAGCTGTTGACTATTTGCTTGCTTATTGAATGGTCTCTCCACCTTTTCAGATAAAATACAAGAACAATAAAAACAAAGAAAAAGCATTTTCATGGAGCTGTCAAGTTTTTTCTTTTTTTAAAAAATGTTAAAAGATGAAGACTAGACTGCCAAATGTGCTTTCTAGATGGTACAACCCACTGTACTGCCTAGGTTAACTTTTAATTAAGATTATTTAGATTAGACCATTATATTTTAAAGACAACATTAAATACTGAATTAAATCTATTTTTATATTTACCCAAAGCAACCATATAACCTTCAAAGTTTTCATTGGATTCCATCTCCCATGTTCCATTGTAATCAGCAGGCATTGCAGTTAAGAGTTTAAATCCAAGGATGGCTCAGATACAGAACTGTGAAGAGGATCTGCAAAAGAGAGCATCCTATGATTCTGCCCCTTTTATATTTTTGTGTGTGAATGTTATGGTTTCCAAGATAATAAAGTCTAAGGGTCAAGCAAGATAACATAAGCAAAACTTTACTTTTCATTACCAAAGTTCAAGAGGACAGAACACAGACAATAAATTGATTGCTGAGGCTAGAAGTCAGAAGAAAATGATTTTGCAATAACCTTTGTAAAAGATAAAAGCCAGGAAGACAGCAGAAAACATTTATGAGAACACAACTTTGAAATTTACCAGAATGGCAAAGAGTTGTTTAAAAACAAAACAAAACAACGGATTTTGGGGGTTTTGTGTGTGTGTGTGTGTGTTTGGACAAGAATCTCTAACACCTGTTCAATTTTATTGACATTCTGCCTGCAGGAAAAATTCAAATTAATTCAAATATCAAATTAATATAAAATATTTTCATTATATTTTTCAAATCATATCTTTAAGGCATGAGGAGGTATTCTGCTGATATACTACTTACTCCACTGCTCAGCAGTCTCCCTTTTTGACCTGGCTGAACTGATCTTGGAGGTGGTGATGGAGTCCTCCCAACATGTTGGACTGGGAAACTAATGCTAAGACTGCTCAGTCTATCCCAGCAAGCCACACTTTCCACTTTGCTTTCGGTGTTGGGTGGGATCATAGAATCATAGAGTTGGAAGAGAACCACAAGGACAATGCAGTCCAGTCCCTGAGACAGATGGCCATCTGACATCTGTTTAAAAACTCCTCAACACTCCTCCTGAGGCAGAATATTCCACTGTCAAACAGCTATTATAACTAAGTTCTTCCTAATGTTCAAGTGGAATCTCTTTTCCTGTAGTCTGAATCCATTGCTCCATGTTCTAGTGTCTGGATCAGCAGAAAACAAGGTTGCTCCATCCTCAACATCATGTCATCTCTTCCGCTGGCTAAACATACTTGTCTCCCTAAACCTGTTCTCATACAGTGTGGTTTCCAGACCTTTTACACTTTTGATACCCTCCTTTGAACATATTCCAGTTTGTTAATATCCTTCTTGGTGCCCAGAACTGGACACAGTATTCTAGGTGAGATCTGACCAAAGAGGAGTAGAGTGGTACTATTACTTCCCTTAATACTATACACCTATTGATGCAGTCTAGAATCACACTGTTCAGTTTGTGATCTACTAAGGATCCTAGATACTTTTCACATGTATTGTTGTCAAGCTCAGTGTCACCCATTCCATATTTGTGCACTTTGGTTTTCTTCTGCCTAAGTGTAATACCTTACATTTCTCTCCATTGAAATTCATTTCAAAGGGCCTGAGCGGGCAGGCCAGGAAAGCACAGTTCAAGCCCATGCTTTCCTGGCTCTGGTGCTCACTCAGTTTGGTTCTTAGGTTGGTGTGGGGATGAGTGGGTGTTCACATACCCACTTCCACACCAAATTGGGACCAAGGACAGGTGTGCTGCTCTTTACCTTGCCAGCCATCAAGCCAAATGAAAATCCCCCCAGTTGCCCCATCTCATGTGGAAATGGGACACATGGCGACACCCATGTGGCCAGGCAACATGTTTCCACATCAGATACAGTGACTAGTTGGCTTCTCGGTTGGATTGATGGTTGGCAAGGTAAGGAGCACATGGGGGGGATGTCTGAACAACTCAATTTTGCCACAGAGTTTCTTAGAAACTTTAAGCAAAACCAGAGGTATTTTACTCCTGGGTAAAGGAGTAGGGATGTGGTGGCTTAGTGGTTAAGACACCAATTCTGATGATCAGAAGATCAGAAAGTTGGCAGTTCAAGGCCCAAGTGCTGCATGATGGGATGAGTTCCCATCACTAGTCTCAGTTTCTGCCAACCTAGCAGTTTGAAAGCATGCAAATGCAAGTAGGTAAATAGGTACCACTTCTCAGTGGGAAGGTAAAAGTATTTGGTGCAGTCATGCTGGTTACATGACCACTGTAGTAGTCTTCAGAAAATGCTGGTTCTTCGGCTTAACAACAGAAATGAGCAGCGCCCCCTACAATCAGTTACGACTAAACATCCATGTCAAGGGACTACCTTTACCTTTTCCTTTAAAGACTCTATACCTTTAAGGAGTTATTCTCATATGGACAACCTCTTACTTTTGCTCAGTGCTCCAATCTATTAAAGTCATTTTCAATTCTGATCCTCTGGGGTATTAGGTACCCTTCCTAATTTGGTGTCATCTGCAAATCTGATAAGCATGCTCTCTATTCCATCACCCAAGTCATTTATAAAGGTGTTGAATAGCACTGGGCCCAAGACCCTGTAGCAACCCACTGGTCCTCTCCAAGATGAAGAGGAGCCAGCCATGAGCAGGTTTTGGGTTCAGCCAGTCAATGATTTGCAAATCCACCTAACAGTAACATTTTCTAGCCCACTTCTTAATAGTTTTGTGTGTGTGCAAAACTATCATGAGGATCATGGCACTGAAATCAAGGTATGCTACATCCACAGCATTCCCCTCATCTACCAATCTTGCTTACTCTGAGGCAAAGTCAGATTAATAGGGAAACCTGGAAACAACTGCATCATGGGGACAGGCAGCAGCAGCTTTGAAGTGAGTTTGGATCTTTTTTTAAAAAACAAGTGTAGGTAAGCCATCCATTTAATAAACTGCTCTAGAATCTTTCCTGGTATTGCTGTTAGGCTGACTGAGTGGTAAATGTTTAGGTTCTCTATTTTTCTCTTTTTGAAGATGGGGACATTTGCCTTCCTCCAATCTGCAGGGATTTCTTCTGTTCTCCAGTAGGCTTTTCTTGGATACGTTTCTAGCTTCCTAGCTCCAGTGGTTCCTTTATGAGATTGATTTTCTATTTCAATCTGGCTCCGGGATTGGTTGTGGAATGTCATGGCTAATATGCTGATGGCATTCAACCCTCTTTCTCTTATCCTTCTAACACTAAAGTACAGTTGTCCCTCTGTATTTGCAGCTTTGGCACTCATGGTTTTGATCATTTTCGAGGTCAAGGCTGCCACATGCCCATCCTCTCCAACCTCTCCCTGCCACCCTGTAACTGGCCCAGCTGAGCTGGCTACAGGGTGGCAGGGAGAGGAGAGGCAAGTGCACACACTCCTCTCCATCCCCTCCCTGTGCCCTGTAACTGGCCCAGCTGAGCCAACGAGAGAGCAGCAAGGAGAGGAGAGGCAAGCCTGTGTGCTCCTCTCCATCCCCTCCCTGCTGCCCTGTAACTGGCCCAGTTGAGCTGGCAACAGGGCAGCAAGGGGAAGAAAGAGAGGCAAGCATGCACGCTCCTCTCCAACCTCTCTCTGCCTCCCTGTAAATGGCCCAGCTGAGCTGGTGACATGGCAGCAAGGAGAGGAAAGACAGGCAAGTGCTCCTCTCCATATCCATCCTGCTGCTCTGTAACTGGGAGGAGGGGTTATTCATGAAATTTTCACATTCACGAGGGTCCTTCACCCCTAACCTCCATGAATATGGAGTGACAACAGTATCTCTTTTTGGTGCTAAACTAGTTTTTATATCTGTAATGGACTGGATAAAGGTGAAAAAACTGACACTTAATACAAACAAGATTGAAGATCTTTTCGTCAGTTGACAGAAAGATCAGGGAATAAGGATTCAGCCTGGATAGGAAAGGATTATACTCCCACTGAAATCTCAGGTATGCTTGGATGTACTTCTGCATTCAACCATTAACTTGAATCCCTAGGTTTGATTAGTGGCCAAAAGTGCATTTGCACACTTTAAAAAAGTGCACTACCTGTGGCTTTTTTTAATTTTTTTTTTTTTGAAATGTCAGATCTGGTATGGTGATACATGATTGATTACATCATGTTTAGGTTACTATAAATCACTCTGCGTGGGGTTGCCTGTGGAAACTGTTCAGAAATTCCAGTGAGTCCAAAATGCTGCAGCCAGAGTCCTAGCTTGGACCGATTATATGGAAAAATATAACTGCCTTGTTAAAACATCTTCATTGGCCATCAGTTCATCTTTGGGCACAATTCAAAGTGCTGATTATGGTTTGGATGCAAACTATCAGAAAGACATATGAGCCTACTAAAGCTATGCAGATGGGTGGCTCTGGGCTGCCTCTGCTAGTCGCGGACCAGGGCCGTGGCAACTGCATGCCGTGGCCCCACTCCTTCCTTTTGCTGCCCCTTAAAGAGCAGCCAAATGCTGCTCCTTTTAGGGGCAGCAAAAGGCCACCCTAAGAGCTGGTGTCTACATGCTGCACCGGGAGGGCGTTCTGATGCCGCACACGGTGCATACATATGCACGGGATCAGGATGGCATCAGGCTGGGGTTGGGGCAGCTGGCGTGTTGCTGCCCCACCCCAACTACACCCCCAGGCTGGCCCTTTAGGCCAATCTGCAAAGCCCCTTAATATACAATTATCCACTATCGAAACAGGAAGAAAATTATATCTAATTTATACACACAAATATTCTTTTAACAAAAAAATAATGATCATACAAAAATATTTTAATTTCCCTTAAATCTCATTGTCATCTTTCATTTTGTTTCAGTTTCTTACTTAACATTAAATTTCCTACAAAAACTGTTACCCCTACCACTAAATACCATACCATCTTCCATTCTTCTCTTCCATACTTCATCCATTACTTATTCCACAATTCTTCCTCCTTCAATCTTTCCCATCTACCTGCACTCCTCCTAATACCTTCTACCCCCTTTCTACCTACCAACTATTACTCTTTCTTATGTTCACTCTTTCTTTCTACCTCCTCTCTCTCTTTCCTCATTGCCTTCACAACTGCCTACATATTCATACCTTCTCACATTCTCTTTCCTTCTACATTACCTACTCACACCTTCTTCACATTCTTCTTACACTCTCTCCCATTCTACCTTCCTATCAATTAACAAAAACTGTTTTTTTTTTTAAAATCTATGATGTAAGGTACTTTGGGAACCATTTTGGCAGAAATATGCGATATATATTTAATTAATTGATTCCCAGATCAGTTTTTTAAAACAAAACAAAATAAAACATGATGATTGAATTAATGAACACATAAAAAGACATGTGATGACCATGCTTGAAGTATGGGGGAGGGAAGGCTAGATATAGGATCTGAAAGTTAAAGACCTACCTCCACTCATTCAATAGACTGAGGACACTACAGACCTTTCAACATTTGAACCTATGGCATAGAGAAGTCAATAAAGTTATACTTTTTTTGAATGCTTTTTACCAGATCCAGACTGGTGTTTCAAGGTGGCCTCATGGGTTTTCCTGGTTGTAGTGGCTGGGTCTGGAAAGTCACTTGACCATGTCATTCTGAAGCACCTTGCAATCTGTGGTTGCATAGGTTATATATCAGGGCTATCTTCTCCTTGACTTTTTTTAAAATAACCCTTGAAAGAGACTCAAAAAAGTTATGGAAGGCAGAAACTTCATAATTCAAACAGATGTACAGCAAGGGTTAGGTCACTCCAATCTCTACCATTAAAGTCGCACATACGCATGAGAACAGGAATTTCCTCCTCTCCCATGCCCAAAGAGAACAAGGAGGAGGACAATGTCCATTTTTACATGTAAATACCATTTGCAGCAAATGAAATAAACTGTGCATGAAAGGACAGTGGGAGGAAGACAAAGAAACTGGGATGTTTTAAAAGCAGCTGAAAATGTAGGCAGATACAAGGACTAATCTGTACTATTCCTGGCAAATCAGGACAGCTGGAGAGTATGCTGGTATCACCATAGTTGGTATCACCATAGCTTCTAGAAAGCCAATCTTGTTAAGGGTATATAACTCTCAACTTCTAGGGCACATCTTTGTTTTTGTTCCAGAAAGAGGAGTGCCAGCATTTTGTCTAGGTGATCAAGTGGTCCTAGCAGTCAGTGGCATCCTGTATATGTTCAGAGACCAACTACACATTATGATGTGTCTGCATTTGGTTAAAGGCATGAAAACACTTTATTTTCTTTTTTTAAAACCTCATCCTTTCCCCATATGTTTTTAATCAATAAAGCTATAGTTTGCATCATCAGTGGCTTTGTTTTACTTCAGTGTACCCTGGAACCTCATTTGGTCAGGGCCTGAATATATTAGGTTCCTGCAGATTTTCTAGAAAAAGAAGGAAGGAGGGGGCCATTTTAGTTCCATTTACTAAGAAATGTTATTTAATCATCTTTCTAGGTTCTTGCCTTCTTTCTTTACTGGCCTTTCCTCCCTCTATGGTAACTGTGTAGCCCTCCAGATGATATTGAATTCTAGCTCCCAGCATCTCTCATACTTACTATCCCAGCATTCCTACTGAGAGTTAAGGTTCAACAACTTCTGTAGGGCTGGGCAATTCCTACTCATTATCTATGTCTTTACCTTATCTGCTTATCAATGGGTGTTTCTGCCAGGTGTTTAAGATGCCCATGTTAGTATGGGTAGTTTTAGGGAAGCTTTGGTATGAGAACATTGGGGATTCTTTCAGAGACCCAGAAAAACATAAGATAATCTCTAAACCAGTTCTTACATAGTTTAATGTGTAATGTAACTGGTAGTGCAATTGACAGATCCGTAATAAATGGAGCAGGCTAAATTGTCTGATATCTCATGGCCAGGTGCTTTTTTTAACCATATAGCCTTTCTTGTGACTGTAATAACTATCCAATACAATACTTTATGTATTTACTTTGTCAGTTAACAGGATGGCTCTGTAGCTTCCTTTCTGATGGAGATAGAGCTGAGGTCAGCTTCAAATTTCATTATACAAGTGATTGCTTGCTATCACAGGTCTCCAGATGTAATGTTATTTTTTCTTTCCTGCCTGCAGCTGCAACAAACTGAAGGAAAAATATCCAGCTTTATCATAAGATGTACACACTTGTAGGAAAGTCTCTGGAAACAAATTGTAAAATACCAAAAGATAGGAGAGCCTCATTCATGACATTTTGAATTAAGGAAAAAGACATGAAAACCTAACAAGCCTCTGCACAGTTTTTGATGTCATCTGTGCTAAGCCAAGACTCTAGAATGAATCCCTTGACATAAAGGGGAATTCTGGCCCTTATAACAAAAAATACATTGCCAAATACATGGTGATCACAGCAAAGTGTGAATTGACTAGGGATGGATGGATGAACAAGTTAACTGAGGAGATTATCGCACTTACTTTTTTGGCCAATTCAGACACAGGATGAGATTGGGCTTGAATGGCCTTGAATATGTGTTATCGCACACAAAAACATAGACTTTGGGCCTTTGCAGACTGCTAGAAATAGTGCAAATTGAGTCCACTTTAAGGGTTAGGGTTAGGGTTAGGGAATCATGAGAACTGTATTTTATTGTGGCACCAGAGCTCTCTAACAGAGAAGGTTCAATGTCTCAGAAAAAAGCCCACAATTCCCATGACTCCCTAGCACTAACCCTAACCCTAAAAGTGGACTCAATTTGCACTATTTCTGGCAGTCTGCAAAGGCCCTTTGTCGCAGGGTGACTACAAGCCGTCCCCCAGCTGTGCTTAGCTAGCTGATTTTGAAGGACACCGGCCAATTTTCAAGGCCATTCAAGCCCATTCCTGTCCTGTGCCAGAGTGGCTAAAAAAGTAAGTGCAGTAATCTCCTGAAACTAGGCAATTTTGATATCTCCCATATTTTTTTAAAATCCCAAGTTTACAATATGAAAAACAGGCGGATATTTATGAATTTTGATGTTATTGTCAAAAATAACTGAAATGAAATTCTCAGCCCTCTACTGGGGATGTAATTCTTTGTTGATTTCATGCCATAGAAGAGAACAAATTATTTGTTCAATTTCTTCCCCATTGGGACCACATCTTTGAAAACTGTGCCATTTTCAAAGATGTTCTTGCAGTTCAGAATGTATTCCTCACTCCACCTCACCACTCATGCTGCCTCCACCACCTCGATCTTTCTGTTGCTTGTCCCTTGTTTTTCTTCTTTTGTCTTCTTCTCTTCTCCCTTCTGTCCTCTGTCTTCAGCATTCTTCCTACTTATCCTCTTCATCTTTTTGGATCCCTCCTCCTTTCTTTTTCTTTCATCTTTTTTATTGAATGAATACAACTTAGCAAAAGTTTTGTTCAACAGAACAAAATAAAATTTACAGACTGTCAGTCAGTATTCCTTAACAAAACTGTAACAAATTCATATGCTTTTCTTTTTCTAGCCTTCAAGGTAAGATGTCATTCCAAAGACCTACATGAGAATCAGTTTAGTTCTATTTTTTTTTAAAATGGAAACCAATGATTATAAAGGATTAAAGATTAAAAGATTAAAACAACACCTTTCCTTCTTTTTTTTTTTTAAAAAATGGAAACCAATGATTATAAAGGAGCCATCATGTAGTTCATTTCTTTTCTTTTTTTTTTTTTATATTTTTATTTTTTTTATTTTTATGAATGCTTTAAAATACATAAACATACTTACATGACCTAACATTCAACATTACATATCACATACATTGACAGAAACAAAAACTAAACAAAATTGACAAAACAATACTCTTTGCTCTCAGTCGTACATACCAATGACTTCCTAAACCCTAAACCAAACCCTAGTTTCCAACTTAAACATAACTACCTCTCTTCTTTTTCCTTAACTGAGAGAGACATACCAAGTCTTTCTTCTTAATAATTCCAAACTAAACTGCTTATTTGTCTTTGCTCATCTATCTACGGACTGCTTTCCTTATCTATATTCAATTACTTCTCGTTAACATATTTAAATAAAGGATTCCATATTTTTTCACATGCCTCCCAGTCTTGTCCTCTTAAAAGAACTGTAAATCTATCTAATTCTACAATATTAATTAATTTAGATAGCCATTCTTGCTTATTTGGAATGGTCTCACTTTTCCATTTACTAGCATAAGTAATTCTAGCACTCACAATCATATAAAAGAGAAGTTTGCCATGTTTTGATTCTAACTGCTTATCATCACATATATTCAACATATATAGTTTAGGATCTTTTTCCACTCCAGTTTGTAATATTTCTTCAATACATTTATGTACACTTGTCCAATATTTCCTAGCTTTCTTACATTGCCACCATACATGGATTAGTGTACCAACTTCGTGCTTACACTTCCAGCACTTATTAGATAAACCTTTATATATTTTTGCAAGTTGGATTGGTGTTGTGTACCATCTGAAATGCATTTTATATACATTTTCCCTTAAGTCAAAACATACTGTATGTTTACTTATTCTATCCCATGCTCTCTCCCATTGATCTAATGTAATGTTTTCTTTAATGTCCTGGGCCCATTTGATCATGTACTCTTTAACTATCTCCTCTTCCATCTCAAAATCTAATAAACATTTGTAAAAGAGGGATATCTTATTTCTATTGTCTGAAAACATGTGTTCTTCAAACTTGCTCTTTTTCATTCTTATAGTACTAGTTTTGCAATCTACCAAGAATCTTTCTCTTAGCTGCCTATGTAAAAGCCAGCCTAGACTATATCCTTCTTCTTGCAGTTGTTGCAGAGTTTTAAATTCCAGTTTAGTACTATTTGGGGTGGCTATTACTAAATCTTCATAGGTGACCCATTTCTCTTTTAACAGTGTTTCCCTGCTGTGGAGGGCCTCATGTATTGAAGCCCAGATTGGAATATCCGGACATATTCTTGTTTTGTATTTTTTCCATACTCGCATAAGAGATTTCCTCACGAAATGGTTGGTAAAGTCCCTATGGACCTTTTGTTTTTCATAAAAAAGGTATGCATGTAAGCCAAATCTCTGACCCATTCCTTCCAAACTTAGTAATTCATTATCCTTTAATAGTAGCCATTCACTTAACCAATCAAGACAACTTGCTTCAAAATATGTTTGCAAATTTGGTAGCGATAGACCGCCTCTTATCTTCTTATCTTGCAGATCTTTAAATCTCACTCTAGGTCTTCTACCACTCCAAATAAATCTAGACAATATTTTATTCCATGTTTTAAAGGGTGTGTTATTTGTTATAATTGGGATATTTTGAAATAAAAATTGAAACTTCGGTAGAATAGACATCTTTATAGCCGATATTTTCCCCAACCAAGAAAGGTTTAGCTTACTCCACCTCCCTAGATCTTTCTTAATATCTTTTACTACTCTTTCATAATTATTTTTAAATAGATCAACGTTTTTGTTGGTGAGTTCAATCCCTAAATATCTAACCTTTTTAACTATTTGATAGCCTGCAATTTCTTTTATGTTTTGTTTATCCTTATCTAAGAGATTCTTTGTTAATACCACAGTCTTACCTTTATTTATTTTTAGTCCGGAAATTTTACAAAATTCTTCTAATACACTTACAAATTGTCTCAGACTATCCTCTACATCTGATAGTATGACCAGAAGGTCATCTGCATATGCTCTCAATTTGGGTTCATAATTTTTGTGTTTTACTCCTCTTATGTCCTTATTTCTCCTTATATTATCCATTAATACTTCCATTACGATTAAAAATAATAAGGGTGACAAAGGACACCCTTGTCTAGTTCCATTTTGGATTTCAATATTTTCAGTTCTTTCACCATTTACTACTATTCTAGCTTCTTGTTTTTTGTAAATTAATTTAACCCAATTAATAAAATTTGATCCTACCTTAATCTTTTCCAGGACCTGAAACATAAATTGCCAATTTACCTTATCGAAAGCTTTCTCAAAGTCACAAAATATCATAGCCAGTTTCTTATCTGGTCTTTGTTCATGGAGCTCGATAAGGTCTAACACAAATCTCATATTATCTTTTATCTTCCTTGTAGGTAAAAAACCATTTTGGTCTCTTCCAATCCATTCTTTTAAGACAGTCTTTAGTCTCTCCGCTAAAACTACAGCAAATATTTTGTAATCACTGTTTAACAATGATATTGGTCTGTAGTTTTCCACATAATTTCTGTCTTTACTCTCCTTCGGAATCAAGACTATATTAGCTTGGTTCCATGAATTAGGAATTCCAAACTTTTTAAATTCATTTATCAATTCCTTAATTGGTTTAACTAATTGGTGGGCATATTTTTTATAGAATTCGGCTGGGAATCCATCTGGACCCGCAGCCTTTCCTGACTTCATTTTTTTTATAGCATCCATTATCTCTTGCATTTTGATGTCCTTATTTAATAGTTCTCTCTGATCTTCCCTTACCGGTTCTAAATCACTTTTCTCCAAATACTCCTTAATTTCCCCTTCCCGTATGTCATCAGCCCTATACAATTGTTTGTAAAAATCATGAATTATATCTTTTATTTTGTCCTGATTGGTGACTTTTTATTCTTCTTTCACTAACGAGGTTATATGTTTATTTTCCTTATCTTTTTTCATTCTATAAGCCAACCATTTGCCGGGTCTATTGGCTCCCTCAAAATTCTTTTGTTTCATATATTTTATCTCTTTTTGCCATTCTTCCATTAAGTGTGTGGAAATCTGTTGTTGTATCAGCTTAACCTTTAAATCCAAGTTTTTATCACTTGGAGACTGTTTAAAGTTATTCTCTGCTGCAACTAGCTGAGCCTGCAGTTCTAAAAGTTTCTGTTTCCTTGCTTTTTTTATCCAGTGGCTTTTTTCCATAAAATACCCTCTGAATACAGCCTTAGCGGCATCCCAAACTATATTCATATGCGTGCCTTTATACATATTCTCCTTAAAGTAATTCTCTATCCAGTCTGAGACTTCTTTACTTATTTTTTCATTATCCAATAAATCCGTTTTAAGTTTCCAGCTAAATTCCTTTGGTCTTATTGTCATCTTCATTACCAATGGGTTATGATCTGATAGAATTCTAGGCTTAATTATAATTTCAGAGATCCTGGGAATAATATGCATTGATGTCAATATCATATCAATTCTTGCCCAGGATTTATGTCTATCAGAAAAAAATGTATATTCTCTTCTATCACCATTCTTTTCTCTCCAAATATCTTTTACATTTATTCTCTCCATCAATTCAAAAAATTCCCTGGGTAATTTACCTTGGTTTGATTTGATTTTTTTCCCAGAGTATCTATCTAGTTCTGGGTTTAGAACCGCATTCCAATCTCCCATCAAAACACATACATCATACGTTAAATTTTCTATTTTATTTAACAAAGCTTTAAAAAAAATTCCTTTCTTTTCTAAAGGTCCATAAACCCCAACCAACAGGATCTTTTCTCCATTCAAATATATCATGACTCCAACATAATGACCTCTAGAATCATTTATCACTTCTATCGCCTCATATTTGGAACTAATATATAAAATGACACCCTTCTTTTTTTTCTCCGCCAGTGAAACAAATGCTCTCCCCAATCTGGGGTTATCTAAAAATTTCCTATCTTTCTTTTGTATTCTTATTTCCTGAAGACATATTATTTCACAGTTTAATTTTCTAATGTAATGGAATATTTTACCCCGTTTCTCTTTCCCATTCAGCCCTTTCACATTCCATGAGGTTATTGTAAGATTATCCATCTTCTTAACTCTTACTCTTTCTTTGTTTAAACCTCTTCTAATTCCTCTTCACTATTAGATAAATTGGATTGTCCTTCTAATCTTTCTAGTTTCCCTTCTTCTTCCTCACTGTCTGAGTTTAAATCACTTTCCTCCTGTGAGAGCTTAAAGTCTTTTTCTCCTGTTTGCGATATTTTATCCTCTGCTATCTGCATTTTTCTTTTCCTTCTCTCTCCTTTACCAATGTCTTTGTTATCAATCCTTTCTTCCAAATTTTTATTCTTTTTTCTAGTCTTATTAGATTGGTCATCATTTATTTTCACCCCATCTTTGGGGTTCTCTTTTGTACTATCTCTTTCTCTCTCTGGTGATGGAGTATTTTTCCCATAGTCTTTCCTTAAAAGTCTCCAAAAATCCCTAGCTTCTGTAGTTGTTTTTATTTCTATTCTTTTCTTCTGATACCATAAGGTTAAACCTTCCGGTAACCTCCATCTATACTGAATTTGTTTTTCTCTAAGTAGTGATGTTAAAAAATTATATTCCCTTCTTTTTCTAATGATTTCTGGCGGGTAATCTTTAAAGAGATATAGATCTCGGCCTTCAAACGTTATTGGATTATTTTTATGTTTATACCATATTGTATCCCTCATTTGCTTTCTGACAAAATAGACTACTACATCCCTTGGAACTTTGTTTTTCTTTGCTATGTACGAATGTAATCGATACAGATTATCTACCTCTAGTTCACATTGGGAAAATTCTCTATTTAAATAGGAGCTCAATATATGTATTATTTTTTGCCATAGATCCTCATTTTCTTCCTCTGGCAATCCCCTGATCTTTAAAGATTTTTCCCTAGCCTTCACATCTTTCAAAACATTTTCCTCCACTAGGTCTTTTTGTTTTTGTTTTATTTCTTTTATATTTTCTTCGAACTTTCCATGTTTTACTTCTATATTTTCCACTTTGTTTTTAATTTTGCTCATTTCTATGGACACCTTATCAATGGCTCCTCTAACCCCTTTTATGTTATCTCTTAATTCAGTCTTAATCTCGATCTTAAATTCATTCACCTCCAGCCTTAATTGTTGGATCTCTTTACTTAGATCCATTTTCATTTTCCTGATTTCCTCCATCAGAGCCATATTTGATTCTAGACCCTTAGGTTGTTCAAATGAAGGTCTGCGGTTGCTTTGCGCTTGTGCTTGGGCTTGAGATCTCGTCAATTTAGATGTAGCCATTTGTAAGGAGAGTGATACTCTCCACTCTAATTTCAAGGCAAAAATTATAGTTATCAGTCAATTTCCTCTTCCCCTTTCGCCCCCTTACAAGTCAATTCAATTTATACAGCTCTTATTTATATTTCAGTATCAACAGTTCTCCAATCTTACAAAAATTGTTCCCGCTTCACATCACATCCACAGTCAGCCTCCTTTAGTCCTAATATAACTCTTCTCTTGCCTTTCCACATTGCATCCACGAGGCTAATCATCAGCAAAGCTAAGCAGCTCCAAGGAGAAGGCGCTTTCTGTCTTTCTTTCTTAATTAAATGTCTAAGTTCTCTGAGTTCTCCAAGTTCCCCACACAGGTTGCAGCACCAGCGAAAAACTCATGTAGTTCATTTCTTGAGTTGCAAACCAGTTCCATCAGTTTTTCCATGAGAGCAACTTCTTGAAGCAGCAGTCCAAAGTTAAATTGTGTCAGCATTTCCATTTTTGAGGCATCACTATATGAGCTGATTTTTTTTTTAGCTGCTGCCAGCAAGGCAACAATAATCAGAATGGAGAAGATGCAGCAAACAGAGTACCTTGCATACTCCTCCGACAGACCTGAGTGAAGCCTATAGGCCCTGGAACAGGGAGTGCATGGGCTGGAGCTTGAGCTTCCTTTAAGGATTGGCTGGAGGGGTTGAGTTTCTTCTCTGAAATGGTTGGGCACCAAGGACCACTGTACCAAGATTCCTCTGTAGGTGGACCCCTGAAGCTCTACCAGTCAGAAATGTCCAGGTTTATAGCCATCTTTGTGTTCACTTTTGGGGATTTTATATATTTTCCACTTTCCCTGGTAATATTTTTTTCTTTAAACAATTTTATACATTTCATTCACTATTTTGTTGTTATCTTAGAATCATAGAATCATAGAATCATAGAGTTGGAAGAGACCACAAGGGCCATCCAGTCCAACCCCCTGCTATGCAGGGACTCCCAATCAAAGCATCCCTGACAGATGGCCATCCAGCCTCTGCTTAAAGACCTCCAAGGAAGGAGACTCCACTACTCTCCGAGGGAGTGTGTTCCACTCTCGAACTGCCCTTACTGTCAGGAAGTTCCTCCCAATGTTGAGGTGGAATCTCTTTTCTTGCAGCTTGCATCCATTGTTTCGGGTCCTAGCCTCTGGAGCAGCAGCAAACAAGCTTGTTCCCTCCTCGATATGACATCCCTTCAAATATTTAAACACGGCTATCATATCACCTCTCAGCCTTCTCTTCTCCAGGCTAAACATCCCCAGCTCCCTAAGTCGTTCCTCATAGGGCTTGGTTTCCAGACCCTTCACCATTTTAGTTGCCCTCCTTTGGACACGCTCCAGTTTCTCCACATCTTTTTTGAATTGTGGTGCCCAGAACTGGACACAGTATTCCAGGTGACAGTAGTCATATTGTTAACTGATCTAGCTGGTGGTGATATTCTTCTTCTTCACTGTATTCTGTATTGTATTACTGTTTTGTAAAAAAAAAAAAAAAAAAAAAAAAAAAAAAAAAAAATCCATGTCAGTATGAAAAAATAATAATGACCTACCAGCTATTTTTGAGCACCTCCACCTTAAAAACAATTCTGGGGTCTCTGGCATCATTCTTGCCTGGGTGAAGGACTCACTTTCTCATTATTCTGGCCAGGCACCCAGTTGGCTGCTTTCCCCAAAGCCACAAAAATTAAGATGAATGCTGGGAAGAGGACTGATGTGTGGAGAGAAAAGATGGCCTTGTTGCCCCACCAAACTATCTGTCCAATAAGCTGAGGTTGCAGCTTTGCCTAAGGTTCTTGTTGGTATTTCCTGATGCTAAAAAAGATCCCTGAGCACTCCAAAATGCAAGAGTCCCAAGAGGGCACCCACACTTAATATTCAAATAGGAGAATGATATTAACTCAAATGGCTACAGCTGAGCAAGCTTGGGCAACTTATTTATTTATTTATTATTTTATTTGGAGTATTTATACCCCGCTCTTCA
Source organism: Phrynosoma blainvillii (assembly GCA_026167975.1). Taxonomy (NCBI): domain Eukaryota; kingdom Metazoa; phylum Chordata; class Lepidosauria; order Squamata; family Phrynosomatidae; genus Phrynosoma; species Phrynosoma blainvillii. Next base: position 56,341,214 of record JANUYF010000003.1, on the reverse strand, counting down.
GCCACAAAGGCTCTCAGAGCAGGTTACAAATGGTTAATTAGACGGTTCCCTGCCCTCCGGCTTACAATCTAAAAAGATATGACACAAAAGGTGAAGGGAATGGCAGTGGGGAAGAAGATCAGGTCCAGCAGTTCTTCTCTCTCTCTGAGGCCTGGACCATGGCAGATGGACTGGAGGGAAGGCTCTCCTTTTTAAAAAAGGCTCAAGCCTATGTATAAAAAGAGCCAATCTTGGTTGCTGAGTAAATACATGCATTGGGAATTCCTAAAACTGAAGTCATTTAAACACAAACACACTACCCAGGAAAATAGATACATATTAGCAATTAAACACAATTACATATTCAGTATAAATGAAGAAAATCTTTATATGAAAATGTGTAAGTCACCTGTGAGAAAAATAACCATAAAAACAAAGCTGGAAGGGAATTCAAAGGACATTTCAGAGCTTCTTTTAAAACCTAAGTCTCAAAAGCAGCCTTGCCAGATATTCTAGAATTTTATATAGCCTGTTCTTTAAAAGGCTCTTTTGTGCCTTGTGAATCACATGTATAATTAGAAGTATTACAATTGCATTGTATGACACAACGCAAGAAAATAATGCACAAAGAGAATAACTAAAATTATACAGAGTGTTAACTTTAATATAAAGCTTTTGACACCTGTGTTTTGTTTTGTTTGTTTTACAGCAGAGTATCAAAGGCCTATGAAGAGGAGACAAGAGGCTCAGTGGTCAATAACATGATAGGTAATAATGCCACTATGATATTCAAAAGTTGGCCAAAATTGTACAGACCCACACTTACTCCAAATACTCTGTCAATATAGTTGTTGTTAAAAGAATATTGTTTCTGGTTCCAACTGGAAGTACATTATTTTCTTTGTAATTGATCCAACAGGTGATGTGTTGTGTCAATGAACTGACAACTACAATGATATTTTGGGAGAAAAGCTGCTGGAAGTCCACTTGCTACAATCTTTCTTTGACATTTCTTGTTGCATAACACTTGCTGCTCACCCATTTCTAAGCAGAAAGAATTCTTGCTGTGCATCTAACTCTCTGTATACTTACAATGATGTTCTAATACATATGTTCCAATTATTTAATTGAATTTCATATAGGCTGTGCTCTGGGGATCTTGGGAATAATCTTTAACATCTAAAATATTTATGGAAGAACTCTTATTTTGTTGGTCATGATTCTTTAATTATTGCTTCACTCACCTTTAGAGAACTCACACTGAGGTCACATTGTGAAACTATGGAGGATGTAGCAACAACTACCAATGTGGACAGTTTTAAAATGCTATTAGCCAAATTTGTGGAGAATAAAACTATAAATGGCTATGTACTGTAATCATAATTAATAGTAAATACTTTTTCCAGTATTATTTCTGTAATAAGGAAAAATGTGAAAGAAGCAGCTGGAAAATATGGGAAAGGCTACACACTGAAAATTACATCCTCCTCCTAAACAATAAAATTTCTGTGAACAAGACAGGTGCCTCTAAAGCAGCGACCGGCAACCTTTTGGAGACCTGGGCCGGTCTCCCGTAGCCCAGGTCTCGGCTGGGCCTAGGGAGGGGGGGAAATGGCCGGTCACGCGCGTGCGTGCACGCCCTCCACTGACGCGCGCAAACCCCGCACATGCCACCACTGTGCATGCCGTGGCGGCGGCCACATGTACGGGGGGTCGCGCGTGTCGGTGGAGGGTGCGAGCGGGAACGCTTCCCTTGGCAGCGAAAGGCCTCCTGGAAGCCCGTCGCGACCAAAGGTCCCCCCAGGAGGCTTCCCTCTGTGGCAATGGGCCTCCTGGAAGCCCATCGCCACCGAGGGTGTGCACGGGGAGGCTTCCCTTGGTGGCGACGGGCCTCTTGGAAGCCCATCGCCACCGAGGGTCCCCGGACTTACCGGCCCAGGCGGACCCCTGCCGCCACCACGCCGCCTCTGCCTCTGCCTCTGCAGCTGCCCGCAGCCTCCGCCTCCGCCTCTGCCTCCGCAGCAGCAACCGCCATCGCAGCCGGCGGCTGCGGCGGTTGTGGCTGTGGCTGTGGCGGCTGCGGAGGCGGTGGAGGCGGAGGCGGAGGTGGCGCGGCAGCTGCCCGCAGCCACCGCCTCTGCCTCCGCAGCCGCCTCCGTCACCTCTGCAGCCACCTCCGCCGCCGCCTCCGCAGCCGCCTCCACCACCTCCACAGCCGCCGCCACCTCCTCCGCCTCTGCAGCAGCCGCCGCTTGCTTTTGTGGCCGGCATTTTGTTCACCAAAATGCTGGACACGACGGGTTTGCGCACGCGCAGGATTTGCGCATGCGCAAACGCGTCACGGCCGCCATTTGGGTGAAGAAAATGGCAGCCGCGGCATGCGCGGCCACGCGCCGTCAAAAACGGGTGGCGGAGGCACCACGGCGGCGGCGGCAGCGGCGGCAGAGGTCCGCCTGGGCTGGTAAGTCTGGCGTCCTAGGCCGGAACCGGCCCGGGGGCCATAGGTTGCCGACCCCTGCTCTAAAGCCTTGTCTGGAATCAGGTAATGCTTTTCTTTCCTCATTTCTTTAGTGTCTTATAATTCCATACTTTAAAGATTTCTTAGTGATGAAACAGATGGCCCTGAAGGAGAGGCATCATGCTGCCCCTTTGATTGTTGGGTTGGGGTTGTGGGAACTGCATGCCACGCCCCCAACCTGGCATTTTCCTGGTGCAAAAAGGAGCAGCAGGTTTTCTGCACTTCTGTGGCATGCAGCACTTAAACACCGTGCCACTGGAGCGCTGAAAAGCTACCACTGTGTGGTCTGTCAGGCATCTTCACAGCAGCTTCCAGGCATCTTGGGGGCATGTGTTATGCCCTTAGTTTTGGCCCTTTGTTTATAGTTTCCCATTATATCTGGATAGTGTAAATCACAGTACATCTGTATTTAGTAACCAAGATATGAAAAAGGAATTGGATTCCAGTTTAAGATCCTAATTAGTCACCAGAGATTAAACCACAATTTCTTAATTCAGTTGTAACAGGACACTGTGCACTAAAAAAAAGTAAAAAAAAAGGAAGTACTGAATTACAACATAAGAAAGAAATAAAATGTAAAGGAGAAGGGAGAAGTACACTATCACAACATTCATTCCTGATTTAATAAATCAAATTTTATTAGCCTCAGATCATTCTGACTGAACCAAGTCCAAATTACATATCATTGTTGTGTATATTTATTTTAGGGGGATGGGAGGGGACTGAACAGGAAGAACAAGAAAATAGTATCACAACAAAGCAACAAACAACAATAACAAAACAGTCTCTTGTTCTTCACTGGCTGGCCCACATCTCACCCTCAGAGGAATGCTATTCTCCCCTTCAATTTCTAACCACAGCAGAAAAAGAGAAGACATTAAGAACCCATAGAAGGTCATACTCTTCTAGTCCTCACAGGGCAAACATAGACTGGAATCCACAACAATATAACGTTCAAGGCCTGTTTTGTTCCTGGCCTTGAGAATAACATTGCAGACTCCTTCCCTCATTTTTAGAGACTAGGTTCTGTCAATTGGCACCCGGAGCACATCCTTCACCCATGCCCTTTTCAGAGGAACTATGAGAGGTTGGAAGCTTGCTGTGATTCAGGGAGTCTTGTCTTTGCTGGTCCCTGCCACCCTTACAGCATATAGGAGAGCTGTCTCCAAGCGTCTTGCCTTTTGAGGGGCTTCCAGCCTCCAGGCCCACTGGCCAGTTCAGCCCTGTACCATCCTATAATTCCTTGTGTGGTTGAAGGAATCTGGGATCACACTTTGCACCATGGTGGTCTACTTGGTTGGTATTTCCTTCTTTTCCAAAGTTGGGGGATTCTGGGACCTGCATTCATCCTTTTTATGTAGGAGGGTCCTTGAAGGGTGGAGGACAGCCAGCAATAGGGAGGATGGCAAGAGGCCCATTTGCTTCGAGATACTTTGCAGGTCTCTGCACAACTCAAGCAGGTATACAACTCAAGAGCCGAAGCCCCACTTTTCAAGGCCACTTTTGTTACTGCCTTTTTGGGAGGCACTGTGAGTGGATGAGCTTGTTCCCTCTTTCAGGTCAGATGGGAGCAAGCATTCACTGTAGAGGGAGGATGTCTCTTTTGTGGGAAATGCTGTGTTTCTAGTTCTTTGCAGGTCAAAGTGCAACCAGTTGGGAAAAGGGTCTTCCATCATGCTAAGAAGGCTATACAGCTACCAACTGTGCCTGTGTGGACTTTACACAGATACCTGGCAGCCTGCCCTCAAACCGAAGGCCCTCTGTTCACCCACAATGATGGAACCCTGTTGACATGGTTCCAAATAATGTGGGTACTTCATTTGTCATTGCAGTGTGCCAGGCTGCCAGCGGAGGAATTTGGAGGTCACTCATTCTGCATAGAGGTGGCCACAACTGTGGCAGGATGCAGCTTGCCAGTGGACTCAATAAAAACAATGGGCAGGTGGAAATCTGGGGCATATGCTGGCTACATTAGGCTGGGATTGGACTCTTGTTCAGGGCAGCCATGAGGATGGCAAATTGGGATCCCATTGCTGGGGGGAGGTTTCAGGGGTTGGTGGAAGGTGGGCCCTGGGGGTGGGGCCTGGCCTTTTTTGGTGGCAGCATAGGTCTAGGATATGGTGGGCGTGGTTTCCTGTGCTGCAGAGCACTGGATTGGGAGTCCATCGGGGACCCAGGGGCAACTCCAAATCAGCGTCTCCTAGTGACAAGGGGTTGAGATGTGAACATGCAATCAACTGGTTACCCCCTTTGCCATCCTGAAGCTTGCTTCATTGATCAACAAATGGGTTGATCGATACCACATCCAGACCCCATGCTTTTGGACCAACCCTACCTGTCAGCTGTATTCAATAAAGTTGTGACCTTTTTTTCCAATTGGGTGTATTGTTGTTATTACATGCAACAATTCCCCCTTTTTACAGACTTGCCAGACTGGTTGGGTTGTTGTGGGGGTAGGGGAGTCATCAGGCCATTCTGCCTCTTCCTGGCTTGCTTTACACTCCCAGCAGGTGTTGAGACAGACTCAGGAGGCCCGGATTGGCTGCAGGAGCTGTGGGTGGGCGGCTCTTCCAGCTTGGGGTGGAACTACATTTCCCAGCAGAGAACAGGAGCTGGACACACCTCCAGTTGGCCAGTGTTGGGGCAAGAGGCCCCTGGGATTGGGTGAGAGGCCAGATGGGGTGGGCCTCCTGGGGTTTTGATTTGATAATGGGCCTATTAGAGGCCACATGGTACAGTGGAATGGTGCCATTGCAGCTTGGCTCTTCCCACCATCCCTCCCTTTATTTGTTGGGATAGGGACATGCTTTCACAACTTTCCAGGGGTGGCAGCATACATCTCGGATCTGGTGGGCATGGTTTTCTGTGCTGCAGAACACTGGATCAGGAGTCCATCAGGGACTCGAGAGTGCTGGAGCATTGGAGTGTTGTCATTTCGGGTGCAACTCTGGATCAGCATCACCCAGTGAGAAGAGGTTGAGATGCAAACATGTGATCAACCAGTTACCCCCTTTGTCATGCCAAAGCTTGGCTGTGATTAAGCAATTGGTTCATTAATCAACAAGTGGGTTGATCGATTCCAGATCCAGACCTCATGCTTTTGGGTCAACCCTACCTATCAGCTGTATTCAATAAAGTTGTGGCCTTTTCCCCTTCCAATTTGGTGTATTGTTGTTATTACTTGTGACACAGCAAACAGACTATGTTAAACATGTAACATATGCTGTCTCAAAACAAAATGAGCTGTGGCAGTAGGATATAACAAGATGAATTTTGCTGGGAAGAGCTTGACTTGCCACTCCTCTCCCAAGTTCCTTTGGTAGTCATTCAGTAAAACTAGTTGTTGGCCAATGTGCTAAACAAACTTCAAATTATGTGTATGCAAAGTGAGAAAAAAATCAGGCTATTTCTAGTGGAAGTTATTTCAAGAGCTAGCCAGCTAGCTATCTGTTTAACTTTTTATTTAGACATTCATACACATGATTGACAAGAATCATGTGGGCTTCCAGATACTGTTTGACTGCAACTCCCAGCACCATCTATTTGGTATCCTAGCCTTGAGAACTGATGGAGCAGTAGTCCAGCAACACCTAAAAGGGTCATACTTTGTCACACATGCCTGGAGACAGATTTTCAACTAAAAATTTCCTTGCATAATTGAAAAGATATCATAACAGTGGATGCAATAAAACAGAACTACTGCAATAAATTCTGCAAAAAATAGGCAGAAATGCAATCAAGACCCACCTTTGAAAAGTTAATATTTTGGACTACAACTCCCAGGATCCCCCAGTCAATATTTTAAAAGCCAAATTTAAAAAACTTTTCTTAGAAAGAAGGCTTTATCTCACAGCCACAAAAGTCAAGCCTAATACTACTGGACTTTGTTTTATTGCAATTTGCTTGTAACTGAGTAATGTCTAATAATTTGACAACCATTCCCATATTTTTTTCACAGGTTAAAGAGCAAGAGCAAGTACATTTCTATACTGCTTATCAGTACACTTAAGCACTCCCTAAGCAGAATCTAATACCCTTCCCCCATCCTGAAAGAGTCTCAGGAAGCAGCAAGGAGAGCAGCAAGGAGAGGTGGGGAAAAGAATCAATTTAATCCCTTCCTAGTCACATGAATCCATCTCAGCCCCAGCACAGACCATCTCACCCACCCCCTGCTTTCCAGAGAGAGGAGAAGAGAAACAGCTGGGAGGAAGAGGAAGGGAAAAGCCAGCCATGTGAGTCCATCTCAGCCCTGGCACAGACCATCTCAGCCCCCCTGCCTTCCAGAGGGAGGAGAGGAGAAAACAGAGAGGATGGACAAGGAAAATCAAACAAGGGCCAGAAGACAGATGAGAGACTAAAATAAAGAAAGACATGAGGGGGGAAGAGTAAAGGAGGGAGGAGGGAGGAGGAGGGTAGGGAAACAATCAATTCAACAATAATGGGGGGAGGGAGAATGACATAGGAAAACTACTGGGCAGTAGCAGTAGTAGTGGATCATCAGAACATCAGTGACATCATAGCTAACACTTGAGGAGTAGGTGGGCCTCTTTGGCCAACACAAAAACAAAATAGAGTACATAATTGGCAGTAAAAGATGGTGAAGCTCCATACTAGTGGCCAAGACTAGACCAGGTACTGATTGTGGCACAGATCACAAACTACTCATTTCAAAATTAAAAGTAAAACTCAAGAAGAGAACAAAACTGGTCATCATACCAAAATACAATTTAAACAATATTTCCACAGAATTCATTGACAATATAAAGAACAGATTTACAGTACTAAGAATAATAGATCATGAACTGGAAGAGCTTTGGTATGAAGCCAGGGGCATAATAAAAGAAGAATGCATAACGATACTCCCAACTGGCAAAAGGAAAGTGAAGAAACCATGGGTGACAGATAAAATGCTACAAGCAATAAAGGAAAGAAGAGAAACAAAACAAAAAGGAGATAGGAATAAACTAAGAACCATGAATGCAACAGTACAATGGCTAGTGTGCAAAGATAATGAAAATTACTACAATAATAATAATAATAATAATAATAATATGATTTATTAGAAGACAACAACAAAAAGGGAAGAAGAAGAGACCTATTCCACAAGATTTGAGAAATCAAGGGAAAGTTCAAACCAAGGACTGGGATGCTCTATAATAATAAAAATGACATAATTCAAGACCAGGAAGGAATAAAAAGATGTTGGATGCAATACACAGAAGAATTATACAAAAGAGATGACAAAATGAAGGACACATGGAATAAAGAGCCATATGAAGATGAACCCCAAATTCTAAAACCTGAGGTGGAAGCTGCAATAAAGGAAATGACAAAAAACAAGACTCCAGGAACAGATGATATTCCTATAGAACTGTTGCAGTTCACATTGACAGAGTCAACTCTAGTGTTAACCAACATATGTCAACAGATATGGAAAACAAAACTATGGTCAACAGATTGAAAGTGATCAATATACGTCCCCATCCACAAAAATGGAGACACAAGAGACTGCAGCAATTATAGAACCATAGCACTAATCTCCTATGCAAGCAAAATCATGCTCACAATTCTGCAACATTGGCTCCAACCATACAAGGAGAGAGAAATCCCAGAGTTCCAAGCAGGATTTAGGAAAGGAAAAGCAGCAGGGATCACATTGCAAATATACGATGGCTAATGGAGTGTAGCAGGGCATTCCAAAGGAAAATCAGCATGTGCTTTATAGACTACAGCCAAACCTTTGACTGCATAGATCATGAAAGACTATGGAACGCACTTAAAGACATGGGAGTGCCAACACATCTGATAGTCCTAATGAGGAATCTGCACTCAGGACAAGATGCTACTGTCAGAACAGAACAAGGGGAAACAGAGTGGTTCCTAATTGGCAAAGGAATCAGACAAGGCTGCATCCTATCACCCTACCTCAGGGGTAGGCAACCTAAGGCCCGGGGCCGGATGCGCCCCCCTGAGGCCTTTGGACCAGCCCCAGGCCAGTCCTGCAGCTGCCACCATCCCTGCACCCTGCCACCGCCACCCGCCATGATGATATTGATTATTGTTGTTATTACTTGTTCTTGGGGTTTTCTTGGTTTTGCCATGGCTTTTCTGGGGCTGAGAGAGTGTGCATGCATATTTTTTTAATTTTTTAATTTTTTTTAAAATTAAAATTTTATTTATTTATTTATTTTAATACCTTTATTTAATTAAAATCAACATAAAACATATCACATGAACATACAAACTTATATACATCTAACACAGAACAGACATTAAAACAGAAAACATACAATATATAAATAATCAAGTGTCTCTAATATGCAGACAGAACAATCCTTAGTCAAGTCATTTTTCTATGCATAATAACTACCTTTCATCTTATTCTAAGAATTAAACTGAGATTTGTTCTAGCCTATAAATAGCTCTTATCTACTTGTACCTTCTTATTAATTGAAAAGCTAATAATCAATCTCTTTATTAATTATGCACCTTTATCTCAATTTCAGTTTCATCTAATATTCTTCATCACCAAATTTCTTCAGTCATCTCTCCTTATCTTACATCTTATTCTTCCTCTTTTATTTTTTTTATTATTAATATAATTAAGTAGCGGCTCCCAATTTTTTTCATTTTCCCCCCAATCTTGTCCTCTTAACATAATAGTCAATTTATCTAACTGCATTAGCTCGGTCAATTTACATATCCATTCCTTTTGAGATGGAATCTTCTCGCTTTTCCATTTACCTGCATATAGGATCCTAGCACAGGTAGTCATATAAAAAAGAACTTTCCCAAACCTATGTTCTAACTTTTTATCTACACATATGTTTAGTAAATACATTTTTGGATCCATATTTAACTGAAATACCAAAATTTCCTCCACTGTTTTGTGGATAGTAGTCCAGTACTTTTTAGCTTTTTTACATGTCCACCATAGGTGATAAAAAGTTCCCCTTTCTCGGTTACACTTCCAGCATTTATCTGAAAGTCCTTTATATATTTTAGCTAATTTCACTGGGGTTACATACCACCTATGATGCATCTTATACAGATTTTCCCTCAGATCAAAGCTGGTTGTGTACTTTAAGGTCTTAGTCCATGCTGTTTCCCATTATTCTAGTTCAATTATTTGTTTTATGTCTTGAGCCCATTTTACCACATATACTCTTTCACCACTTCTTCTTCTAAATCGATCTCCATAAAATCTTTGTGGATCTTTTGCTTCTGGTAAAATAAGTATGCGTGTAGACCAAATCTTTGGTCTACCCCTTCTAAGGCAAGTAGCTTTTTATCCTTTAAGTGGAACCATTCCATCAACCACTCTAAATAGTTTGCCTCATAATATAGTTGTAAATTAGATAAATCCAGTCCTCTCCTTTCTTTCTTATCCTGAAGGGTTTTAAATCTAACCCTTGATCTTCTCCCATTCCATATAAAATCGGAAATTACTTTGTTCCAGTTTCTAAAAGGCTTATTGTTTACTATAGTTGGGATACATTGGAACAAATACATAAACTTAGAGAATATATTCATTTTTATTGCAGATATCCTCCCCAGCAGGAGAGGTTCAATTTTTTTCTATATTGTCAGCTCTCTTTTTATTTCTTTCATTAGTTTTTCATAGTTGTTTCTAAACAAATCCACATTTTGGGTTGTTATCTCTATACCTAAGTATCTCACTTTTTTACCTATTTGATATCCTGTTATTTCCTGAATCCTTTCATTTCCCTCTTTGGTTGTATTCTTCGTTAACACTATCATTTTTTCTTTATTGATCTTTAGACCTGATACTTGACTAAATTTTTCTAATTGTTCCACTAGTCTTAGTATACTTTTTCCAGGGTCCGATACCGTGACCAACAGGTCATCTGCATAAGCCTATATACTCATATCCTTTATATTTAATACCTTTTATTAGTTCATCTTCCCTTAAGTTATTATTTAGGATTTCCATAACAATTAAGAACAATAATGAGGATAGGGGGCATCCCTGTCTTGTTCCATTCTCTATTTTAATTTTTCCAGTTTTTTCTCCATTAACAATGACCTGGGCTTCCTGCTTATTGTATATTGCTTTTATCCAGTTGCTAAATTTAATACCTATTTTTATTTTTTCTAATATTTTTTTGACAAATAACCAACTCACCTTATCAAAGGCCTTTTCAAAGTCCAAGAAGATCATGGTCAATTTTTTAATCAAATTTCCGTTCATGAAGTTCAATCAAATCAAGTAGCATCCTTATGTATCTTTCTTGATGGTAAAAAAACTGCTCTGATCTTTATTGATCCATGTTTTCAGAACTTTTTTTAGTCTTTCTGCTAAAACAGTAGCAAAGATCTTATAATCGCTGTTTAGCAGAGAGATTGGCCTATAGTTTTTAATGTTACATTTGTCTTTATCTTCCTTTGGTAACAGACATATGTCTGCTTGGGTCCATGTATCAGGGATTCTAGATTTACCCTCCACTATTTCATTTATTAAGTTGCATAAGGGGGGTGCCATTTGATCGGCATATTTTTTGTAAAACTCAGCCGAAAAACCATCTGGTCCAGGAGCTTTATTTGGTTTTGTTATTTTAATTTTTTCAACAATCTCTTGGATTGTCACTCTCTTATTTAAGTATGGTATGGCAGACCGGTGAGACATGTTTGGGGCATCGTCCATGAGGAACTGTCTTGCAGAAGACAAAATTGGCTGCAGGGACTTTTTTTTTCTTCTCAGCCAGAATACCCCACTGGTAAGAGGGGTTCAGAAGGTAACTCTGAAGTCCACCAACCCTGGTTCTAAGGGGTGGTGGTGAGGAGAGGAAGAGGAAAGGGAGATACAGCAGGGAGGAACCTCGTTCGCCTTCAGGCTCTCTCCATTGGGGTTTAGGAATGACACCAATTTTTATGTAAGTTTTGTGAACAAAAGCTACTGGGAAAACTGACTGATGTTGGTATATGGGACACCTGGTCAAGCCTTATAAGTCACCCTTTCATTGTTTGTGAGAAGCAGCGTATTCAACAGAAGGGGGAGAGTCCCCATCGATAAATTAAAGCTGTCGCAGCTGGATAAATAGAAACAAAGACTTGCCCACCCAGACTCTTGTCCAAAAGAAATAATCTTAAGGATAATGGCAAACATGAAAACTACAGCTGTTTAAAATAGAAGAACATTGAAAACAAAGAGAGTGTAGAACTTACTCAGGAGGAACCCCATCAGGGAAGTGAGCAGAGGTGAGCAGAGAACAGAGGATGCGGAACTGCCCCTCCTGGCATGGGTGGACCCTGAGCAGAGAGGAACTCTGGGAATGGTAGTTCACCAAACCAGAAGGAAGTTAGAAAAAGTTACCCCTTGCACTTCTGGGAAAGGTAGTCCTGAATCGGAGAAGTGTAATACCAAGGCTGGGAATCAGGGAGGCCACTTTAGCTGAACAGATAAGAACAATAAAAGGGAATCTGGTAATTTGGACTACTGAAAAGAAAAAGATAAAACTAGAGGTGAAAGGTATGGATTGCCCTGCTCCTCTAAGACTTTCAGGACTGCAGAAAGCCAACCTTCAATGGTGATAAAAAGGTGGATGGACAGAAGCAACACTCTTGGGAGGTGCACAACATTTATTTTCCATTGGATAAGAGCATAATAGAGACTTTGGAAGGACTAAGGGGATACTAAAAGAGAGTAGTAATTGGGGAAAGCATATCAAACCCCTGGTGTTGGGGAGGGTGTATAAAAAGCAGAGATTTCTGTCAATAATTGTGGAAATTGTGGAATTTATGTGTGTAACATCTTATGCCTGGTTGGTAGAAAAAAATCTTTTTATAGATGGCAGCTAAAACCAGAGCACAAACACAAGCACAGGCCCAAACACAGACCAGACAAAGAGTGCTGAATGCAATATGTCACTTATGGAGGAATTAAGTAAAATACGAACAGATCTGAGTAAGGAGATCCAGGGGTTAAGACAAGAGATGTCAGAACTTAGGACCGAAATTAAGAACGAACTTAGGGAAGACCTGAAAGAAGTAAGTGGAGCTATTGATGAGATGTCATTGGAAATGAACAAAATCCAAAATAAAATTGAAAGAATAGAATTAAAACATGAAAGTTTTGAAGGAAATCTAAGAGATAGAACAAAAACAAAAGGAATTAATAGAAGGCAATCTAATGAAAGAAGTGAAGGCACGAGAAAGGACTCTGAAAATAAGAGGGATACCAGAGGAGGAGGGAGAAGACATATGGCACAAAGTTATAAAGACAATAAGTACATATTTAGAAAAAGATATTAGCTTATGTGAAATGGAGGTCGATAATTTATTTAGAGTGAGCTCCTATATGGCAAAGAAAAGCAAGAGTCCAAGAGATGTAATTATTCTTTTTGTCAGGAAACAACTAAGAGACACTCTTTGGTTTAAACATAAATCTGATCAGATTTGATAATATTGAATTACAACTGTTTAAAGATTTACCTCCAGAAATCATTAGGAGAAGAGAGTACAACTTTCTTACAGTAGAGCTGTGAGAGAGAAATATTAATTATAAGTGGAAATTGCCTGAAGGTCTTACCCTTTGGTTTCAAAAGAAAAGGGTAGAAATAAGATCATTATCTGAAGCAAGGGAGTTCTATAAATATATTAAAAGAGATCAAAGGAGAGAAAGAGATCGTGGAAAGGACACAGAGAACAAAAATAAAGAAAAAGCAATAGTAGATTATAGAGAAACAAAAAAAAAAGACTTTAAAAGGAAAAAGGAACTAGATTTAGACTCAGAATAAGGAAAGAGAACAAGAAAGTGACCAAGGAAAAGCAATTCAAATGATAAGGAGGAAAGCAGAGGAGCTAGAATATTCGGTGACAGGAGATAACGAACAACAACAACAATTAAGTTTAGAAGATCTAGGTACTGAAGAGGAATTAGAATCAGAAGAAGAGATAGTGACAAGCCAAAGAGAAAAAGAATTAGAAACAGATGGGGATTAGAGTTGCGTCTGAATCTAAAAATAATGAATACTCTGAATGTACTAACCTGGAATGTAAAGGGGCTGAATGGACGTGACAAAAGGGGTAAAATCTTCCATTATGTAAACAAATTAGGCTGTGATATTGTATGTTTGCAAGACATAAGAATCAGCAGACTGAAGGAGGACATAAAACTGTTGGAAAGACCTAAATTAGGGAAACTATTTATCTCTGCAACTAAAAATAAAAAAAAAGGAGTAGCCCTATATATTAATTCAAAATATGAAGTAACGGAAATACTGAAAGATGAAAATGAACATTATGTTGCAGCCCAAATGACTCTGATGGGGATGAATGTGTTAATAATGGGAATATATGGTCCGCTAGAAAATAAGGGAAGGTTTTTAAAACATTTGTTAAATAAAATGGAAGAATTCTCATTTGATGCATATATTTTAATGGGAGATTGGAATGGGGTGGTTAATCCAATATGGGACAGAAAATCTGAGAAAAATATCAAAAGTAATCAAGGCAAATTACCAAAAGAATTTTTTGAATTTATAGAAAGGATGGGAATAAAGGATATATGGAGAGAGAAATACAGGGATAAAAGGGAATACACTTTTTTTTTTTTTGGATAGACACCAGTCCTGGGCCAGGCTGGACATGGTCCTGATCTCATCTAATATGATACCCAAAGTTCTTGACATACAAACAAAACCAAGAATCTTATCGGACCACAACCCTGTTCTGGTAAGAATAGGGTTGTGAGCAAAGGAATTTAATTGGAAACTAAGATATTGGAAAAAGAGAAGATATATAAATAAATACTAATAGGGATAGAAAATTACTTTAAAGAAAATATAAATAAGGACATCAATAACAATAATGTCTGGGATGCAGCCAAGGCAGTCATTAGAGGATTACTCATGGAAAAATCGCATATACTAAAAAAACAAAGAGTACAGAAATTAAGTGAATTGCAGGAAAGATTGAATAGGAAAGAAAAGGAGTTAAAAAGTACACCGAACAATAAAAAGATTAATACTGGAGAATAAAATGATACAGCAACAAATATCATTACAACTAATGGAAGAACTTCAAAATAAGATTAATTATATTAAGCAGAAAAAATTTGAAGGGACAAACAAACCTGGAAAATGGCTTGCATACCAAATGAGAAAGGAAAAAGAGAAAAAACAAATAAATTGCCTGATAGAGCCAGACCAAAAAATTGTAGACCAAGACTCAATTAAAGATGTAACCCATCAATTTTATAAACAATTATACAAAAAAAGTAATCTAGATGAAGAAAAAATGAATAAATATTTGGAAGAAACCAAAATAAAACCATTTAATGAAGAACAAAATTTATACTTTATTTTTTTATTTTTGGTGCTTCAGCCCCCCAATTGTCTGAGGGACAGCAACCTGGCCCCTGGCTCAAAAAGGTTGCCTACCCCTGCCCTACCTATTCAACTTAAATGTAAAACATATTGTAAGGAAAGCAGGCTTGGACATGGAAGAGGGAGAGTGAAAATAGGAGGAAGAAATATCAAGCATTTGAGATATGCTGATGACAGCATATTACTAGCAGAGAACCTCACAGACATAGAACAACTACTAAGGAAGATCAAAGAAGAAAGTGGAAAGGCAGGCTTAATGTTGAACATAAAGAAAACAAAAATAACGACCACAGAGAACGTACACACATTCAGACTAGACAATGAGGAAACAGAAATAGTAAAAGAGTTCTCATATCTGGGATTAAACATTGATTGGAATGGGGACTGCAGTCAGTAAATCAGAAGAAGATTAAGAATGGGGAGGGTGGCTATGAAAGAACTAGAAAAGATCCTAAAATGCAAAGACATACAACGCAGCACAAAAGTCAGGATCATACAAGCCATTGTATTACCATATATGGATGTGAGAGCTAGATGGTCAAGAAAGAACATAGGAGGTAAATCAATGCATTTGAGATGTAATGCTGGAGAAGAGTGCTGAAAATTCCATGGACGGCCAAAAGGACAAACAAATGGGTCCTAAAGGAGATCAAGCCAGAAATATCCGTAGAAGCCAAGATGACAAGACTTAGGGGGAATACAAAAGGGCCAGCCTGGGAGCGGAGTCAGGGCATGTGACCATATGCCAGCTGCCCTGACTTCACCCCAATGCCACCATCAGTCCATGCACCCCACCACACAGCGGGAGGCATCAGGGTGCTCCCCCATCAAGCTGGGTACTCATTTTAGTAATCTTGAAGGATGTGAGGCTGAGCCGACCCTGAGCCCCTGGCTGGTATTGAACTCACAAGTGAGTGATTACAGTACAGACATTTAACCACTGAGCCACCAGGGTTCCTAAAAAACCAATTTCCTCATCTTCTTTTCTGGCCAGCAACTAAAATGGTGTTATAAGAAGTCTTAGGAACATGCACACCTCCTCTTGAACAACAGACTAATTACTCCTCCATGATGCCATGTTCCAAAGTGCTTTTGAAAGTTAAAAAAAAGAAAAAAATGTTATTTTCGTGTTACATTGTTATTCTTCATTGTTGTTCTTCTGTCTTGGATTGATCAGGCAAGGAGGAACCTCATAAATAATCTGAACCATATAGTTCAGAAAAATATTAAGGTAATGAAACTATAACGAAGTGAACCCAGTTGATAATGGATATACTACATGAACTGTACAGAAAAGCTTCCCTACAGCCAAACTGTGTGTATTCTCCGTGGGCTGGCTGAGGGGATAATATAAAGAAACTTGATCTCGTTTTCCTATATTGCTGTAAATGGCCTGATTTTTATTGTTAGTCTTGACTAAAATAAGTCCATTCAATCAATCGGATTTACCTATATGTTGACTCACAATTCAACAATTTCCAGAAATATTTTTGCATAGAAATATCACTTTCTGTGTAGGAAATGCTGCTTCCTGCAAGAAAATTCTGTTTTCTGTACAAAACAACTATTTGCAAAATTTATCTAGAATAAATCCCTAATTACAGTATTTTATGTGCAGGAAACTGCTTTTTCTGCAGAGGAAATAATACTTTTTAAAAGAAATATCATGTTCTGCACATAAAATGCTGCTGATGTTTTTTGCGCTAAATAATAATGGGCAAATTTTGCACAGAATAAATCCTGAACTATGAAGATTCTTTTCAGTCCATAATTCTTTTCATCAGGGTTATTTAACACTAAAAAAAACCAAAACAGTTCATCTCTCACCCTTTCTAGTTGCATATAGTGCCCTCATGAACTGAATGAGCTGTATAGAATTAGAAGCACAATAAGGAAGAACAAGCAAAGACATCCTGGCAGCTGGCTAAAGGCAAGCTTCCAAAGAAGGTGCTTTGTCGCTGGACGTCAGATTCAGACTAGAGCTTTAAGTTCTGCCAGTCTGGCATATTTTCCTGAGCACTTGAACTTCCTTTTAAGAAATAAAAAGCATAAAAATCCATTTTGAAACCAATCTTTTAAAGAATAAAATGGCTGGCTTCCTGCCATCAGTGGCTGGTAACTCATCAGATCGATGCCTCTGTGTCTGGAGTCAATTGCTCACCATCTTTCCCTCATTGCCATTATTCCCCTTTTGCTGACTTCAGACTTAATTGTCATGTATTCCTTGAGAGGAAACAGAAGGAAAAGCTCAAATGAAACAATGCATCATTTGAGAAAAAGAAGAGGCCACTTTTATTAATACACACACACACACAAAACAAAGAATTTTGCCATACCCTCAAGATTAGCAAATTATATTTGGTATAACTTCACCAGATGCAGATGTAGACTATGAACATTTGTGGACAAACAGAATTTGTTAATCATAAAAGTATACAAGACTTCTATTGGTTTTGCTGCACATGACTAATGTGATAACTCAGAATGATAACTCAAGCACTTTTGCAGCTGAATGAATGAAAGAAATTGGTAGCATGAGCTTTCATAGAGTCAGGCTATTTGAAAGACAATATTTTCTCATATGAGTCTGCCGAAGTCCCACAGTTGTTGGGGTGGGCTTTTTCTCAGTTCCATCTCACTCACAGGCTTGTTGAGTAAAGACATGGGAGAGAGCCTTCTTGGTGGCTACTCCTAGGCACTGAAATACTTCTCACAGGATGCTTGATTGGCTCCATCTCTATTCTTTTTTCAGATAGTGGATAAAGACCTATTTATTTATTTATGTTGCTAGTAAATTGTAGCAGAAGTCTTTTAATGGGAAGTGTGGTTTTATCTCTTTTCTATGTTTTAAATGTGTTTTAACTGTTTAGAATTAACGTTTTAATTGGATTGCTTATTTAATGTTTTTTTAAACCTTTCTAATAAGAACCCACTGGGCAAGCTTCACTGTCTCAGCCTCAGAGGATGGCAATGGCAAATCCCATCTGAAGAAATTTGCAAAGAAAATCCTGTGACTGAGTCATCTGGGGGTCTCCATAAGTCAGAAAAGACTTGAAAAGACAACAGCAGCTAGATATAGTTGTAGCTATATTTTATTTTAGCTTATACTGCAAGTCAGCTATTGGCAGAAAGATAGGATATGAATAAGATATATAAAATAACTTTAAAATCCTTCTGAATTGTTTTTAAAGTGCAGCTTATGGAAACAAGGGGGGCAGGAATGTAAGATTTAGTCAGTCAGGTATGGTAAACATTTAAGGAGAGTTGCTTTGCCTGCACTCTTGTGGATAGCGTACACTCCAACATTCCTGATTTGGCAAGAACAGTTCCAGTTAATCCCCTGTTGTTCCTCTTTACTGCTAATTTAAACATGTCCTTTCTCTTCTTCCCATTTTCCTCTTTGTCCTCAGCTTACTTCAGTTGCTGCAAACTGAGTTCCAAGTGCCAAAGTAGTTTGCAATCAATTAACTCCATGGGGAAAGGAGAGGAAGGGGTGAACCTTGCCATTTCCAGTAGGCTAAGGGAAAAACCAAACTCCTACAGTTTCTCCTAAGTTGTGCATTCCTCCTCATTATTGCCATCTTGACCACAGTCTCATGTTTCTTGGCTATATGTGTCTTGATTTTTATTTGTGAAATGTTAGAGGATGGGATAGGAGGAGTCATGATGGGATAGGAGGAGTCATGATGATTAGAGCAGGGTGTTTCTGCATTTATAAAACGTAGGGCTGGCTTTTTTGCCACTTCAAAAAGAGCTGGCAAATGCCGCTCCTTTTCAGAGTGGCAAAAAGCCACCCTTAGTGCTGCTGTTGTGTCTCTTCTGCGCCCCTTTGGCGCAGTGTATCTACGCACTGCACCAACAAAGCACCCGGATGCCACACACCATGCGGTGGGGTGCGCGACGTGACAGCGGCATTGGGGTGGCCAGCGTGCAGACACCCTGCCCCAACTCCACCCCCAGGCTGGCCCTTGTAGCTGGTCTATACAGGCTCTTAGAATACCAGCAGTAGATTATTAGCTTTTAATTATGATACATGTGTAGAGTTGCCGGGTTAGGAGTATTCCAGACCATGAAATGTCAGAAATAAACCCTGTGTTGTCACAGTGGGCAGTCTTTGGTGCTACAACAAGGGTGGTGTTACAAGAAAAAATTCTTGGTGAGGTCATTAAATGTGATATACTAAAACTCAAGAGTATGCCATTCAATCAAACCCACCATGTAGAACAAATGAGGAAAACACATACATATATTTTTCAAGGCCTGAGACTTCTTCCCCTGATTGGTGACTCAGAGCCAGGCCCTGAGGTCTGGTGATCCTATATATGGGACCTCTTTCCTTCACTGGGCCATTCACTGGTTGTTGTTAACTGCCTTCAAGTCAAGTCATGGAGACCCTGTGGATGAGATGTCTCCAAGAAGTCCTCAACTTTTCTGCTCAGGTCTTGCAGGCCTAGGCCTGTGTCCTCCCTAATAGAGTCTAACCTTCTGGCATGTGACCCTCCTCTCTTTCTAATGCCTTCCACCTTTCCTAGCATCAATCCCTTTTCTAATTATTCATTTTCCCTCGTGCTATGGCCAAAGTATGACAGCCTCAGTTTAGCCATGCTGCCTTCCAGGGGTAGTTCAGGCTTGATCTGATCCTAGCACAACAAAGCAAATACAATATGATAGGCATAACTAAAATCTGGTGGGATGAGTCTTATGATTGGAATGTAGTACTAGAACAGTATAACCTTTTTAAGAGAAATAGGTCAAACAGGAAAGGAGGAGGAGTAGCATTGTATGTCAGGGATGTCTACATCTGTTAAGAGATCCAGGACTTAAATCCTGGAAGCCAAGTGGAGAGCATCTGGATAAAAATTAAAAGGAACAGAAACAACAGGAATGTTATTGTGGGAGTCTACAACAGACCCCTAAGTCAGACTAAGGAAGTGGATGATGCCTTTCTAGAACAGATGACCACACACTAAGAAAGGAGAGATATAGTAGTGATGGGTGATTTCAAACTATTCTGATATTTGTTGGAAATCAAACTCAGCCAAAACATTAAGGTCTAGCAAATTCCTTACTTGCCTGGAAGACAATTTCATTGTCCAAAAGATGGAAGAGGCAACAAGGGGATCAGCCATTTTAGATCTGATCCTAACCAACAGAGATGACCTGGTTAATGGGTGCAAGTGGTGCAATCCTTAGGTGGAATTCTAGACTTTAGGAGAGCTGATTTCAGTAAACTTAGAGCAATACTGGGAGTGATCTCAGGAATAGTAAAAAAGAAGGGAGTTCAGGATGGATGGGAGTTTCTCAAAAGGGATCTGAAGGCACAATTTCAAACTGTTCCAATGAGGAGGAAAAATGGGAGATGTCTCAAGAAACTGGGATGGGTGACTAAGGAACATTCAACTGAGCTAAGTTTTAAATGGAGCATGTATAAGAAATGGAAAAAAGGGGGAAATAACCAAGGAAGAATTCAAACAAATAGCTAGCACATGTAAGGAGAAAGTCAGAAAAGCAAAAGCACAGAACAAGCTCAGGCTTGCTAGAGAGGTTAAGAACAATAAAAGGGGCTTTTAAAAGTATGTCCATAGCAAAAGGAAGTAAAAGGAAATGGTGGGGCCACTATGTCGAGAAAATGGTGAAATGCTAACAGGAACAGAGACGAGGCAGAACTACTCAACACCTTCTTTGCCTCAGTGTTCTCAGAAAAGGAAAAGGGTGCTCAACCTGAGGAAAATGGAGCAGAGGACACAATAGGGGAAATGCAGCACAGAATAAGTAAAGAGGAAGTACAGGAATACCTGGTTAATCTAAATGAATTTAAGCCTCTAGACCAGCTGAACTACAGCCAAGGGTATTAAAAGAACTGGCAAATGTAATCTCAGAGCCATTGGAAATAATTTTTGAGAACTCCTGGAGAACAGGAGTGGTCCCAGCAGACTGGAGGAGGGCAAACGTCCCCATCTTCAAAAAGGGGAAAAAGAGGATCCCAACAATTATCATCCAGTTAGTCTGACATCAATACCAGGAAAGATTCTAGAGCAGATCATTAAACAGAGAGCCTGTGAACATTTAGAAAGCAATGCTATTATCACAAAAAGTAAACATGGTTTTTTGAGAAACAAGTCATGCCAGGCTAATCTGATTCCTTTGATACAATTACCAGCTTGGTAGACAAAGGGAATGTTGTAGACATAGCATATCTCAATTTCAGTAAGGCCTTTGACAAGATCCCCCATGATATTCTTGCAGACAAGCTGGTAAAATGTGGGCTAGACAATGTGACTGTTAGATGGATTTGTATTTGGGTGCTCAACAATGGCTCCTCTTCATTTTGGAGAGAAGGGACTAGTGGGGTGCCACAGGGTTCTGTCCTGGGCCCAGTGCTATTCAATATCTTTATCATTGACTTGTATGAAGGAATAGAAGGCATGCTTATCAAATTTGCAAGTGACACCAAATTAGGAGGAGTAGCTAATACCACAGAGGACAGGATCAAAATTCAAGAAGACCTTAATAGATTAGAAATGTTAGGCCAAAGCTAACAAAATTAATTTCATCATAGAGAAATATAAGGTACTGCACTTAGGGCAGAAAAATGAAATGCATAGCTATAAGATGGGGGATACCTGGCTTAACGAGACTACATATGAAAGGGATCTAGGAGTCCTAGTAGACCACATGTTAAACATGGGTCAATAAGTGTGATGCAGCAGCCAATGTGATTTTAGGCCAATGCAATTTTAGGCTGCATCAATAGAAGTATAGTGTCTAGATCAAGGGAAGTAAAGTGCCACTCTATTCTGCTTTGGTCAGGCCTCACCTGGAATACTGCATCCAGTTCTGGGAACCACAATTCAAAAAGCATTTTGACAAATTGGGACATGTCTAGAGGAGATGACCAAAATGGTGAAGGGTCTGGAAACTATGCCTTATGAGGAAAGACTTGGGGAGCTGGGTATGTTTAGCTTGGAGAAGAGACGGTTAAGGGGTAATATGATAGCCCTGTTTAAGTATTTGAGGGAATGTCACATTGAGGATAGAGCAAGCTTGTTTTCTTCTGCTCCAGAGACTAGAACATGGAACAATGGATGCAAGCTATAGGAAAAGAGATTCCACCTCAACATTAGGAGGAACTTCTTGACAGTAAGAACTGTTTGACATTGGAACACACTCCCTTGGAATATGGTGGGGACTCTAAACAGAGGCTGGATGGCCATCTGTCGGGGTTTGATTGTGATTTCCTGCATGGCAGGGGTTGGACTGCATGGTCCTTGTGGTCTCTCCCAACTCTATGATTCTATGATTCTATGTTCTAAAAAGCATGCATGCCTTCTTGGCTGTCCATGGTATCCTCAGTGCATTTCTTGGAGGTCTTTAAATAGAGTCTGGATGGCCATCTGTCGGGGTTTGATTGTGATTTCCTGCATGGCAGGGGGTTGGACTGCATGGTCCTTGTGGTCTCTTCCAACTCTGTGATTCTATGATTCTATGTTCTAGAAAGCATGCATGGCTTCTTGGCTGTCCATGGTATCCTCAGTGCACTTCTACAGTACCACATCTAAAATGAGTTGATTTTCTTTCTATCAGCTTTTTTCACTGTCCAGCATGTCTGTACATGGTGATGGGAAATACAGTAGTTTGGACTATCCTCACTTTAGTGTTCAAAGCTTTGTCTTTAAACTTTATGATCTTATCCAGTCCTTTCATAGTTGCCCTTCCAATTCTAGTCTCCTTCTTATTTCTTGACTGCAGTCTCCATTTCAATCAATATTTGATGCAAGATCTGGGAACTCTTTGACTATTTCAATGCTCACATTATCTGGGCTGAATTCCATGGCCATTATTATTATTATTTTGAATGTTCAACAGTAAGCCTATTTTGCACTTTCATCCATCTTCAATAATTGCTCCAGGTCTTTATTGTTTTCTGCTAGTAGTATTGTGTTGTTTGCATATCTTAGGTTGTTAATGTTCCTTCCTCCAGTCTTCACTCTATGATTCACTGGTACTTCACAAAAATTGTGGTTTTGTCTGATTTTGTTTCAAATGAGACAACTGATGCACACCCTCCAATTATCCCGATTTGGCAAGGACAGTCCCAATCAATCCTCAATTGGGACTTTCTCAGCTGCTCAGCTGCTTTTAAAATGTCACAATTTCTTTCTCCTCCCCCCACTTCCCCCCTTTGTCCCCAACTTACTTCAACTGCTGCAAACTGAGTTCAAAGTGCAAAAGTAGTTTGTGCTCAGGGGGAGAAGAGAGGAAGGTGGAATCTTGGCCTTTCCAGCAAGCAAAATCCTGCAGTTTCTCTTAGCTTATGTGTTTAACAATTGAAAATTGTTTCCATTTGGACCATACTCTAATGTTGCTTGGCCACACATGTATCAAAGATGTGAGGGATATTGACATGAAACTGTATGCCATTAAGTGAGATGGTTAGATGATTTTGGGATGGCTTCTGATCATTCAGTTCCTTGACCTGGCTGCTTCCAAGTTTTCTATCTGGTGCTACTGCTTATAAAAAAATGCATGCACTGTTGTAATACTTTACATAAATCAGGCCTTAACATCTATAATCTATCTTTCTAATTGTATTATTATGTGGCAAAGTTTCCTAATGGTGGTTGCCAGTTACAGATAAAAGTTACATTATTCAGACATTGAACTACATGCCTGATGGGCTGTGCATGAATGGAAAGATTCCATAGAAAGCAATATGAGTTGTTTCACCCTTGTGGTCCTTCTATGGCAAGCATAATTTGACTAAAAGGATATATACGCCATTAAGCTTTCTGATGCCTAACCAATGAGAGTGCCATAATATAATTTATTATCAATTCCCATCCATTACAGGAACATTTTAAAGAATGGATTTTGTCAAGCATTTAACAGGAAATTATTTTAAAACAAAACAAAAATGCATTGGGAAATCATTGGGAAAGTGTACTGCCAAATATTCTGGGCTTCAGTAGACATATTCTGCATGAATAGCATAGCCTCTGTTAGCATCTATCACAACAGTCTTCTACAAACCCTAACCTTGTGAAAAATGGGATGGCCATGACCATAGTGGCTGGGGAGATTATGGAGGTGTCCTCCAAAGAAAGTAACTTTTCCAAGGTCTGTCAATGAGACAGAGGGTAAATAAATCAGCTCAGACATTTCAACCTTTTCACATGGTTGAATAATATAGGGGGTGGGTAGGAGTGAGATTATAGCAGCAGTCCCATTGCCAGCCCATGCTAGTGCATAGTGCTTGGAAAAGTTAATTTTTGAACTGAATTTTTATTTTATTTATATCCCCACCTTTCTCTGAGTATGGGAACTACAGTTTGAAATTACCATGGTAGCTAGATAATTCTTGAAGCTGTAGCCCTAAAAAGTAACAATTCTGAGAAATGTTTATGCAATAAACTGAGAAGAGCTTTTACAAATCTAAAAGGATATATATAATTTCATGGACTCGTCTACATGGAAGTGTCATGAACATGTCTTTATCAAACTTCTTTTCTTCAAGTGACAGTGCAATGGGTATTGTGATCCCACCACTGCCTCAATATTTGATGGACCAGAACACTTTTATTTTCATCTATGGGTTTACTCTCCAAACTCGGTTTCTTTATTTGTTAGTGTGGATAATGAATCCAGGTTCAGACAAGCTTGTATTAAAACAAAAATATAACTTTATTTGGATGATGATTAACAATGTTTCATTTGTTATGATGTTGTATTCACTTGTTCTTGTTATACTTTGTTTTACACTCTTTAACTCTAGAAAACACAAGATATTCTCTTTTAGGACCCTCACACAGTCCTTATTCACTGTAATCTTTCCACTCTTATTTCTATACTAGCTTTCAGGCTACCTACCCCCGAAATTCCCTCACTTGGAGTTCGGTCTTAGAGCTAAGTCCCTTCCTTCTGAACTTTAGCCCTCACAGTCCCTGACTCCTGGACTCTTACACAACCAGACCCAGACTAACTCCAACTGTCAGCAACGGAATTCTTTATCACCTGCAGCCCACAATTCTATTGGCTGTCATCAGTTCATACCTGATTGGCTGTTCTTAGCTGGGCATAGTTCTGCCTGCTCTCCACTGGAAGCCTCCTCCAATTTGTTCATGCAGATTCCCCTATATACACATTTGTGTTGTGAGCACAGGAATGATACACCCATTCCATTGAAAATGTGGAGGTTGATTGTAGGGGCCAAAGCAGTTTCCTGCCCTAAGTATGTTTACCCTACATCAGGGATGGGCAACCTGTGGCCCTGTTATCAGCTATAAGTTGCATAGCTGGTGAGTAGGACTAATGGGACTTTCAGTTCAAAAATACCAGGGAGACCACACAATTCCTGCCCTTGCCCTGAATACTTTTTTTTGTAACTGTATTTGGCATTATAATGCATATACTAAATGTCAATGGGACATGTGTTCCAAAAATAATAGGCATCTTCTCCTATCTGCCAGTATTCATTGAAAAGATTCTTAAGGCATGGCCTTATACTTGATCTTGGAAACCAGAATTTATGGGTTTCCTGAAAACACAAATAGAACCCTCTATATATACAGTTCTACTCATGTGGGCCTTCTTGAGATTTTAATATTCATCCTATGAATATTATGCAAATGTTGGGGCAGAGTTTGCTATTGTTATTCCATAATGGCCCATGTGCATGATTGCGAGTTAAGATGGTTTGTGTGAAAAGGTCAATGACTCTGGATGTTCCAGAAAGTAACTGATCTGTTCTTTTTAGTAATGAGAATACAATATGTTAAGTATTGTAGTCAGGTCTGGACATTGTTTAATCAGAAGGATGGAGCAATATAGGAAGGATGTAAATGTTGATGATGAGTTGGGAATGTTAAATCAATGCATGTTGATTCCTGTGACTCAAATGTGCAAACTAGCCAATAAAAGATGTACAGTTAGGGACAAGCAAGCACTGAAAGGACAATACTTTTTATACTATACTTAATCATCTCTGAATAGAGCCACCATGAGGTCTTCCAAATTCTGCAGCTGCAATTTTAATATGTAAGATGGACAGTGGTGAATGCATAAGTGGCACAGGTACCATAGTCCTATCGATCAGGAATTGTTCCTCATTCCTGGCTTCTTGCCTTCTGATGCACTGGAACCAATTTCACTCTCTTCCAGCAGCACCTGCAAGAAGAACGGAGGGAAAGCTTTTGACAGTCTTTCCCTGCCATTCTGTCAGTTTTCCTTTTTGTTTCCAAAAATTCTTCAGAAATCTTTCTCTGGAGCCTGCTTCTTGTTTTGAATTCCTCACCACTCCTATTTATTTGCTACTTTCTATTATTGTCAGATCAAATCTATCATGAGTTGTGTGTATGGTCGGATAATTAATTATTAATGTAGTTATAATATAGTAATATAGGAGATATTATCTTAAAATTGTATAATTTGTGTATTGTGGATATGGGAGATGATGAGAGGTGTAGTACTGGGAAAGAACCTTGATGGTGGTTTACAATGAAGATATTTGTTTGGTACAGGATTGCACAGATGTGTGTGGGATGCTGTTTTTCACAGGAGGTGTAGATAATGAAATCAAAAGTGTTTAAGGGGGGCTGGGTGATTAGACCAAGGATGGTCCATGGATATGTATTGATTTATGGGCAAATCATAGCCAAGCCCAGGAAGTTTTAGGGTAGGGAATTGTGAATATGGGATGGCTGTTTGAGGATGGTAGCAGTTATGTCTGCAAAGGTCTTTCTGTTAACATCTACATTTCTGGAATAAAGTTCTTGCTGTTTGAAATACAGAAGGCTGGGTCACTGAATTGTAGGAGGAAAGGGCTGGAGATAGCAGGCCCACTCACACTACACCACTATAGCACTGTTATTCCACATTAACTGCTATTGTTCCATCCTACAAAATCCTCAGATTTGTAGATTTGTGATGTACTGGAGCACCCTGGCTGAGGATTCAAAATGCCCCTTCCAAACTGCAAATCCCAGGATTCCACAGGATAAAACCATGGCATAAAGTAGAATAACAATGCTATAATTGTGTAGTGTGAATGGTGCCATGGTCACTGGCCATACTGTTTGGGAAATTCTAGTAGTTGTAGTTTAAAAGGTATCTCTCCCAGCCTGGAGGGTTCTGGACATAGTATTCTAAGAAGTTTAACTTTTCCCATGTCTGATATCTGTGTTCTAAAACTGATTAGAGCCTAGACTTGATCCTACAAAGATTTAACTCGTTAGGCTTCTCAATAATACTTTATCTCAGCATTACTAGATGACAAGCTCATAACACTCCCAGTCCGAAGACATTGTGCATCTATTCTGTCTTTCTCCACATTTTCTCTGGTGATAAAAAGTACTATGGAAACACAAGAGGGCAACTGATGGAAATGTTGCCTTTTCTCCACACCACATAAAAATCCACATTTGAAGCAAGGGGAACACAGGAAAACAAGATAATCTGGAAGCATTTTTTCTCTCCCAACTCCATTCACACAACCTCCATTCATAAATGAGCATTCATATGTACATGAATATGGGGGGTGTCAGAGTTACTGGAAATGCCATCAGCTCCTCTGCTTACCATGTTTGCAAGAAACCTATACACAACATGTTGGATGAGGGGCAATGCATACATGAACCAAGTTATATGAGGGCATACCTTTGTAGCTACATGGAATGCTAACCTGGAATGTACTGAGGTCAAGAGTGGTGCCAGTGGAGGTATGCCACTGACTGTCCCCCTTCAGAAGCTTATTTGTATTTGTGTGACCATGGATAAAATCAGTAGCAGCTGGTGGCTTCCACGTCAGTGTTTTAGTTTGAACTTTGGAGGAGCTATCCAAGATGTTGAATTTAGCCCCTCAGATAGTTTCTATAAAGTTCATACTAAAACCAAAAGCAGATTGACTGCCTCACTGACCTGGAAATCACCAGCTGCCATTGTATAAAAGTCTTCAAAAGACACACAGCTTTTGTTCTTTTTTGTGCTGCACGTGTTGCAGATGCTGCTACTTTTCTGGATATGCCATTTAACAGATTTGAAATGAATGTAGCACACAATGACTTGATTGAAATGAAGGCACAAACTACAGTGGAAATTGGCACTCACTTAACCTTGAACATGATCATAAATACTGTAATCAGTACTCACTGTGTCAAAGTGCAAAATGTGTGGACGCTGCTCTCTTTTATGTCTCCAATCAGATAGAAAAGTGCTATGTTCCTTTGTAGATTTAAACCACTATCTCCTTTTGAATCCTACCACACCTTCCTCTTGTTCTAGGGAGCAAAGGCCAAGTGACTACATGGCATTTCAGTGGTTTCCCAATTCTCAAATGATAAATCTTTATTTTAGTCCTCTGCCATGCTGCTTAGCCACAGTGTGCCCTCACTGATAGACAAGGCCCTGGCATAATAGTAACTAGCATGCAGCCAGTTGAATGATTTCAAGTTACTCCCCATAGATTGGATAGAACATAGAATAGTGTCCCCTTTTTACACAAATGCATCTGGTGAAGTCGGTTCTAGTAGCTAACTCAAGTGAATGACACTGTAAATTTGTGAAATTTGTTTGTGCTATAAGGCACCAAGAAGAATGTTCAGAACAGAGTCCTACAAAGGGATGTGAAAATCCAAGTTATTTTTTCAGACCATAATCACTTGCTATGTTGGCAAGTTTTCCTTGAAGGCTTCAAAAGGTGTTGTATTCAGCTTGTCTGTTGGTTGTAAGTTAATTCATCTTGTCCTTTAGTGAAAAATGTTTTCTTCCTTTTAAAGTTGTCACAAGTATGGGAGTGGACTTGCAATATGATTTACTTATGTTTTAGTGATTGGTTTTGGTCAGGTTTATATTGAGGAAGGAAAGGGAGCACAGAATCACTGTGTTTGTTTTAAAAGAATGAAGAAAAGGAGCTGTTTAGAAAACAGCAATCAGACCCAGGATAGATAAAATTGCTGTTTAAAACATGGACCAAAGCCAAATATAGTGGGTGCAGGGGAAGAGGGAAACCTCTACTCCCCTAATCTATGGACTACAGCCTTTAGCAGCCAGATGAAACACAAGGGCCACAGGTTGGATCAAACCAAAAAATAAAAATGTTGAGTTGGTAAGAGCCTGGATTGGTAGATCAGGTGACCCACATGCTGGATTATTGAGTCAACACCTGGCCAGCTTGGTCACTGGTGGAAATTTAGGGTGGCCAAAACAAGAAACCACATGGCTAAACACTGGGTATGCCTCTAAGAGCCCCAACCCAACAGGGGGTCCCTGACAGCCCCAAATAATGGGTACTCAAGCCCATACCCAAATACATGGGCCCATAACCAATCTGCCAAAGATATGACAAAGATATCAACATCTTCAACTCTTATTCACACCAACATAAACAGAGAGGTGGAGGTGGGGAAACCACATCAAAACCAAATACCTGGCTTAGAGTGATGGTTTTATGTGGAGGAGGTAGAACTAACTGAAAACTTCACCAGTCAAGTTGGATTCCTTAATCTTGCCCCATATCAGCCATCAATCCCAATCCTCATTAGCTGGCTATTCCCATCTTTCCAAGAGCCCATGAAAACACAAAGGGTTCTGGGGAAAAGAAACTAGAGCTAAGTGCCATTATAACTTGTTCTCTTGACCCGGTGACTTGGGTGCAAATGGGGAGTCCAGGTTAAGTCTGGCTCCATCAGTTCTTTAAAGCAAACAGCAGAATTTCTCTAGAAGGACTTCTCTATTGGAGAGGAGAAGGATGAAGAGAAATTTCCCTTTTTCCATCCACACAGCTATGTCTCACTGCACTGGAGTGAACAGAATATAGCAAAACAGCAGAAGTAGATAGGAAATCCATCTGATTGCGGCTTATATTGGAAAAAGAAATTCTTTGATAGCAGCAGAAGCTCTTCACTTGAAAGTATCTTTGGTTGACTTCAATTTTATTGACTTTCCCAGCATCCTACCAGCATGTTAATCTTATCCAAGTTCTGTATCAGGCTGTGCGTGTTTGTTTTTTTTTAAAACACAAAACCCTGCTTGTAAATTTTTGCATATTTTGGCATACACTTTTTATCATTTTTCTACATTTACTCACTGTATATGCATTTTAATACATTTTACCATTGACTGAAGAATGCTTGTGGGTATTTTAAAAATATATGCAGGTTTAATAGTGCACATTTATCTGCACATAATTTGTTGAAAAAGTGTGAAGGGATGAATTTGATGCTTGAGGCTTACTTCCAAAAATGAATTCATGCTATCATTAATAATCTCACTGATCAAGAATGTGCTGATTATAAAGCCCTATTTTGCTTTAGTCCCAACTATCTGAGCTTTTCAAAGTCTTCTGAGAAGGCCCTTGTCTTGGCCCCACAACCTTCACAGACAGGTTTAGTGGGAACATGGGAGAGGGCTTTCTTTGGAACTCTCTTCTAGAAAAAATAAGACAATTTCCTCCTTGCTGTCCTCCAGCTGGCAAGTGAAACAATGTCTGTCCTAACAGGCCTTTAGGAACAGATGACTAGAGCATGGGTGAATGAGTTTCCATCAAGTTTGGGGCATTCAGTCCAGGAGAAGTTACTTAGGGCCTCTGAAGACCGGCCCAAAGGCCTGGCCTGGAGGCAGAGATGGGATGGGATAGCCACATGGCATCTGCCTCAACCCCATGCCAATGCTGCCCTGACACTGCGTACCTTTACGCACAGCACGTGGCATCAGGATGCCCTCCCAGTGCAATGTTCTGACATACTGCGCTGAAAAGGGCGAAGAAGAGCTACGTGCTAGCTCTTAGGGTGTCCTTTTGCAGCCCCTGAAAGGAGCGGCATTTTGCCGCTATTTTCAGGGTGGCAAAAGGGGGGATTGGGGCTATGGCATGGGGTAGCCACAGCCCCAATCCACCGCTTCTCGGGGCGGCCCAGAACCGCCCGTCTGCACCCCACCTCAGTTAGGTGTAGTATAGTTCAATGTACTTAATTAAGAAGGTGATTTAAAATGCAGTCAACCCTCTATTTTCATTGGAGATCAGTTCTGGACCCTCCTCCTGCAAAAATAAATAAGTGCAAATATTCAAGCCTTATTGGCTTGAATGGCTGCGCACTCCAGCATGCAGCCCTGCATATGTGCCATGGGGACATATGCCATTTTATCCCTCCCTGCTTGCTGGTCCGTGAAGGACCAAGACCATGAACTTGAAGTCCATGAATGGGGAGGGATGACTGTACTGGCTATCATTAATGCAAATATATTTCCCCTCCTTAGTGCCTGATTTTTACACTTTTCCTACTCTAAGGTTAACAAAACTTTATATGCATGGAACTGTAATCAATGGGCCTGCATTTAAAACACTAAGGTTAGTAGTATTAAACACCCTCATTTTTTTTGGCTATCTCTTACTTATCACTTCCACCAATAAATTCATTGGGTCAACATATTCATAGCCACAGATTAATAAAAAAGCACATTATTAGCCAGAAGTATATTATTAGCACATTATTAGCCTCCTCTTGTGATAATTCGAAATGAAGCATGATTTCTTTCTTCTCTTAAAAGAAAGTTATGGTTATTCACATAGCTACAATTTGGGCCATATGTTTCCAAACACAATCAATAAAACTAGTCACTAAGGAAAAAAAAGCAAAGAGTAGTAAGTACTATAATAAACCATAATGCTTAAAGAAAATTGCAGCAAAAGTAGGACATTCAAAACTGGCAAAGCCACTTCCAGTATCCAATCAGAAAACCACATCCAACCCATATCCATTTCACAAAAGTAGAAAGCTTATAGCAGTTCTCCTAGATCAACCTCAGATATGGCTGATGAAAAATGTTTCTCCATATAAGTTTCTCTAAGCTTTAAAAAAAATGCAAGATTTACATAATGCAAGGTATTAAAAATTGTTCAAACAGGTAAAAAACTTTTCCTAAGAACTTTTTTTATTACTACTTTAAAGAGAGTTCTTAATGTGAACTGTTAATTGTACTTCCAGATGCTTTTCAATCTCTCTCAAATCTATGTATTACTTAATTCTGAATAAATAGTGCATCAGTAAAACACAGCTGGCAAATTTAACTGAAGTTGTGGTCTGCTGGCTCTATACCCAGGATAAACCTTCCTCAGCAAAACTGTCTGATATCCATTGCACTGAATTGTTTATATCTTTTTGAAATATATACTCCACTTTTCTGCCAAAACAAAGAAACCAAAAATTATAATAGCTCATCCAACAATTAAACCCCCTTGCCCGCAAAACAAAAACAAAACAACCCCCCCCCCCGAAAAAAAAGTTTGGATTACACTGCAATCGTAAACTAGGGATGGAAATTATATTCAATTTTTTTTAAAAAAATGGTGGAAAGACTTGTTTTCTAAGTGTTGAAAAACCCTGATAGCAAGAATCCTAGACTGATAAGAATCTTCACAGTTAGGTACACATTCTCCACAAAATTTGTGTGCAGGAAACAACATTTTCTGCAGGGGAATAATATTTCTTTATAATTCATGCACAGAAAAGTTGTTTTCTGTGCAGAAGAAAAGCTGTAATTGGGATTTTGTTCTGCATAAAATTTGCACATGGTTAATGTACATAGAAAGCAATATTTTCTATACAGCAATTAAAATTTCTGTGTGGAAACATTATCATGAAGAAAATGCTCTTTTCTATGCAAAAACAACCAAATGTGAATTTTGCACAGAACACATTCCCAATTGCAGCTTTTTCTGCACAGAAAAAACCCATTTCCTTTGCATTAATTAATCTTTCTGTACCAAATAATTATTTTTTCCATATCAAAAATACTGTTTCCCATTCAGAAAATTCTGTTTCCTGCAGAAAAGCAACCACTTGCACATTTTGTGCAAAATATGCCCTGAATTGCAAAAGCCTTCAAAAATTGTATGGTTTGCAAATACTTTCTTGCAGCAGGAATATAATTCTAATTTGTTAACTTGGAGAAAACACTTGGTGAAAAATTACATCCCTATCCTAAACCTATCTACTAAGAAGTAAGTCCCATTCAGTTCAATGGGATTTACTGAAAGATATTTTTTCACAGGATTGAAGCCATAAAATTGTTTTAAAAATGACCAAATGTTACAAGTCATTTAGAACTTTTTTTTACAAATTGAATCATAACATTTAAACTATAATTTTTTTATTGGAAAAAAGGTGTTTACCAACTTTTGGAGGAAGAAAGCACCTACTTGATCTCTACCAGGAATATTCACTACTTCAAAACCACCAGCACTGTCATAAAACTTCTTAATTCCTTTCTAGAGAGACAACTACCAACTATGAAGACCTTCAAGGCTTTAAAAATTATTCAGAAGGTATGCTGAGCTTCTAGATGCCTGTGAAAACTGTTTACTTCTCTCTGCATTATCCCCAGAGTTCTATTTTAATGGACACTAGGCAGTACATAAAACAGTGTTTTCCACAGAAAAAGTTTCCTTGCAGGGAAAGTAGGATGAATGAAGTTTTGGTACTTTATATTGCTCATCAAGGTTTGAACAAATACATCTAATCTTATGTCCAAGAGAATGCCTGTAAGCAAGATACACAGAATTGCAAGAACGCAAGAATGTCCTCTGTCTCAGGTTAGATGCTCTTGTTCCTCAAACAGTTGTGACAAGCAGACATTCAGTATGAGAAATTTTCTCCAGTCACTGCACCACAAAGCTGGGAAATGCTTAATCCAGTTTGAGTTATTTTAAACTATCTTAAAAAGTCCTGTGTGACTTCAAGGGTTGATTTGTGAAACAAATTTATTACAGCATGAAATTTATTACTGAATTAACAAAATCCACTTCATCTGTTGCAAGATCTGTGGACATTGTGTGACAATTATAGGAGAGGCCTTGAGCAACAGCAACATAAGACTTTTTGGAAAGGCAGATGGCTGTGCAAATGAAGGAGGCAAAACTGCTTCCAAGTATATCTACACTATACAATTACATCAGTTTTAAAGCACCTTAAGTGTCCCGACTCCATTCTATGGCATCCTAGGATATGTATTTTAGTGAGGTCCCTAGAATTCTCTGCTAGAGAGCTACAATCTGCTTTCCTGAACTACAGCAAACTGTAAACCCCAGGACACAATTGGATGTAGCCCTGATGGTTAATAAGCCAATAGTGTCTGGATCTGTCTGTCTGTCTATCTCTCTAATTTAAAACATCAGTTTCCAATAAATCTACACAACTGCCAGTGATCCAAATATAATAAATGCATAATCCATACAATTTTGTAGCACTAATGGCACAATAAATAAGAAGGATAACTATGCATTAATCTGAAGGAAAATGGTTTAAACAAAACAATATAAAGAAAACATTCAGGGGTAGCTGTGTTGGCCATTTAGCAAATTCAAACAAAAATTCATCAGTGATATCTTTATTGGCCAACCAAAATGTACAATATAATTGTTGGAAGCTTTCAAAGCTCCATGGGCTTCTTCATCAGGCAAGATGTTACAAACCAAACAGGAGAAAAACAATTGGAGATGTTAGTCAGATACCTACATATTGTTTCAGTCTTTAGTTAAGATGGTATATGGTGGGAGGGATATTTTTTGCAGGCAGGCTCATCCTCCTTCTGGCCCTGTGGCTATAGGGAGATTTGCAAAGTCCAGGAAATTTAAAATCCATTTGCATCTCAATAGGGACCTCTCTTTTGCTATCCAGTATGTCTCCATTCCAGTGAGGTCACAGGCCTCATTGTGGCAGAGAACAATGGAATCCTCAAGAAGTCTCCATGTGTTTACATCAGGAATATTTTGGTGGATATAGAGGTAAAACATGTGAATTCAGTTCAAATTTAAGAAGAATAAAAAATGTTTTACCTTGGTTGAAGTTCCCAGTCCACAGGCTATTCTTCTTGGTTTCCCTGTTGCAGCTACAATGCGGTATCTCACAATTCAGAAAACATTCAGGGGTAGCTGTGTGTGAGATACCGCATTGCAGCCGCAACAGGGCTACCCCTGAATATTTTCTGTGGAGCCTGCCTGCAAAAGATATCCTCTCCACCATATACCATCTTAAGGCTGAAACAACATGTAGGCATCTGACTAACATCTCCAATTGTTTTCTCCTGTTTGGTTTGTAACATCTTGCCTAATGAAGAAGCCCATGGAGCTTTGAAAGCTTGCAACAAGTATATTGTGCATTTTGGTTGGCCAATAAAGGTATCACTGATGGATTTTTGTTTGAATTCAATATAATGAAAGAAAGCCAAGTTTCAACTCTGTTGTCTTCATCAGTGGCCAGTATTGACATCCAGTTCTTTTTATCTTCTAATTCATCTCATTGCTTGTGTATATGCCTTCAAGTCATCTGTTGACTTATGGCAACCCCATGTATCTCATTAGTCAATGGATGCATTCTCACTGCAGAAATACTCCAATTTGACACTACTTTAACTGTCATGGCTCAATGCTATGGAATTCTGGTATTTATAGTTTTGTGAGAAATGTTCCCTTCTCTGTCAGAGAGCTCTGGTGCCATAACAAACTACAGTTCCCAGAATTCCATAGCATTGAGCTATGGCTGTTAATGTGGTGTGAAACTGGATTATTTCTGCAGTGTGAACGCTGCTAAAGCTGAACACACTAGTGAAGAATTCCCCATATCATCAGAACAGAAATACTTCTTGCCTAAACAAGGTGGACTGTCGTATCTTTAGTGCTACAAAATTGTATGGACTGTGTCTTTACTATGTATTTCTTATAATGTATTTCTTATATATGAGTCATTGATTCCTTGCGTGGAGAGCCAATATGGTGTAATGATTTGAACATTGGACGATGAATCCTACTGGGTGACCTTGGCCAAGTCACACACTCTCAGTCTCAGAGTAAGACCAAGGCAGCCCTGCTCTGAACAAATCTTGCCAAGAAAACCCTGTGATAGCATCACCATAAGTTGGAAATGACTTGAAGGCACAGAACAACAGCATCAGCAACAACAACAAACTGGAAACTAACATTTAACATTTATTTGGAATATTGCTTTTGTTGTGTGCCTTCGAGTTGTTTCTGACTTATGATGATACCAAAGTGAACCTATCACAGGGTTTTCTGGGGCTGAGAGTGTGTGGTGACCCAGTGGGTTTCCATGGGAGAATGGGGAATTGAGTTCTATGCCCAAACCACTTTTGTTGTGAACTGCCCTCGAGTTGATCTTGACTTATGGTCACCGTATGGATGAGACATCTCCAAGAACCTCTGTCCTTCACTGCTCTGCATAAACCCTGCAACCCCATATCCATGACTCCTTAATAGAGTCCATCCATCTAGCATGTAGTCTTCCTCTCTTCCTATTACCCTCCACCTTTCCCAGCATTATTGTCTTTTCCAGTGAGTCCTCCCTTCTCATGAGGTGTCCGAAGTACAACATTCTCAGTTTGGTCATCTTGGCTTGCAGGGAGGTTTCCGGCTGGATCTGCTCTAGGACCCATTTGTTTGTCCTTTTGGCTGTCCATGGGATCCTCAGCATTCTTCTCCAGCACCACATCTCAAATGAATTGATTTTCTTCCTATCATCTTTCTTAACTGTCTAGCTCTCACATCCATACATGGTAATAGGGAATATGATGGCTTGTATGAATCTAACTTTTGTGCTGAGTTGTAAATCTTTGCATTTTAGATTTTTTTCTAGTTCTTTCGTAGCCACCCTCCCCATTCTTAGTCTTCTTCTAATTTCCTGACTGCAGTCCTCATTTCTATCAATATTTAATCCCAGGTATGGGAATTCTTTTACTATTTCTACTTCTTCATTGTCTAGGTTGAACTTGCGAAGGTCATCAGTGGTCATTATTTTTGTTTTCTTGATGTTCAGCAATAAGCCTGCCTTTGAACTTTCTTCTTTGATATTCCTTAGTAGATGTTCCAGGTCTGTGAGGTTTTCTGCTAGTACTATGCTTCCATCTGCATATCTAAGATTGTTGATATTCCTTCCTCCTATTTTCATTCCTCCTTCTTCTGTGTCCAAGCCTGCTTTTCTTATAATATGTTCTGCATACAAGTTGAATAGAGGGTGATAGGATGCAGCCTTGTCTGACTCCTTTGCCAATTGGGAACCATTCTGTTTCTCTGTGTTCTGTTCTCACAGTAGCCTTTTGTCTTGAATACAGATTCCTCATAAGGACTATCAGATGTGTTGGCACTCCCATGTCTTTAAGGGCATTCCATAGACCAGGGGTAGGCAACCTTTCCCCTTTAAGGGCTGAGGGACTTCAGCTCCCAGAAGCCTCAGCCATGTTGGCCAATAGTCCCATGTTGGCCAATAGCTCCTGGGATTCTGGGAGCTGAAGTCCCTCGGCTCTTAAAGGGGAAAGGTTGCCTACCCCTGCCATAGCCTTTCATGGTCTATGCCAGGGGTAGGCAACCTTTCCCCTTTAAGGGCCGAGGGACTTCAGCTCCCAGAATCCCAGGAGCTATTAGCCAACATGGGACTATTGGCCAACATGGCTGAGGCTTCTGGGAGCTGAAGTCCCTCGGCCCTTAAAGGGGAAAGGTTGCCTACCCCTGGTCTATGCAGTCAATGGCTTTAGTACAGTATATAAAGCATGCTGATTTTCTTTTGGAATTACCTGGTGCACTCCATTAACCATTGTATGTTTGCAATGTGATCCCTAGTGCCTCTTCTTTTCCAGAACCCTGCTTGGATCTTTGGGATCGTTCTTTACCTGTATGATTAGAGTCTATATTGCAGAATTTTGAGCATGATTTTGATTGCTTGGGAGATCAGTGCCATGGTCCTATAGTTGCTGCAGTGGGGATGTATATTGATTGCTTCCAAGTTGTTGGCCATTGTTTTGTTTTCCATATCTGGTGACATATGTTGGTTAGCACTAGAGTTGATTCTGTCAATGTGGATTGCAGCAGTTCAATTGGAATATCATCTGTTCTTGGTGATTCCCCCCCCCCCCCACATTTTCCGCATCACTTTTTAGGATTTGGGGTTCATCTTCTATATGGCTCTTCATTCCATGTGTCCTTCATTTTGTCATCTCTTTTGTATAATTCTTCTGTGAATTGCATCCAATGTCTTTTTATTTCTTCCTGGTCTTAACTTATTTTTATTGTCATAGATCGTCCCAGTCCTTGGTTTGAATTTTCCTTTGATTTCCTAGATCTGGTGAAATAGATCTCTTGTTCTTCCCCTTTTGCTGTTGTCTTCTATTTCTCTGCATTGGTCATTGTAGTATTTTTCTTTACATTTCCACACAAGCTGTTGCATTCATAATTCTTAGTTTGTTCCTATCTCCCATTTGTTTTCCTTCTCTTCTTTTCTTTATTGTATGTAGTATTTTTTTCTGTCATCCATATTGTTTTCTCTTTCTTTTTATTTATTGAAAGTGTCTGTCTACAGTCTTCTTTTAATAGGGCTCTGGCTTCAGACCATAGTTCCTCTGATTCTCGGTCTATTATGCTTAGTAGTGTGAATCTGTTTCTTATGTTATCAGTAAATTATGTTGAGATATTGTTTAGATCATATTTTGGTATAATCACTGGTTTTGTCTTCTTCTTGATTCTTACTCTTATTTTTGTTATAAGTAATTCATGATCTGTGTCACAGCCTGATTTAGTCTTGTCCACCAGTATACAGTTCCACCATCTTTTACTTCCAATTATATAATCTATATGATTTTTATGTTAACCATCTGGTGATGTCCATGTGTGTAGCCTTCTTTTTGTTGTGTGAAAAATTTGTTTGCAATAAATAGATTATTGGCTTCACAAACATCTATCAGATGCTCACCTGCTTTGTTTCTTTTGCCTAATCCTAATCTGCCTACTGTTTTTAATTCTTCTTTGCTTCCAATTTGTATGTTCCAATCTCTAATGATCAGCTTGACATCCTGTGTTGGTGTGCTGTCAATTTCTTCCTGTACCCCTTCATATAATCTATCAGTTTCTTTCTGTTCTACCTCTGTAGTTGGTACATATACTTGAATTATGGTGATATTCATAGGTTTATCATGGAGCCTTATTGAAATGTTTTGGTCCTAGTTTGCATTGTATATTTTGACTGCTTTTGCCACATCTTTTCTTATTATGAAAGCTAGCCCATTTCCTCTTGTCTTTTCATTCCCTGAGTACAACACTGTGTGGTTGTCTGATTCAAAGTGGCCCATTCCTTTCCATTTTGACTCTCTCACCCCCAGTACTGCTATATTCATGCGTCCCATTTCCATTTTTACTATGTCCAGCTTCTCTTGACTCATGCTTCTCACATTCCATGTCCCAATCTTATGTGTAATGCTGCTTTGGATTCAATTTGCCTTCCTAAGGGTGTCTGCTATTTGCTTTGGCATCTTTCTTGTGTTCTTCGCTAATCTTGCAAATGTGATATCCCTTTATCTCCCCCTCCTTCCCTTTCTGTTAATGCTCCGATCCTCCCTCTGTCTCACTTGGGATGTCTCATCATAGGGTTTACTAGGTGATGGGCCACCTACACCTCTTGTGCACAGTGCCAACCAATGTTAGCTATGGTGTTACTACAATCCACTCCAATATTGTTACTGCCCACTACTATTGTTGCTGCCCATTAGCTGTTGTTTCCCTATATTATTTCACCCACTGTTTGTTTACTTTCCTACCCATCCCCTTATGCCTCACTGGATTTTCCTCTTTCCCTTCTATTGTGTCCTCCCTCCTTTAGTCCATCCCCATCCCCATCCCCTCCCTTTAGTTTCTTCACTTCTTTCTCTATGGTTGGGGGAGGGCAGAGATGGCTTGTCACCTTCTTCCTTCTTCCACTCGCCTGCCACTTTCTTTTTTTAATGATCAACAAACACCCATTTTACCACCCTCAAATATATGTTTATCTCAGTGGGGAGCTTGCTGCTTTGGGACAGGGAGGAGTAAGCATTTTCTTGTCATCTTTTTGTCCAAGAATAGGAATTTGTTTCCCTTCAGTGGAAACATATGGAAAAAAGTAATTGGAAATGGAATGGAGCAAAGGTAAGATATAAATCTAATAAGCTAACAAACAAACTTAGCTTAAAGAGGCAAGAAAAAAAGAAAACTAGTGCTGTGGTGCTGCTGATCTTTCTCTTTTAGGAGGCACAAGAAGGGCTTCTCTGGGGTTGGGGTGGTAGTAGATACCTGAACTGACAGTCATTCAGTTCAGTGGAACACTTAGCAATATTTAGGGAACAAAAGAACTTGCATTAATGCAGTAGAAGGGGCACTTGAAGAACAATATTTAGGGAGGTAGAGAAAGAAATGTCACAATGTGAAAATTATGATTATTCCCAAGGAAGAACTAGCCACCTATCTATCTGGAGTGTTTGCTAATTGCTTTTCTTTCCATAAGGACTGCCAATACTATGTAAAATAAAATAGACAAAAATACTTTAGTAAAAAACTAAAAACATTTTTTAAAAGCTATTTTTTAAAAAACAATAACAACAAGACAACCCTCTCTCTAAAAAACCCACAAAGCAAAATAATTATTGATAATAATTTAAGAACCTGAAAGAATTAGGACAGTTATGGCTACCCACCAGAATGAGACTTGCTAGACTCCCCTTGGGAAGGAGTTCTACAACTGACATGATGCTACAGAGAAAGCCCTGTCTCATGTACTCACCAGCCTAGCCTATCTGTATGGTGGGTGGGATACACAGAAAGGCTTCTGCTGAAGGTCTCAGCTTCTAAGCAGTCTCATACAGGAGAAGGCAGTCCTTCAGATATCCTGTCACAAACTCCTTTAGGGCTTTGTAGATCAAAACTACAAAACTGAGCTCAGAAACAAACTAGAAGTTAGTAATTGTTCCATTGTCTTGAGTTCTCTTCCATATGATCTCAGAAGTGCACACATTTAACAGGCAGCTGGAAGTTTTTCTACTAGTATTAGCTTACAAGGCAACTCCATGTAGACCACATTACAATAGTCTGATGAAGAGATAATTAAGACATGAATCACTGTGGCCAAATCCACTTTTCTTAAAAACTGTCACTGTTAGAATATGGATGGGCTATGCAGTCAAAGGTGAAATGTAGAGATGTGTGTGTGGAATTTTCCTCATGAGAACAGCATTTAGAGAAACAAAGTGAATCTAACACCAGATGGCTACACAGACATAAACATATACTTTCCCAAAGGTACAACTCATGGACACAGACTTTGTTATGAGAAAGGCTTGATAGCAATATCCAAAATAATCGTTAGGTCATGGGAAAATAGTCATGTGGTGGATGATGGACAGCAAGAGGCTGGGTTAGTATACATCACACAGGCATTATCCAATCAACATAAGGTTAACACCTAGAAGGTGGAGTATGGGAAGGGCCTAGAGAATCCTTTGATTAAGAATGTTTTTGTTCAAAATGTGAGCGCGTGAGCCTGCCTGGCAGCAGTGGTTTTAACTGCAACAAGTGGAGATCCTAATGCTTTTGGGATTGTTAAAGATGTAATCTTTCATGGCTGAACTGGATTAGTTCATCACAATGGATTTTACTTAGCTATCTTATTTTACTTTTATATGCATTAATAAACTATGCTTTTGGACTTTACAATGTGTTTTCTTGACTGAGGAAGACAGGATCCAGAAGAAGGGAAGCTGAGCCAGTTGATGGCAAGAGATACAAAGTGGCTGTGGATCACAGCAGCCAGCTTGTCCTGCAGATTCTGCTGGGTGTCAAAGAGCATCACTGCAACACCCATCATCCACACACTGACAGTCACACCAGCTGAAACTGTTCAAAGTGACTCTTGGCTATAGCAGCCATTTAGGAAAAAAATGTTTGAGTTCAACATCATCCCCAAGCTTTTTTTCTTTTGAAGAGAACTCAAGAGACATTCTTAAAATTGTGTCTGCACAGAGGAAATTGTTTTGCATTACAACCTGTTACCTC
Organism: Phrynosoma blainvillii; assembly: GCA_026167975.1. Classification (NCBI taxonomy): domain Eukaryota; kingdom Metazoa; phylum Chordata; class Lepidosauria; order Squamata; family Phrynosomatidae; genus Phrynosoma; species Phrynosoma blainvillii. The sequence continues at coordinate 56,299,525 of JANUYF010000003.1, read as the reverse complement.
TTTCCCAATACCCATTCTGAAACTTTATTTTAATGAAGGCCTAGGATACAGGGTGGTGGGGCTTCAATGAGAGTGGACAATCATAAAGAATCACGCAGAAGTGGCTTGCATAAATGGGATCTGCCAACACCTCAGGCAAGTCATTGTGATGGTGGGGGGAAAAGCTATAGTTGTAAGGTGTTCATCAATAATTCATATATCCTCTTGCATGAGTACCACATTGTACACCTCATGTAGCCAGTGCGGGCTCTCTCTTTTGCAGTTGAATTTTGAATGTATCCAGTGATGGGTTTTGTTATCCCTTTGCTATCACCTTTCTTCACTGGACATATAGTGGTACCTCTGGACAAACATTATGTAATTTCCAGTTATTTTCAGTCCTTTAGTCTTGCTCTTGTCAAGTGTCAGTACATATGAAGAAGGAATAATCTAACAAAATGTCTCAAGCTATTACTAGCATTTTCACTTTCCCAGTACCATCAAGAGATAAGAAATGATTTTTTGTTGGAAACTCCATACATAGCACTACTGAGTTCATACAGATCTATGATCTTCATCTTCTCCAGGTGCTCCATGGAGCTTGAAATAGGGCAGGGGAATGATGATGATCATGACAGCAGTAGGCTTTTCCTTTTCCGCATCCACATGCTATATGACTTAAGGCTCCAGGTCCATAACATTAAGCAGCACATAGGCCTAATTCATTCACACTGATTCATGTCATTCCAATTGCAGATCCCATTAATATTCTCTTCAAGCCCATTAGTCAAAAGTTCCATGGAAATAAACTACATCCATCTCTTTTGATTTTATAGACAAAGCAGGTTCTTTTATATCAAATTAGCTTCAAAAGAAAAAAAGAGAACATTTACAGAAGTTTAAACATTAAACATAGAACTTTTCAGCCTCTCCATAGAGCTGGTGATGCTAACGCAAAGATAACATGGGGGTGGGGAAAGAAATGTTAATAACTTAAGAACCTGAGACTTATCCTTCAAGGAAATGTGTTCTATCACTTCAAGATAAAATATGTTCTTCTCTGACAGAATGAAGGGATCTGACACTTGCTTTAGGAAATATTTCTTCCTTTGTCTTGGGCCTTAGAACATGGAAGAGAAAGTCCTCTCTTCCTCTTAGAGATGGGTATGTATCAAGGCTTCAAAACATTTATTTTTCATTACACAGAATTTTGTCTATTTAACAGTCATTTCCCATAGGGGTTTCAACAATCCTTTCTACTACTGTGATCTGGGCATTCAGTGATTTCTCAGCATTGTCTCAGTTAATACCAAAACTAATTCCTATGACCTGGGACATTTACTCCCCTGCCTTTCAGTTGCCATTATCTCTTCTCAATATCAGACAAGGTGGGGAGTGCTAACTATTGTGAGTCCTTGTGTCTCAATGCACAAAGGATGACACTATTTCTTCCATGCTATTTAATAATTATAATAGTAGCATTTTTGTGATTCAAGCTCCATCACTTGTTTCTCCCAAATACCTCACTTTCTTTCTCTTATTTCTTCATGCTCCATTGTTCAAAATACCCACTAGGACTGGGTTTTCATCAATAGGCACCAGTCAAAGCCCACATCCCAGTAGGGGCTCACGTTCTTCCTCAAATCCCTTGGCCCCTGATTCTGCTCTTCCTCCTTTCTGTGACTTGTTGTTGTTGTTGTTGTTGTTGTTGTTGTTGTTGTTGTGTGGCTTCAAATTATTTCCAACTTTTGGCAACACTAAGATAAACCTATCATAGGGTTTTCTTGGCAATATTTGTTCACAGGAGATTTGCCTTTTCAGTTCTCTGAGGCTGAGAGAATGTGACATGTACAAGGTCACTCAATGGATTCCATGGCCAAGTGAACATTCAAAATCTGGTCTACCAGAGTCTAAAATTCAAACCACAACACCACACTGGCTCTCTCACTGTGGCTGCTTACCTGCTTCCTTTAAACCAGTGAGCAATAACAATAGTAAGCCTGTAGCTTCTGCTCTCTTGTCCTGAACCTTGGGATGGAGATGCAGTCAAAGAGAGCATGATTTCTGAGGAAGTTGGACCCCTGATAGCATCTTGGTTAAAGGCCGCCACAAACACAAGCCCAGCACTGACTAGCTGCTGTTGGTACATACAGACACAACCTTTCAAAAGAAGTTCACAATCTAGATCCTTCAACAATAGGATACAACTATTGTAAAGAAAACCATTCTAGCAACCAGGTCTGTATAGTCCAGGGGTAGGCAACCTTTCCCCTTTAAGGGCCAAGGGACTTCAGCTCCCAGAATCCTAGGAGCTATTGGCCAAAATGGGACTATTGGCCAACATGACTGAGGCTTCTGGGAGGTGAAGTCCCTCGGCCCTTAAAGGGGAAAGGTTGCCTACCCCTGGTATAGTCTTTTATTAAAGTACTTGTTTTGTCTGTAGCAATATCACTGTTCTAGCATCTTCATTTTGCATTTTTGATGCTATGAAGACCATTTCTATACATACCAAAGGTGAGTCAGATGTTCTGGATAGATGAATGGATTTATTTATTTTTAGCCCATTCTCTATTGTGAGATTTCAGGGTGACATACAAATAAAACCATATAAACAATTAAAAACAAATCCAGATGAAACTATACTATAATTTAAAGAGATAAAACATATCAAATCAATCAAAAAAGTTAAAACAGTTTAATTCCAAGACTTAAATTCCCCAAACCCCCAGCTAGCATGGTGAATTTAGATTGTGGGAACTGTAGGTCAAAGTTTCCCTACTCCTGTATAGGCCATACTATGGACAGCTTATATCACTGCACTATGTATCCATTTTCATCACAAACACCCCCCCAACACACACCAGTCCATAACCTAGTTCTAGGCCATTTCCATCTGAATCCAATATATTTTCCTCAAAATACACTGAAATTTCAATCAGAGACACAAATCTTGCCCTCTCTAATAGCCATACTCATAAGGTTTATATAGATCACTTGTAGCTTTTGTTCTCCAGAATCACTGTAAGGAGGAAAGGATGGGAGAGAACAGAGGGATGTGGTGGCTTAGTAGTTAAGATGTCAGTTCTGATGATCAGAAGATGAGAAGGTTGGCAGTTTGAGGCCCAAGTGCTTAATGATGATGATGATGATGATGATGATGATGATGATGATAAATAAATAAATAAATAATTTATTTATATCCCGCCCCTTTGAGATAAATTGGGGCGGCTAACAGCAATAAAATATACACACACAACGAAATCTAATTCCTTCTCCCCTTAAAAAGTTATCAAATTGATTACAAGTTTAAAACAGCAATTAAAAATATAACAATAATAGATAAAACAGTTCGCATTGCGGCAGCTGTTCTCAATTTCATATTTAAAGAGAAACCTGAAGATCACTAGTCCCAGTTTCTGACAATCTAGCAATTTGAAAGCATGTAAATGCAAGTAGATAAATAGGTACCACTTTGGTGGGAAGTTAACAGCATTCAACGCAGTCATGCTGGCCACATGACCACCAGAGCAGTCCTCAGATGACGCTGGGTCTTTGGCTTAGTAATGGAGATGAGCACGCCCCCTACAGTCGGTTATGACTAGACATTCATGTCAAGGGACTGCCTTTACTTTTACCTTTAGCATGCTCCCGAACAACATGGTTTTCATGAAGAAGTACCCAGATTCTATCCTTGGCACCTCCAAATGGGCTAGAATAATCTCATTTGGGGAAGACAGCTTCCTGTCTCCCATACAGGTAGAATTTTAATAATGGGAGATGAACTGGTAGCTTCTACAAAATGATAGCTGGCAGCATTGCTTTTTGAATATTGATTTAGTGAGACAATAGGGGCTCATCAATGCAAATCTTTGTACCAACAAGCTCACAGCAGTCAAAGAAAAACACTGAGTGTTTTATTTTGCAACACTCTCAGTCTGCAATAATCCAATTTCTCCTGATTATGTTAGTAAAAGGTTGTGCTGTAGCAGTTAGTCAGGTTGAGCAAGCATAATCAAATCCAGTTTAAATGCCCCCTGATGATTAGGCTAATGTGGACAACAGATGATTTTCCAAAACAAATCAATTTCTTCAAAGCTTGGGCTATCACTTACAGAGGGCAGAAAATCAATTTGTCTGGCCATGTTATTTTTCCACTGCTTCTTCCTGCTTGTCAGTCTTCACTCTTTGGTATCTTACTAATATTTCCTGACATCATTTATCTCTTTGCATAATGCCCTTTGCAGTCATTTATTCTTTTGAAACACTCAACACATGATAATATGGTTTAGTCCAGCCTTTTCCTAGTGCCCTCCAAATGATTTGGACTACAATTTCCATTACTCAACTGTTGTCCATACTGGCTGCACCTGATGGAGGACTTAGGGCCTTACTACTCTCCTCCTTTATACCATATTAATATGCTCCAGCCATTTGCAGTAGGGTTGCTGATTGTAGATTAACTGTACCGCACTTTACTGTCCTTCTGCAGTAATATCACCATTATCACAGTCTACAAACATATTCTCTTCCACAGTACCAGCATCATAGCCTCCTCCCCTATCCCATTCCTCACTTCATGATTGGTCTGAGTTTGTGTTTTTGGAGTATTTTGTTTTTTGCCATCATGGCAATGTGATGGCATGACATCATAATAACACTTGATGATAGATGAGAACCTTTCTCATGAGAGGTCAGACAGGAAAAGAAGGTGGTCATGTCACCCGCTGCCATTTCTTTGAACTGTGTAGATAAAACTGCCTTGATTTTTCAACTGTGGTTGCATCCTCACTGCAGAAATAATCCAGTTTGACATCACTTTAACTGCCATGGTTCAATGCTATATATGTGTGTGTGCATTATGATACATGTGTATAACAATATAATTTTTTATGATGTCATTTATTATATGTGTGTAACCATATAATTATATAACAATCTAATTTTTCTAGTATCTCCAGTTGATAATCACGAGCTCTTCAACTTTGTAATAATTCAAAAACTTGGACCATTATTTTTCATTTAATAGACATACAATTTATTTTTAGGAATGATAATAACAACCCTATTACAATCACATAAAATTCATATAACAAAAGGTCTTGCAGCATCTTAAAGACTAGAAAGATTTTTCTGGCATAAATTTTCATGGACTATGGATATTTTTTTGTTTTTGTTTTATTGTGATTCTAAAAAATAAGTCAGTGAAGCAAAAGATGTCTCCTTACAAAGAGCAGTTTATTCCACACAGTTCTGTATAGAATATCTGTGTAGCAATTCGAGCATTGTAAGCTTGGAATTCAGCAGCCAAAATTGACCAAATCCTAGGAAAAATGCATTAGAAAAGCCTGGGAAGATTAAGGGGACCATTCAGTGAGCAATTACTCTATTTGTGTCCACTGATTTTGTAAATCTTTAAAATAAATAAATAAGAACACTTTCCACTGAACAGCTGAAAGTTTAAGCTCCCTGTCTTGATTTATAGCACTTCTATCACCTAGTCAGTTTGAACAACACAGCAAACAGTGGACTGCACAGTGCACATAGTCAACATCATTTATTTGACATTTTAAGGTTCTGTTATGTTTTTCTACACTATCTTCCATTTTGAAAGGTGCTTTCCTTTTTTGTTGAAATCTAATACACACTTACTTAGGAATAACTCTGAATTCACTGAGTTGACAAGTATAGAATCCTCCTCTTAGCATATTTTATAGCACATTCACTTTCACCTTGATAAGTGGTTGGTAGAAATGATGGAAGAAATGGCACAAGGCAATGTTGTTGATTTGACCTGACCTAAAAAGTTTTGCTTTGCTTCAACACTGTGGGCTAAATATAACAAATACTCCTAACTAGAGAAGACTCATTGAACTAACTGCTGAATGATAAGGTAGACTTCAAGTAAATACCAGTGGGTCTACTCTAGTTGGGATTAGCGATGGCTGACCCTAATAGATGGTGTAATCATTCTACATTTGGCTATGGGAACATAGCCTGATGCCTCTCCAATCCTTCCCTCCATTTTTGACCAGCCCCTGGGGAGCACATTGGTGAAATGTCCACGGGGAATTGAAAGGAGAGATAGTGTAGTTTTCACCAGCAGAATGCTATGCTACACTCTACATTATAGCATCTCAGCCACAGGGCTAAATCCTGTCATTAGACTCAACTAGAGTAGTCCCCCTTAGACCCACTGAGCATATTGTCTGAAGCAACAATGTAGCTGCAGACCCCGCCACCAGCTTTCTACCAGCCACTAAATGGTCATAGAAAGAGCTGCAGCAACTAAACAGTGAATGCTGGGTGGGAGGCTTTAGTCGCTTGAGAAGAGAGTATCACCCTCTGCAACAACCAAAAAAGGATTACACAGTTATGGATAATCACAGGATGCTGGACCGTGTGTCCTGAAGTCTTCATCAAACACAAATTGCTGAGAAGGTATGAATTTACCTATTCAGTTTCTACTCATAAGAAATATTTACTTAATGAATATTAGGATTGCTAAAATCTAATTAGCAATGAATTTGGATTTGATCAAGTTTTATCATCATTTTTCTATGCCTGGACATCCTTTTTCTTTTTTCTTGTCTGTCTTGTCTTTTTTATTTATTTATTTAGGCATCTACGTAGAGGTGGATTTAAAAGGGATCTCTCTTCCTTGTATTGTAGGTTAAACAAGACTTTGAGGATATTTAATTATTCTTTTAGTATTCTACTGTGCATTTGTTTCATTTTAAAACCAAAATCCTAATCCTACTTACCGTACAATGGAGTCTCATTGAGCAGAAAAATGTTTTATTTCCAAATAAAATACTTAAGCATTGTAATACTTAAGCATTGTAATACATTGAGCATTGTAAATTGTTACATAATTTGTGGAGAATTTATCCATCCTTACTCAAGTTATCCAAGAAAAGTCTCCCTCCTTCTCTCTTTCCCCTCTCTCTCACACACATTTTGATAATTTGAATGTTTTTAGAATAGTGCTTTCATATTTTCATGTTTTTTTAAGGAAAGGTTTCATATAAACCTCTATTTATATTTATATGATATATATATTTATAAAACATCTTAAGAAATCATCCGCTAAAAATCTCAATGTACAAACTCAGTGACTGTTTTTTAAAAATTATTTTCTTCCCAATTGAACTAATACTTGGTTTAGCTCTCTCATCTGCCATTATTAACTACAATGATAATCTTGCCCTTGTGTCAAATGTCCCTGTGGAGAGAATCTGTGTGACTTAGAGTAATATTAAGACTCCAGAAATTTGATTTAGTTCACTAGTTGCTAATTGGAATCCTTATACCTTTTTTACACAAGAGTTTACACATGAAGCATAAGATTGGAGTAAATTGGAAGCAATTTACCCTCAAAAACACCGTTATAGAAGACAATTATATAAAAGATCCTGAACTGAATAGGGTGTGCTGAGCAAAATTTAAGCATCTCAAGTCCAGCAAGCAGCTGACGACCATTAAATGCAAAGGACTGCATGAGTCCTGTACTATATCCCTCTTCCTTCTTCTATAAACTCTGTGTGACCCTAACCTGCTGGTATCTGTTCATCCTAAACCAGAGATGGGTGAAGTCATAACCTCCAGCTGTCTTGATTTGGCAGAAACAATCCTGATTCATCCACACAAAAAATGTCAATAGTGCCTGGGGTCCCTAAGAGTGACACTTTTTGCTGTGTGTGTGTATGTTTGTGAAAGAGGTGTCAACCCCTTCCCCCAATTCAAAACACAAATTGGATGTCCAGTCACTTCCAATTTTGATTTTCCCCCTCTTTCTTTGGGTGGGTGTGGAAAACCATGTTTAACATTTCTGGGCTAGCTGCAGCACGTGCTAGTGTGTGTATCAGAGAATCTGGTTCCTAGACCCACCTTTTCTATACATGAAATAATCCAATGGATTTTGAATGCATGTCTGTAAAAAACAACACCTCACCAAGAAAATACACATCAAGTGCAATGTATCAAAACATGTTGTTGTTGTTGTTGTTTGTTTGTTTGTTTGTTTGTTTTGTGCCTTCAAGGCATTTCCAACTTATGGCAGCCCTAAGATGAACTTATCACAAGGTTTGTTTGTTTGTTTTTTGCAAGATTTGTTCAGAAAGCACATGGCTTTGCTTTCTTCTGAGGCTGAAAGAGTGTTACTTGGTCAAGGTCAGTGGGTTCCCATGGCCCAGTGGGGATTCAAACTCTGGTCTTTTGAGTCATAGTCTAATACCCAAACCACTACACCATGCTGGCTTTGTGAAAATATGAAAACAACATAAAACTAGAATCAGGTCCAAATTAAAGAGATCAAATTAAAACAAATGAACTTTATTCTTTCCTAAAATCAGAGAGTGGGAGCTGATAATAGCTCTGAGGGGGATATTAGTAATAGAGTGGTAGTTCTCACATACCTCTGAGTCCAGGGAGTTCATCTTCAGGAGCGTGTGTCCTACAGTGTCTTTGACGGCAGCAGATGCCTCCTCCAACATAGTGAAGCATTTACCACCCCTCAAATTCACCCAACCTATATATGTTTGCAGGATCTAAAGAGCCAAGATGGGTAAGAATCAAGTCTATGTGTAATGGGATGGATTGCTTCAAGTGTCTTGTTCACATCTTCAGGTTGCAACAACTGAAACTGTTCCCAAAAAAATTGACCAGATGGCACACTGGGCACTTCCCTAGATGCTAATAATTTTGGGATCAAGTTCTGATGTGGTGAACTTAAGAGATGTGGTGACTTACTGGTTAAGATGCCAATTCTGACAGTCGTAAGGTCAGTGGGCTGAGAGTTTGAGGCCCAAGTGCCCCATGATGGGGTGAGCTCCCATCACTAGTTCCAGCCTCTGCAACCTAGCAGTTTGAAAACATGCAAACTGAAGTAGATAAATAGGTACCACTTCGGTGGGAAGGTAACAATATTCGGTGCAGTCATGCTGTCCACATGACTGCCAGAATAGTCTTTAGACAACACTGGCTCTTTGGCTTAGTAATGGAAATGAGCATCACTCCTTACAGTTGGTTAAAACTAGACATTCATGTCGAGGGAAAACCTTTACCTTACCATTACAAGTTCTGAGTAAATATGAGTGAGATTCTTTCCAAAGTACTTGACAAATTTATCACAATAGGCAACTGAGGCAACTGAGGGTTCTAATTTTTACCTCACAGAACCTGATCTCAAAAAGTTCTTTGCCAGTCAAAAAAGCTCTGCTGGATGGTGTGCTGTATATAAGCATAAATTTGATTTACGTCTGTGCATGTTGTGAACTGGATGTCAGTAAAAGCAAAAGGTACTTTTTCCACTATTAAACAGCTAACAAAATAGACATGAAGCGATTTAATATTTCACCCACAATTTAGAAGTCACCTGTTGCTCTGAGCATGCTGTTAAAGATGGGGTGAGGGCCTCCAATAACATGCATGGCAGTATCTGACACCTGACCCAGCTGTCTCACTGTGGTGCATGGCCAAACCTATGCCATGATTAGATTGTGTGGTCCAGGAGAATGTGCTTTAAAGCTACTGTATTTTGTGTGAACACAAATATAGCCATTTTGTTTAGTACTCCACATACTTTTAACTGGTTAACTAATAATGGACTCCACTGCTGTCTCCCTTTCAATAGACATGCACATGGGAAAGTGTATGAGAGAACACTTAATGTCCTCTGATGATGCAGACTTGCACTGATTTATAGGAGAGTTGGTAGGTTTGGGTGAAGACCATTTCTAAAGAGCTTTACCTGGGTCTGATAAGATTTCTAAAGTAGAAGAGGAACTCTATATGTTACTCTTCATGCATGTAGCTTGGTGCCACCTCCTCACATTGACTTGTGAAGATAACCAGGTGGGTCTGTTATCCAACGTAAGTAGGAGCATCCAGGCCTGCCCAAAGGAAGTTATTGAAATGAAGATACAGATTGATAAGACCTTCTCTTCCCCCCCCCTTTCAATATCTTTACTGAGTTACTGTCCATTCCTTGTGGTCCCACTCTGGGCTTTACAACTTATTGAGTCCCCAGTGTACCTGTCCTTTTCTGTTCCACAACACCTGTGGCTTAATTAGCATTCTCTTTTTCTCCTAGTTTATCCCACTAACTCTTTTCTTCTGTTCGTTACATTTCTTTCTTCTCTCAGTTTCAGCTCTATTCCAAGTCTGGCAAAAAAAGTAAAATCCTGCATCATGAACTGACCATGCCCTTGACTTTAACTAATACTGCTGTCTGTTGTATACAATAACGTGCAGGCAAGCAAGTGGACCAGCAATGCTCCATACTTCCCTTCAAGGCAGCTGATGGTACCCCTTGAATGATTGCCACCTGTTGAAGTAGGGAGGGGAGGGGTTAAGCCCAAATAAAATTTGGTACAGGTCAATTATTAATTTAAAACACTGTTACCATATTCTTCAAGTTTTTGTAAGCTGTAATTGTAGTACTGGTAAACAAAAATGTTAAATAAAATTCAAATTAAAACACTTCAGCACAAAATACTGAGCTCTCTCTTGAGAGCATGAAAAACAGCCTTTAGAAGAGCAGATATTCTTGTGTAAGGAATCCTTAAAGAGGCAATTTGATTACCACTTCAGCTGATATGTTTCTACTGACATCAATAGGGCTATATCAGTGTCACTCATGATCTATGGCTGAAGTTCTAGGCCCCATTGAGGTCAGTGATAATACTCTTGTTTTTGGCTGTTTCTCTGGAATAGTCTCTTTGGAATTACTATGCAGTAAACACCTGCCTATCAACTTGACCTGTCTAAGTCTGAACATTCTCCCTTCTTGCTGATGTTTCTGTTGAAGGTGTTTAGTGTTTTCATACTAATTACTAACTGGGTTCAATAGACAATCACAATGAATTAGCATAAGATTTACATATGTTTAATTTTTAATTAGATACAAATTGTCAGCTGAGCAGTACATTCTCTTGGGATTCTCACTTCAGAAATTTCTTATGTCTTAATAAATGTAATAAAAATGGCACACGTGCTATATTTTACACAGCTTGAAAGTGCTTGCTTTAAATGTGTACCCTTTCTGTTACTTTATGATTTCATTAACTTTGGTGGCCAATTTCATCTCACAATATCAGAAGGCATGTTACCCTAACTGCCAATCCATCTATCCATCCCTTCATTTATGTCAAAACTTTCCCCTGCAAAGTGGAACTCAAGGCAGCTTATATTTATTGGATTTATATTCCTCCTTTCTCCCAAAATGGGATTACACGATAAAGAATTCTGCAGAGCAGTTTTACTATGAGCAAGTTACCAAGTGCTAGGGGTTGTGGCCGTTTAGATGTTCTTAGATTTCAACTCCCAGCAGTCCTGGACTAGCACTGTCAATGAAAAGGAATGTTGGTTATTGCAGTTCAGCAACATCTGAAGATCACCTAATCCCCATCCCTGCCTTTTACTAAATCAGACCAGTGGTTTATATAACCCAATATTATTTGATACAGGTACTGTCTCTCCAGGGTCTTGTGCAGTTTTCCATGTCCTGTTTGGACTGATCCTGGAATCTTCTTTCCTGGGTCCAGCTTTGTTTAACATCTTTATAAATATTTGGAATGATAGAATAGAAGCACGCTCATCAAATTTGCAGATGACAGCAACCTGGGAGGGATAGCTAATAATTCAGAATATGGAATCAGAATTAAAGTTGTCTTTAATTGATTGGAGACCTGGACCACAGCTAACAAAATTAATTTCAATAGGGATAAATGTAAGCTGGTGCATTTGGACATGAAAAAACCGATGCACAAATATAAGATAGATATTTGCCAATGCATCTATCCATCCCTTCATTTATGTCAAAACTTTCCCCTGCAAAGTGGAACTCAAGGCAGCTTATATTTATTGGATTTATATTCCTCCTTTCTCCCAAAATGGGATTACACGGTTTTATAGCAGTACATGTGATAAGGATTCAAGCATCTTAATAGACCACAAGCCTAACATGAGTCAATAGTGTGATGTGATGGCAAAAAAAGGCCAATGAAATTCTAGACTGTATCAACAGAAGAATAGTGTCCAGATCAACGAAAGTAATAGTATCATTTCATTCTGCTTTGCTGAGACCATACCTGGAATATTGTGTCCAGTTCTGGGAACCACAATCTAGGAAGGATAGTGACAAAGTGGAATGTGTCCAAAAGAGGTCTGTCAGATGGTAAAATGGTAAAACTCTATTGGAAGTAATTGAGGGAATTAGTTATGCTTAGACTGAAGATGAGAAGATTTAGAGGTGATATTATAATTTACCATGAGTGGGATCTCTGCAGTCAGGCCAACAGGACAGAGGTGGAGAAAGTTTTCTTGTTTGATCTCTAGTGGCCTCTTCTCCTGTGGAAATACTTTTGTTCACTACAGAACTGGGACTATGTTAGCTCCTAACAAAACCAGGTGCTCCTCCAACTCCAGGACTTAATTTTCCTGGCCGGTGAGGAGCTATAAAGTAGAGACAGCACTGCTAGTGGGCTGACTCATTTGGTTCATCAGTTTGGGGACACATGGACAGAACCACTCCTTCATAATTCAACAGTTATAGAAGTTGGATGACAGGCAATCCTTACACAAGTTTATCCACAGTTGGATGATTCTATTTTGTCCACTCCTAGGACGTTATCACACGTGGCCCACAAAGCGATAATAAAGTGAAATAAGAATGAAATCCCCGGAGAGCCGGCTCTCTGAGAACATCCTCCTTGGAGCGCAGGCCCCGCTTGGAGCCGGCTCTCCGGGGAGGACCTCCTCGGAGCGTGGACCCTGCGCGGGGCCTGCGCTCCAAGGAGGACGTCCTCAGAGAGCCGGCTCTCTGAGGAGGTCCTTCTTGGAGCGAGGCCCCATGCAGGGTCCACGCTCCGAGGAGGTCTTCCTCAGAAAGCCAGCTCCTTGGAGCGCAGGCGGGAAAATGCTCCCCAATACGTATTGGGTTTTCATACCTACGGTAAAAGCGAAATGATTCCCGTCACGCAATTGCAATTCCCAAAGAAACCGAAATTCAAAAGATCTCGTTTTTTTCCGCATTCTGTCAGGGTTCTGTGCGACATCGTGTGGACACACGGAAAAATAATACGTATTAGGTCTGGATTTCGTTTGGATTCTGTCTGCATTGAGCCCCGTGTGATAAGGTCCCTAGAGTTCTCGCATAAGAGGCAGGATTGAAGGAAAGAACTAGGGTTACTCACGAAAAAGCTGAGTATTATGTTTACGTTGACCTGCTGCACTGGCACTGTGCTACTTTTTATTTTTGTAATTCTGTTTTTTTTATATACAAGTGTGTGTGTGAATTTTAGGGGAGAAGGGAGGAACAGGGTGCTCATATTGATGTAATCTCAGACAGAAGGAAGTATGATGATGGTGGCTAGATGTACCAGGGAAAGGCAGGACAGATCTTTGAAATCTATCCTATATTTTCATCCTTCCTCCATCCCTCAAGTTACAGGTTATCCTGTCAGTCCACTCTCTAGTCTGCTGGTGCTGCTTCTAAATGCCAGGTCAGTCCATAATAGAATTAACCATCCATGACTTGGTTATGCATGCTTTGGCTATGACTGCCCTGGTGTGCATTACAGCAGTTTGGGTTGATTTGCTTGATGGAATGGACCAGTCCTGACTTTGTCCACACAGATGTACAGTGCATCATCAGCCCAGATTGTGTGCCTGGAGGGGAAGGAGTTGCTGTAATCCAAAAGGATTCAAGGTTGATAATGAGGAAAGCTTTTCACCCAGCACCAACTCTGAAGGCTTGTACTTTGTGCTGGACCAGAGAGGCAGAACGGAGATGCTGCTGATGTACCAACTGCCCTGCTGCCCACCTGGCTTGAACTGGCCAACGTGGTCTTGGAGGTGATATTGAAGAGTCCCAGGACTGTGATTCTGGTTACTTTTTGGGACTTTATGGCTTCCATGACACTCATGGTGTCCACTTAAAACATTTCCTTTTTGAGACAATATATCTGAGAATTCTAGAGAAATGGCTTGTTGATGACTGTGATATACTTTCATTCTTTAAACTAAAACAACTTTAGGTTTGACTGATAGTTGCAGTTATGTGGTCTATACAATTCCTGTTATATAATTTAATGTTCAAGCTACATATCAACCATAACCTATTTTTTAAATATTGTTTTTGTATCTTAAATATCAGGCCTAGCTTATATATATTTTAAATGTACATAGATGAATGCTCCCTCCCCCCTCCATGTATGGTACATTTACACACAAATCAGGTTTCATCAGCTTTAATCTGAACATTCATATCATAATAAAATCATTTATATCCAATTATTTCCTTTTAAAAATCTATATGTTCAACAAAAGCTGCTAAAGAGTTCAGACAACATGGAAAGATGTTGGTTATGGCATCTTTTCCAAGTGTTAAGGAAGAACAAGATATTTGTGAACAAGCATCAACTGAAGGTTTGGTAGCTGATCCATCCATACTGTTCACCCACTTGGTTTCTGGGTTTAGGTTCCTTAATGTACCTTCTTAAATACTTGTTTGCACTTCACACCACAAACTCTTATTTCCTGAAAAAGAAAAGTCATCTCTTAAATGCCACTTCTTCAAATAGTTTGCTTCCCTGCATGAACACAGATGTGTGTTTCAAAATCAATTAACAGATCCAGGGCCTATTTACACTACAAAAGTATAGAGTTACGACTCCACTTGAACTGCCATAGCTACATCCTCTGGAAGCCTGGGATTGACAATATAAGGATGGGCATTTAGAATTCTCAGCGAGGGAGTTTTAGTGCCTCACCAAACTCTGTAGGATTCCATAAGATGCAACTATTGCAGTTAAAAGTAGGATCATTGTGCCATGATTGTGTAGTGTAGAAAGACTGCCAATTAAGTTCAAACAGCTGGATAGTTACAGAGAGTGTCCTTATGCAATCATAGAAACTAATTGAGGGCCTTTGCAGAGTGCTAGAAATAGTGCAAATTAAGTCCACTTTAAAGGTTAGGGTTAGGATTAGGGAATCATGGGAACTGTATTTTATTGTGGCACCAGAACTCTCTGACAGGGAAGGCTCAATGTCTCAGAAAAAAACAACAATTCCCATGATTCCCTAGCATTAACCCTAACCCTTAAAGTGGACTCAATTTGCACTATTTCTGGCAGTCTGCAAAAGGGATGAGTTACTTTGAGCTAATCATTGTCTTTCAATCTATCTACCATTCAGGGCTACTATGTGGATAAACTATTTCTACTGTGTGTGTGTTTGAGAAAATCAACTCGGGTTCCTTGAAAGAAAGGTATGATATTCATTTGGTAATAAAATACCCCTCTTATTAGTGGAACAATTATACTTATTTTGTTTTTCTGGCACTGGTGATATTGGTTTTTGTACACTTTGGCATGCTGAACATATATTTTATATGTTTGTGGAAAATATCACTGCTTTTGTGTTGCCCACAAATAATTTGTGGAATATTATTTGTATTTTACAGAGTAGCCCCTGAAGAAGGTCAGTTTTTACAGACACAAAAAAACCATATTGTAGTTTTTATAGTAATACGTAAATAAAGAAGTGACCATCTATCAGCACATGGCACCTGTCTCCTGTTTTGTTTTTCTTGACATTGGATTTTGCCCTGTTTCCTATCCCTCACTTTTCAATAGTTTTAAAAATCTGTTTTATTACACCAAAAATTAGAATTGCTAAATATGTTACCATAGGAAATATAAATACATATTTATATTATACTAATGTATAGCTTCTTACAAGTCTTATGTCTATGATGAATTTTATTCTGTTGTAGCGTTGTTACACATTAATACTAATCAATATGAATGATGAGTGTATAGCTCTACTCCTTGAAATAATGAAACTTTTAATTGCTTGGTTCTGAGTTGCTAACAAATAATAGAAGATATTTATCCAGAAAGAAGTGGTCAGTATTTGAGATTCACCTACTTTGAGGTAGGATTGTGAAAATCTGTCAGTCTTATTTCTGTTTTATATTTTAGAATACCACTGAAATTCCATTATGTCTTAATTCTGGATTGAATTCTAAGTCTTCTTTTCATCACCCATGCAAATATATGCATATATTTAACGACCCCCCTGAATGATTGCTTTTTATTAAGCTTCTTTCCACTAATATTCACATTCACTGCCTTTCCTTCATTGATTAAGGTATAGTTTTCAAATATATGCAATTTACTTGTGCACAGATTTCAAATGTATGCATAGTTTTTTTCTTCAATTAAATAACCGCAAGCCACAGAAATATGTGAATTTTGAATGCAAGATGCACTTAATTCTATTGCTAGTTTTCAGAGGAATGAAGGGAAGGAATAGATATTTTTGTATGGATGTACAAAATTCTTTTCAATCATTAATTTTGGGGTTTCCATCTGAGCCTTCTTTTAAAGATGGCCATGTTTACTCTAAGAGACTGGCCTCGCATGGCACAAGGTTAGAAATGGAAGGCAAAAACAACAGCCTGGGATTGTATAGTTGATTTCTCATAGAAAGCAGGACTTGGCTAGAAAGTTGAACCTATGCTTTCTAACTAATGTTCAGCACAGTTTTATGACAAGGCTGAGGTAGACTGGACATGAGGTTGCTCTTCTATACTCTGGACTATACAAATCCATGGTTAAACCTCTGTTTTGCATTGTTTTAGGATAAATGTGAACCATCCACAGTGGGTATAAGATGTCATATATGATAGCTGTTTTCTATAAGAAGAACATTACATAGGAAGAACTATGAAGTTCAAGAAGTATACAGATTTGATAACCAAAACCTTGCGTTTACATGAACAAGACAAATTGTGACCTCACAAATTGCTTTGTGGGTGCACAAAAAAACTATAGTGTAAATCATATTCCTATCTCACTTACATGTCAACATTCAATGTACAGTTAGGGTGCATTACTTTAGAATTTCCATTAATCATTCTATAATGAACTAAGCCAGATCTCTTGGCTAAAGCAATAACAACCATGACCACAACCTTGGGATTCACCATATTTTCTTGCCCAAATAGAAAATGGGTATATGAAATTAGTCTTAAACCTATCCTATAATCTTGCAGAAACAATTTATTGTTGTCAGCCATTCCACATATACATTTTAAATCTCATGAGAGAAAAAGTTCTTGAACAGACACACAGATATCACATTTTGGAGATGTTCTAAGAACTCCCTACAGAACTTCAGCTTCAATGTTCAATTGCTGAGTTGATATTGGAACCATAAAAGAAAAAAGGCTTGATTTAGCAGAAAAGATCAAGCTTGGATTTCTAAAGAAGAAACTTTTGGACAAAGGTAACAATATTTTTAAGAAATAAATGACCCAGATGCTCTGAACATTATTTGTTCAGTCTAAAGGGGAGCTTTTGATGTCATATTCCAGAAAAGATGAATCTAGCTAAAGAAAATCCATTCCTAGAGCGAGTGACCTACAGGTCATTAGTGATATGAATGGAAGTGGAACAAGGACAAAAGAAGTACTTTAGATTTCAAAAGATATGAAAAAGAAAAGATAGACTCAATGGAATTAGTTCAACAAATGCAGAAATACTGGGATGTATTTTATTCATTTTTGTATCAATGATGCTGGTGAAGTAATTTCAGCAAAGATGTATACTCTTATAGTGGGAGAGAAAAACACAGAAGAGACCATCTGTTAAAGTAAAAACTGCCATCCAATCCAATTCCAGAAAAGCTGAAGAATGGTCAGCCATGAAAGCTGTATGGATATTAGGACCCGCAATGGTAAGAGAGTTAACATAAAGAAAGACTTGTGTGTTAATTCTAAAATAGAGCTTAATTGTGGCGTCCCTCAGGGCGCCATCCTGTCTCCGATGTTATTTAACATTTATATGAAGCCGCTGGGGGAGATCATTCGGAGGCATGGAGCACGGTGTCTTCAGTACGCTGACGACACCCAGATTTACTTCTCCATGACCAGATCATCGTCTCAGACCTCTGATGGCGTCTCTCCTCTCAATGACTGTCTTAGAGCGGTAATGGATTGGATGAGGAAAAACAAATTGAAGCTGAATCCAGACAAAACGGAGGTGCTCACGGTTACAGGTCCGAATCCAGGTTCGGGATTACAGCCCCCAGTCCTGGATGGGGTCACACTCTCCTCCAAGGACCATGTGCGCAGTCTGGGGGTACTCCTTGACTCGTCGCTTCACATGACTAATCAGGTGAATGCGACAGTCAGGAGTGCCTGTTATCAGCTTCGGCTGATACGCCAGCTGCGCCCATACCTGGACAGGAAGGACCTGGAAACTGTGGTGCACGCACTGGTAACCTCACGATTAGATTACTGCAATGCACTCTACATGGGGCTACCCTTGTGCCTAACTCGGAAACTTCAGTTGGTTCAAAATATGGCAGCCAGGTTAATCACTGGAACATCCAGGAGGGAGCACATAACACCAGTGCTTAAATCCCTCCACTGGCTGCCAATCAGTTTCCGGGCACAGTACAAGGTGTTGGTTTTGACCTTTAAAGCCCTACATGGCTTGGGTCCATCTTACCTTAGGGACCGCCTCTCCCTGTATGAGCCCCCCCGTGCCCTTCGTTCAGCGGGGAAAAATCTGCTCTCACAACCTAAAACGAAATTCAAGCAGACTTCCCTAAGGGCATTTTCAGTCGTTGCCCCTAAACTGTGGAATGGCCTGCCGGATCAGATACGCCTTATTGCGTCTCTTACCACTTTTAAGAAAGCAATTAAGACGGAGCTCTTCCGGCAGGCCTTCCCAGAATAACTCTGTACAGGGATATGCACAGCTGAGCCACTTATCTGGTCTCTCCACCGAGAGTGGCATTTTGTTTTATCTTTTATTATTTATTTTAGTTATATGTCTGTTTTTAACTCTATTATGTTTAATACTGTTTTAAGGGGGGAGGGTAGTGGGTGAAGGGCAAGAATGTGGATTTTAACTGTAATATTTTAATTGATGTACGCCGCCCCGATTGCCGAGCAGAGGGGCGGGTTACAAATAAAATTTATTATTATTATTATTATTATTATTAATTAACTAAAGGTAAAGGTAAAGGTATTCCCCGTTGACAAAGTTGTCAAGTCGTGTCCGACCATGGGTGTGTGCGTGCTGATCTCTGTTACTAAGCAGAATAGCCAGTGTTGTCAGAGTCTACTCTGTGATCATGTGGCCAACATGACTGCACAGAACGCTCTTTACCTTCCCACTGAAATGGTACCTATTTATCTACTTGCATTTGCATGCTTTCAAACTGCTAGGTTGGCAGAAGCTGGGACTAGTGACAGGAGCTCACCCCATCATGCAGCACCTGGGCCTCAAACTGCCAACCTGCCAATTTTGCAATCGAGTCAGCGTCTTAACCACTTGAACCACTGCATCCCTTAATTTCTAGTTAATTAACTAGAAAACCTTTATTCAAAAAAATGAACTGCCTGGAAATAATTGTGAATAAACTTTTGAAGCTTTAGGCCAGGGGTAGGCAACCTAAGGCCCGGGGGCTGGATGTGGCCCCCCGAGGCCTTTGAACTGGCCCCAGGCCGGTCCTGCTGCCCCCCCCGCCCCCGCCACCCCCCACCATGATGATATTGATTATTGTTGTTATTACTTGTTCTTGGGGTTTTCTTGGCAAAATTTCCACAGGGGGTTTGCCATGGCTTTTCTGGGGCTGAGAGAATGTGCATGCATATTTTTTTAATTTTTAAAATGTTTTTTAAATTTTTTATTTTTATTTATTTATTTATTTATTTATTTTTGGTGCTTTGGCCTCCCAATTGTCTGAGCCCCCGGCTCAAAAAGGTTGCCTACCCCTGCTTTAGACAGACCTATTATAATATTGTATTTTATTATATGGATTGTTGGCTTTTATTATTGTTATGGTTTTTACATATTGTATCTTTTTACATTGTTTTATATTTTTGTTGTAATCCCATCTCGATCTGCAGGGAGAGGCAGGAAAATATAAATAAAAACTATTATTATTATTATTATTATTAATAGACATGGTAAAGGGATTAATTAATTAACATTTGGAATATTGTCTGATACTCAACAGAACCATAAAATTATCGTTGAAGCATCACAGAATAATTTTATGGCAATTAGTAGCCCTATACAGCAGAAATCTCTCCAAAATACAACACACACACACACACACAAAACCCCATGAAGATCAGCTATTTAAATGTATTCATTAAACAGCTGTTTCTGGAGGGGTGGAGATTGAAATAAAGATTTGACAAGCAAGTAAGAATGATAAAACAAATCTTACTAAGCCTTTACCTAAGGGAGTATTAATGTCAAGGAAGCATTTAGAAATATTATTTTAACACACACACACTCACACACCTTGATGTGTATGGTGGTCCCACAGAAGATATGAAGAATCACATGGAGCTTTAGCCAGTAGCAACTTTTCTTAGAAGTATCCTAGGTGGGAATTAAGATTTAGAGAGCCGTCTTCCCAATGGCCTGTTGTTATAGGTTGCTGTCACAAGTAAAAATACCACTCTCTAATATGCATTTTTTTCTTAACTGCTAAACATATATACTGGTAAAAGAGGAAGGGTTTCATGATTTTAGCAAATCATTTCTGGAGATCTTACTGGCATGGATGTTGACCTTATTTTAGGGATGCAGGAGAAATCCCAGAGGTGCAACCAGGCTTCAGAAAAAGAAGAAGCACTAGGCATCAATTACAAACATACAATGGACAATGGAGCACACAAGGTAATTTCAGAAGAAAATCAACATGTGCTTTATTGACTACAATTAATCGTTTGACTGCATAGATAATGAAAACTATGGCTTACTCTTAGAGGAATTGGAGTACCACTCTACCTGATTGTCTTGATGCCTAACCTGTGCTCAGGACAAGAGGCTGCAGCCAGAACTGAATATGGAGAAACAAAATGCTTTCCAATCAGTAAAGGAGTCAAGCAAGAATGCATCTACCACCATATCTGTTCAATATGTATGCAGAAAACATCTGCTGAGGAGCCTTAAACTCAGAGGCAGAAGGATTGAAGATAGGAGGAAAAAACATTAACAACCTAAGATATGCAGACAACATAATACTACTAGCAGAAACCAACAAAGATCTGGAGCAATTACAGAAGAAATTCAATTACAGAAGGTCAAGTGCTAAGGTAGGCTTATTGTTGAACATTCAGAAAACAAAGACAATGGCCATGGGAGATTTACAAGAATTCACCCTAGTTAAGCAAAGCAAAGCAGCTTCATTTATATGACACTTCATATCATGCAATGGGATGTCTAAGCAGTTTACAACTGTAAGCTCATTGCACCCCAACAGTTGGGTACTCATTTTAGTGACCTCGGAAGGATGCAGGCCTGAGTCTAGCCTGAGCCTTGGCTAGTATTGAACTCACAACCTTGTGGTCTATGAGTGAGTGGCCGCAGTACAGGCATTTAACCACTGCACCACCAGGGCTCTTCTAGTTAATGAGAGTATTGAAATAGTCAAAGAATTCCCATAGATTGGATCAAATATTGATTGAAGTGGAGACTGCTGTCAAGAAAGCAGAACAAGACTAGGACTGGGAAGGACAGCTATGAAAGAACTAGACAAGATCCTAAAGTATAAAAACATAATACTGAATACTAAAGTTAAGATTGTTCAAGCCATTATATTCACCATCACCATGTATAGATGTGAGAACTGGACAGTGAAGAAGGCAGACAGAAAGAGAATCAGCTAATTTGAGATGTAATGCTGTAGAAGAGTGCTGAGGTTACTGGAGATGGCCAAAAAGGCAAACAAATGGGTCCTAGAACAGATAAAGCCTGAACTCTCCCTTGAGGCCAAGATGACTTACAGCCGATGCAGACAGCCTGTTTGGGGCAGCAGAAAGCTGCCCCAGGGAGCGGCGGATTGGGGCCATGGCCCTGATCCTCCCTTTTGTCACTCCTTAAAAGAGTGGCAAAATGCTGCTCCTTTTAGGGGCGGTGAAAGGCCACCCTAAGAGCCGCCGACACAGCTCTTCCGCGCCCTTTTGGTGCAGCATGTCTGCATGCTGTGCCGGAAGGGCGTCTTGAGGCTGCACGCCATGCGTACAGCCACATGGTGTCAGGATGGCATCAGAGCGGGATTGGGGTGGCTGGCGTGTGGCTGCCTTGCCACAACTCTACCCTCAGGCTGGCCCTTTGGTAATCTCACAGCCACACCCCAACTACCCCCAGGCCGGTCCTTTGATACTCTCATGGTACTCTGGTCACACCATGAGAAGACATGAATCACTGGACTAGATAATTATGCTGTGGAAAGTAGAAAACAGCAGGAAATAGAAAGACTACAAGCCAGATGGCTGGACTCAATCAGGGATGCCATTGGCCTAAGCTTGCAGGACCTAAGCAGAGAATTAGAGGACAAGGGATGGTTGGAGATGTCTCATCCACAAGTTTGCCATGAGTTGGGGAAAATTTGAATGCAACTAATATCAACAAACAACAAAGTCTTCACTAAATTTATTCTCAAAGGAAGCAACAAGTAATTTCAGCTATTTTCTTCTTGCTGTGAGAAAGACTTCAAAAACCATGCAGTGGCTGTTTTGTACAAAAACAACAACAAAAAACTTTCCAGTCTTTTCTGTGTTCTCAGAAGAAAATATTGCAATGGGGGATTCATTCTGCATAAAATTTACCAATGGTTGATTTGCACAGAAAACATCATTTTCTGTTGAGAAAACAGTACTTTCTGCACATGAATTAATGTTTCTGGGTTGAATTATTATTTTTCCAAGCAGAAAAGGTTGTTTCCTGCACAGAAAATGCTGATTTCTATGCAAAACAACCTCATGTGAATTTTGTGCAGAATATGTCCAAAACTGTGAAGATTCTTGTCAGTCCAGAATTCTCGTCAGTTTTTCAACACTTGAAAAATATTTTTTAAAACCATTTAAAAATATTTTTGAATATTTTTTAATACCCTACCTTATTTCCCCCACAAACGAAAACATAACTGATTGCTCAAGCTGCTGAAGCTAAGTATTTCCTGCTTGGTGTTTTGTCTATTGGACTTTTAATTTTAATCTGATTCTACATTTCTTGAACACTTTTTTATTTTATGTTTTGTTACTGCTTGTATCCTGAGTTCATTAAGCTTCATTATAGCTTAAGATCCATGCATACATGCATGCATCCATGCCTCTAGTTCAGAACTGGACAACTTTGGATATCCTGGGAGTTAATTTTGACCCACTGGGATATAGTTCAGGCTGCAGCACCTCTTTCTGATGAATCTGAAAGCAGTGGAAACACATGTCTGGTTTCAGCTGCCCACTTCTCAATTCAAAAAGGTCTGCAAGAGCAACACACTATGTTTAAGGATCCCTGGTGGAGCAGTGCTTAAATGCTGGTACTGCAGCCACAACATTGTAAGTTTTATCCTAGAGGAGGTCCACTTAGCCTTCCATCCTTTCATAGGTCAGTAACAAGAGTACCAGCTTGTTGGGGGCAATTGGCTTACACACTGTAAACTGCTTAGGGAGTGCTAGTTCACTGATAAACAGTATAGAAATGTACTTGCTGTTGCTATTGCTATTAACCCCTATTAGCAATTTCTTGCAGGTTCCAGGAGACCAGTTCATCATCTTTTGTGGGAAGAAACATTGAAAGAAGTTATTGGGAAGGGCCACAAAAATAGGAGAGGGCTTCATGTGGCCTTATTTTAACTAGTGTTACATGCTGAAATTCCAGACTTGGAAAACTGTTTACCATAAACAAAGTGGAATGGATCTCCATAAGCAGGTGCAGCACAAAATGACAGGAGAAACTGAAACCATTGTGCTCTTTTTTATTTGAAGACTTCATCTACAATAGCTCCATTTGCAGATGCAGGACATACCAGTTCCTTACACCTGTGTAGTAATTATGACATTTTTATTAATGCATTGGCAGTCCTGAAAAGAGACACAAATCAACAGAAAATATATCTTTCAAAGGATCCGCATGCATGCAAATTTTTAAATGTGTAAACTCCATACTAATTTGCAAAAAGAAAATGCCATAATATGGCATTCTTAATATGTAAAGCTGTATGCAGCATTATTAACATCATTGTTATCATGTATTTTTGTAGTATTTTAAGGGCAAATCTAGACAATAACTTTAATGGATGAATTTATTCAATGTCCCTTATATATATTTAGAAATCCCATGGCAGTCCCTGGGTTGGAGTAGGGTAGGACTGGTCAGGAAATATGCTAGAGTGCTTAACCTCCCTCCCCCCCAAGATAAAAGTTGCCTCTCCCCTACTTCTAGCTATTTGAAGAGAAAAGTTGCCATTGGCAACATAACCACGATTGATAACAAGTATTACCTAGGTTGCAACTATACTGCTGAATTAATGCAGTTCCATTCTAAGGAATCCTGGGATTTGTAGTATGTTATGGCACCAGAGCTCTCTGACATAGAAGGCTAAATATCTTACAAAACTATAAATCCCAGAATTTCATAGTATTGAGCTGTGGTTGAAGTGGTGCCAAACTGCATTAATACTGCAGTGTAGATATAGCTCTAGTTTAGCTCTAGAAACATGTCTACACAGGCCAAATGAACCAGTTTTCCCTCCACCTTCATGTCAGCTTGTCTTCACAACACAAAGCCAAAGGATTCATTCGATTGCAGACTGTCTTCACATGGAAGGGCAATTCATCAGCTAATCTGGGCCATCCCTGCATTACATCAGATTTTAAAAACTCTAGATCTTCCCAGAAAATTCAGATCACTCAGGAGTTTACTGCTGCTTCCCACCACAATGGCTGCCCAACACTGGTTCTGGTGCAGGTTGCTCCTGCTGAGGTCACAACAAGGCACCCGCCCAAGCAATTGACACTGGGTGCCTCATTTCTGGTCTCAGAGGGAGCAATTCACACCAGTGTCATTGTTGGGCAGCATAGTGGGATACTGTGTAGACAGTCACCCAGCATTACTCCAGAATGTGCAGATAATGGGGGGAATCTGGGGCAGCTTTAGGGCCAGAATACTCTGGGGGCAGCCTGTAGTATTCTAGCATTGTAGACCCATCCTGAAAATGAGACATGACAGATCAATTCAAAATGGAATAGAAGGGGAAATCCATTGGCCTCAGAGGGAGAGAGGCAGGGCAGCTCCATTGGGCCTAGCCTAGATTAAGATGTAGAGCCTTCCCTCCAGTCCATCTGCCATGGTCTAGGCCTCAGAGGGAGAAAAGAACTGCTGGACTTGATCCCCTCCCCCACTACCATTCCCTTTTCCTTTTGTGTTATGTTTTTTTTTTTATTATAAGCTTGAGAGCAGGAAACCCATCTAATTAACCATTTGTAAGATGCTCTGAGAACCTTTGTGGCTGAAGAGAAGGTATAAATACTCCAAATAAATAAATAAATTGTAGACCCACCAAGATATCCATTGCTCTGCTGATACAATTATGTCCCAGGCAGTAGGAGTCCATGTGAAAGGGAGATAATGGGATTTTGCCAATTATTCTTGCAGTGGTTCTGGTTTTTTTTTACTTTTTAATGATAGAATACTGGAAGGAAAATATCTGACTGGGAATGCTGTAGGTAAAGGGCCCAAAGGGGAATTTTGGATCCAGTAGATTCAATGTTGCTATATTCCTAGAGTTTCCTATTCTTCCAGCCAGCAGAAAGACTGCTGGCAGGAAATTTATAACCAGACAGTTTTCCATGAGTGAAACTGAAGTTTCTAGGGTAAATATCCCCACCACTATCACCACTCATTATTGGAACTCTTGTCAATTCTATTCAAATTCTCCACAAATCATGTGCATGGGCTTATATTCTTTACCCCACTTACTTGGAGACAAATTCCCAGAATATTTCCCCTAAATATTCCTTGGACTTGACTATGGCTGTACACATGATTGTTATATTTAGTATTGCAGTGTTGATCAATAAGAATTAAAGTTGAGAATAAGGGCCAAATTCTCCTAAATCCAATCTTCAGCTTTCACATTAGTGTCCTATATACCATATCCTCCTTCAGGGCATTTCAAGCTCCAAAATTCAATTTTCTTCTCAGCTCTAGTGCCTATCTACCAAACTTGGATGCTTACCAAGTATGCAAGCACCCTAAACAAAACTCTAAAATGCATTTAGGAGGCAATAAGTTCTCAGAGATGGCTTTGTAACCTCCTGTGGGGAAAGGGCTTTTAAGAGTGTGATAAACTACTACTTCAAAAAGAAGGAGTAATAAACTTTATTAGGTGCCAGTACATAGGAAAGTCAGAAATAATAGTTAGAAAGAGAATGATACTTTCAAAACTGAATTGTTCTTTCCCAAGCTGTAACTTATCCTCGCCTTAAAGAAAAAGGCAGAAGATAAAGATTAGCTTCCTCCCCAATTGCCACAGAAATATGTAAGACTTATATCAACCTTTCCTAACTGGTTCCTCCCTGCCATTTCATACTAAAATCCCCATCATGCCCAGCATTAGAGCCATGACTATATTGGTTTCCAGTAATAGGAAGCGTAATCTGACACAGATGGAGAATGTCAACTTCGGGAAGCCTGTATTGTGATTTTGATGCACAGGTCTCCCCCATTCACACAAATAGCTTATATCACAGTGAGTTTTGGGGCACTTATATCACAGTGAGTTTTGGGGGAAGCAGACGGGCAGCACGGGGCCACCCCGGGAAGCTGCGGATTGGGGCAGAGGTATCCGTACTCCTCGGCCCCACGGTGCAGCGTCCCAGCCCCAGGAAGGAGCGCTAAAATATCGCTCCTTCTGCAAGACGCCGAAGGTGCACTGCAAAATGCGTCCAGCGCACCTTTGGCGCCTTTTCCACTGCAGCGTGTGCGGATGCTGCAGCGGAAGTGCGTTGTCGGAGCGCTGGCCGTGCGGAGGGCCGGCTGCTCCGACGTTTTTGGGAAGGGGTTGGGGCGCCAAGCGTGAGGCTGCCCCTCCACTTCCTGGCCTCAAAGATGGCGCCTTGCGCCGTCTGCTTAGGCCCTTAATTAAGTCATGGCTGTTTCTGAAGAAGGCATGTAAAAGTAGTAGTACTGTATAAGATTATTGCTTTAGAAGGAAGCCAAAAAGAATGCCAATGCTTAATTACTCCAGAGTTAGCAAATGTAATGTGGAAGCAAGCTATAGCTTATTGCCTTTAGCTATATAAACAAATAAAGGGAGAGAGGGGAGAAAAAGAGAGATAATTATATTTTAAACACAAACAATAAATGTTCTTACCAAGTGCATTTCATCTCCTTCAATCCACTGGGTCCAGCCACGACCCTCCTTTTCTCCTTTCTGTACACAAAGAAGTTTATCTCCATCCCAAGTCACACAAGTCTAGTTGAAAAACAAACAAACAAAAACCCAAATAAACCAGAAACAAAAACTTATCAGTCTGATGATTGCTGTCATCTACATCATTTAGGCTCTAAATAAAATCAAAATTCTTTTAGGAAATAAAACTCAATATTTAATGAAGGGACTATCTCTAGTACAGCTTTTCAAAAGAAGAGAATGGGTGATATAAACATTACTTGTTGAAAGTGTCATTGATTTATGACATGACAAAGTTAATAAACAAAGAGAAATAGTTCTCTGGTCTTGGAATTATCATGACCAAAGCCAGTCCATGTAGGAGTTTATGTTTCTGTAGGAGACTAAAGGAAACATAAAATAACTTGTCACTGAGTGGTGTCTTTATGGGACAGCGATTGTATGGGCAATCATAATCAAATGTTTTGCCACTCTCTGTAAGTAAGTGGGGACCTAACAGAAATGTGAGGCTCTTCATGACTTTTGCCCACCTGATGAGCATGAGACCCCAGTTAGCAAATAAGCCAATTTGCCCCATCTTTTTTTCACTGTCTCCATTGGATGAGACTCTTAACTGTATGCTTTCAATACCTCTTCTGTATTTGTTGCTGTTACGTACCTTGAAATCAACTCTCACTTACAATGACCCTTTGGTAAACTGGGTTTTATTGGCAAGATTTCTTCTGAGGAAGTTTAGCTTTGTCTTCCTCTTAGCCTTGAGAGTGTGTGGTGTTCTCAAGGCCACCTAGTGGGACTGAATCCAGAAGAAGTTCAAGAGATGAGAAGTTTAATCATGTCTTGTTTCTCTGGACCTATTTTAATTGTCCCACTTCTGTATGATAGGCAATTAAAATGGGTCCAAAGAAATAAGACATGATTGAGCTTCTCATCTCTTCAACAACTTCTGGATTGAAGCAGTGACATGCAAATGACCTGAAATGACATCTTCCTTTGTAAACTAATTGACAAATACATATCACAGGAAAGTTGTGAAAATGTGAGAAACAGGCCATATCAGTTGTAGTTCCAGTGTTAACTGTTGAGTTTCATAAATGACAGTCCAGTTCCTCATCTCTTAAACTAAGGGCCTAAGCAGACTGCCAGAAATAGTGCACATTAAATTGAGGCACTGCCCTGGCTCAGTGCTAGGGAGTCATGGGAATTGTATTTTTTTTCTGGGACATTGAGCCTTCTCTGTCAGAGAGCTCTGGTGCCACAATAAATTACAGTTCCCATGATTCCCTAGCACTGAGCCAGGGCAGTGCCTCAATTTAATGTGCACTATTTCTAGCAGTATGCTTAGGCCCTAAGTCTTGCAATGGTGAAGCACTATTTTTAAACAATTATTAAATCCATAGTATGATATGTATGTTTTGTTTCCTCATTGGAGGTTAATAACAGCTGTGCGTGTATATATGTGTGTGTATGGTGTGCAGACATGCACTGCGGGAGGGTGTTTAATTATTCTTCCCCCATTTTTCAAGTCCAATACACATTGCCTTCCCTTTCACAGCCATTTTTTTAATAAAAGAAAAGCCTCCACCAAAGAGCCTTCCCCATGGCACACGTCGAGGATAAAACCTAAAATCCTACCCCCCCCCCAAAAAAAAACTCCTCTCCCCTGACGCCATTTAATGGAGCCCCACACTCCCACAGCCAATTTTAAATAAAGAGAGAAAGACCACGTGAGACCCATGTCCTACATCTCTGACATCACATCTAGTTTGATAAAAATATAAAAATAATTAAACATGTCATTAGGAACAAATCTTGTTCTAATTTTAAATAACATACCTATAAATGTTTGTACAGTACTTCAAATAGGTAATTTTAGACCCTGGACATAGGCTACTATGGGTAACATTTGAGTTGTCAGGCATGCAATTAATTTTTCTCTTCTCACAATTCTCTACTTTATCTCATTGCTACATATTGCCATTCCATCTTTGCAATTACTCTACACACCTGATGCATTAAACCAGGGGTAGGCAACCTTTCCCCTTTAAGGGCCGAGGTACTTCAGCTCCCAGAAGCCTCAGCCATGTTGGCCAATAGTCCCATGTTGGCCAATAGCTCCTGGGATTCTGGGAGCTGAAGTCCCTCGGCCCTTAAAGGGGAAAGGTTGCCTACCCCTGCATTAAACCAATTTCAATAAAAAATAAAATAAAACAAGCTTTCCAATCTTGATTTTAACAACAACCACCGAAATCATATATCGCCTTTTACTTAATGTAACTTTATGTATACCTATTTAAGTAACAGAGATCCTGTAAACTGGATAGGGGAATCTAGGACCTGGATATGAGAACTGGGAACAATTTTAATCCCTTTCAAGGAAGAAAAAGAGGGTAGATGTGAAATAAATGAATATATACATAAGGACAGCATGCTATTCTTATTAAGAAGCTTTCATTTTATTTCAGCATAATAAATTATGAAGCTATTTTGGTTGTAAAATATTTGCCTTATCAGAAATATACAGTATCAAAGATGTCTATTTTGAAAATGCAAACTTATGACAGTAGCTTATTATAAAAAGTACATGAAAGCAGTGTCTATTATAAATCTTATTTGCATGGTAGATGTCTCTTGCACTTCTGATGTGGTTTTCCTTTTGTGTGAACTTTTGTTTTAGGAATATATGGTAATGAGGGCCTTCTCAGTGGCTGCCCCCTTCCTCTGGAACTCCCTTCCCAGGACATGACTATGGGACAGAAATCCAGTGTCTCATGCAGAAGAATGAACAGGAGAGCTCCCACATTCAGTACAGTTGGCTTATCACATTTTTATTTTACTGTAGTAACACAGACTACCATTAAAAGCAAGGATGGGGAATGTGTGACCCTTGAGATGTTCAACTGCCACAACCAGCTTGCCAGTGGTTAAATGCCTGTACTGCAGCCACTCATAAACCAAAAGGTCGTGAGTTCAATACTAGCTAGGTCTCAGGCTTGACTCAGGCCTGCATCCTTTCGAGGTCATTAAAATGAGTACCCAGCTGTTGGGGGGCAATGAGCTTACAGTTGTAAACCACTTAGACACTCCATAGAATGGTATGAAGTGGTATATAAATGAGGCTGCTTTGCTTTTGCTTTCAATGGTAAAGGACAATGAGAGTTAGAGTACAAAATCTGAAGTGATTTCTGAGAGAAGGTCAAAATAATTTTTAAAAATATTTTGTGGAAAATCTTACTTGCTATTTTGTTTTATTTGTTTGTTCTGCAGTAAAAACAGGGTTTGACTCTCTGTAGACTCATACACTTCATGTTATTTGCACCTATTGATGGGAATTTCCCTCATGGCTGGGCAACAGGACAATTCAACTTTCATTACGGTACTTGAAAATAGCTTAACTCCTGTTGTTGATGCAACAATAGATTTTTGCTACCAAATTTCCATAGTAATGCCTTAATGCCACTATAATAAGAACAGGGAACATTGTTGTCGTTACTGCTGCTGCTGCTGCTGTTGTTAAGGGCACGGTTCCCTTGGGCCATCTGGATCCCCACATGTCAGTATTAGCAGGGCACCCAACTTGCTTTTTCACGCCTTCATCATTATCTCCTTCCTTCCTTCTTCCTTCTTCATGAGAACAGGCCATGAACTGCAGGTAGATCTCTGGCTAAGTGTTTTACTGAAGGTTAAGCACAGAATCAAAGGACAAATTCTATACCCAGGAGAGAGGAAGGGGAACTCTTTGTATAAAGTATACATATTCTTTTTAGCAATGTGTATTTAGGTGTAGGTGTATGTGTGTGTGAGAATAATATGTGTGACTGTAAGCTCTTTGGAAAAAGAACAAAATAAAAATAATAACAAACTGGTTTTTTTAATCGATTGCTTTTCTCCTTTTGATTCAGCCACCTTGAATCCCATTTTGGGAGAAAGGAGGGATATAAATCCCATAAATAAATAAAAAAAATTGTTCTTCACTCATTAGATGCAACTTGGGTCAAAGAAATGGCTTTTAAAACAACCCATGAACTGAAGGAAAATATTGCATAAAAACAACTGAATAATAAATTCTACTGTAGTTCCATTTCTGTGCCTATGGATAATTTGTTGACCCACCGAGAAAATAGTAGCCTTGTGCATCACATTCAAGACTATGTACAATCCACACAGCTTGTGCTAATTGGAGTTAGGTTTACTGAAGTCAGTGAAATTACACAGGGTTAAGCCAAGGGAAGACCAAGTAAAAACATGCACCTGCTTTATGTCCAAATTAAGAATAAGAAAAAACTCAGTTCATTACAGGAATTCAATTTGATCATCGCTTGCTGCTGATAATGTAGGTGACAATGCACAGGCAAACCTTTTCACCATTAGAGGGAACCCTCATTCAGCATTTTTAGTTTC
This sequence comes from Phrynosoma blainvillii, assembly GCA_026167975.1. Classification (NCBI taxonomy): domain Eukaryota; kingdom Metazoa; phylum Chordata; class Lepidosauria; order Squamata; family Phrynosomatidae; genus Phrynosoma; species Phrynosoma blainvillii. The sequence continues at coordinate 56,267,914 of JANUYF010000003.1, read as the reverse complement.
TGACTCTAGCATCAACTGTCCTTGGAAAAATACAATGATTTCTATCTTTCCTTTTTAACTAATATTTCTTTAAAGTGATTTAGCATGGCAATGGAAAGACAAGATGCTAGGAGCATATGAACCCAGTGTTCCCGTAATCTGTGGTTTCCAGTAATCCATTTTCTCATCTTTTGGAAACAAATGCACACTTACTAAAAGTAGAGTAAGGATTGGGGTTATTGTTTAAAGTGTCTGCACTTTGGTGTTGAAATATTACAGAAAATGCAACACCGAGTTTTGATGCTGCATTATCTCTTTCCATTCAAACTTTGAGCAAACTTTGGCATCATATTAATAGAAAAAGGCTATTACTGTAAAATTGACCAAGGTTCAATGGAGATATACATGGGCTAAGTGCCTCCCATTAATGAACTTCTCATGTTTTCCCACAGTTTCTTCCATCTTTTTTCTTAAAAACTCCAGCTATACATGACAAAGACAGAATAACTGCCTGTACATCAAAAAATCTATGATGGTCAGGCAACATCAAGTGTCCCAATGGACAATTCCCCCTCAAAAAACCAAACCAAAACATAACAAAAAATCCAAACAAACCCAAAATGTAATCCTCAGATTAATCAAATGCTGACTATTAATAGATGAGAATTTATGTACCTGTTCTTGTAATCACATGCATTAGAAATGTAAAGCCCAAAGGTTGGCTGGATAGTTCAAGTCATTATATGCCACTCAACATTCCTTTATGTCATCATGTCACTAAACTGCTAGGACAAGAGAATCTACAAGTGGGGAAAATCTCCTCTCTTTAAAAGTCTATGCAGTTTTCCTAATAAGTTTACATTTGGTCCTGGAAACACATAATTCTCTGGCTTATAATTCTCCAGCCTCCGGGAGAGAGACGGTATCTTGGAAGGCAGGAATACATCATGGGCTGGAAATAATAGTCAAAGTGTTATAGAGGGAACAAGGCAAATGATGCAAAGGTCCAACAGTGGGAGGAAAAAAACCTCACACAGGCAGCAAGTGGAGAAGACACATGCTCTTAGATGTCTCTACATTAATGCACAGAGCATGGGAAATAAACAAGATGAGCTTGAACTCCTAGCACAACAAAGCAAATACGATATAATGGGCATCACTTAAACCTGGTGGGATGAGTCTCATGATTGGAATGTAGGAATAGAGGGGTATAATTTTTTTAAGAGAAATAGGCCAAACTGGAAAGGAGGAGGAATAGCATTATATATCAGGGATGTTTACACCTGTGAAGAGATCCAGGACTTAAATCCTGGAAATCAGGTGGAGAGCATCTGGATAAAAATTAAAGGGGAAAGAAACAACAGGGATGTTATTGTGGGAATCTACTACAGACCCCCAAGTCAGAATGAGGAATTGGATGATGCCTTTCTAGAACAGATGACCACACACTCAGGAAGGACCAATGTAGTAGTGATGGGTGACTTCAGCTATCCTGATATTTGCTTGAAGTCAAACTCAGCCAATACTTCAAGGTCTAGCAAATTCCTCACTTGCCTCAAAGACAATTTCTTTGTCCAAAAGGTAGAAGAGGCAACAAGGGGATCAGCTATTTAAGATCTGATCCTAACCAACAGGGATGACCTGGTCCTTTGAGTGCAAGTGGTGGGATCTCTAGGTGGGAGTGATTATGTTCTCCTGGAGTTTCTCATACAGTGGAAAGGAGAAGCTAGGCATAGTCAAACACTCATTCTAGACTTTAGGATAGCTGATTTCAACAAACTTAGGGAAACACTGTGAGTGATCCCATGGTCAGGAATACAAAAGGAGAAGCGAGTTCAGGATGGATGGGAGTTTCTCAAAAGCGAGATACTGAAGGAACAATCTGAAACTGTTCCAATGAGAAGGAAAAATGGGAAACCTGGTTGGATGACAAAAGAACTTTCAACTGAACTAAGTTTTAAATGGGAGATGTATAAGAAATGGAAAAGGGGTAAAATCACTAAAGAAGAATTCAAACAAATAGCTAGCACATGTGGGGCTAAAGTCAGAAAAGCCAAAGCACAGAATGAGCACACACTTGCTAGAGGGGTTAAGGACAATAAAAAGGCCTTTTTGGGTATGTTCATAGCAAAAGAAAGAAGTAAGAAATGGTATGGCCACTTGCAGAGAAGATGGAGAAATTCTAACAGGGGACAGAGAAAAGGCAGAACTACTCAACACTTTCTTTGCCTCAGTCTTCTCACAAAAGGAAAAGAGTGTTCAACCTGAGGAAAATGGAGCAGAGGACACAATAGGGGAAATGCAGCACAAAATAAGTAAAGAGGAAGTACAGGAATACCTGGTTAACTTAAATGAATTTAAGTCTCCAGGACCAGATGAATTACATCCAAGGATATTAAAAGAATTGACAAATGTAATCTTAGAACCACTGGCAATAATCTTTGAGAACTCCTGGAGAACAGGAGAAGTCCCAGCAGGCTGGAGGAGAGCAAACATTGTCCACATCTTCAAAAAGGGGAAAAAAGAGGATCCCAACAACTATCTCCCAGTTAGTCTGACATCAATACCGGGAAAGATTCTAAAACAGTTCATTAAACAGAGAGTCTGTGAACATTTAGAAGGGAATGCCGTAATCACTAAAAGTCAACATGGATTTCTCAAAAACAAGTCATGCCAGACTAATCTGATCTCTTTTTTTGATAAAATTATCAGCTTGCTAGATGAAGGGAATGTGGTAGACATAGCATATCTTGATTTCAGTAAGGCTTTTGACAAGATCCCCACAATATTCTTGCAAACAAGAGAGTAAAATGTGGGCTAGACAATACAACTGTTAGGTGGATTAGTAACTGCTCACTGACTGAACCCAAAGGGTGCTCAACCATGGCTCCTCTTCATCCTGGTGAGAAGTGACCAGTGGGGTGCCACAGGGTTCTGTCCTGGGCCCCGTGCTATTTAACATCTTTATCAATGATTTGGATGAAGGAATAGGGGGCACACTTATCAAATTTGCAGACCAAATTAGGAGGAGGAGTAAATACCCCAGAAGATAGGATCAAAATTTAAAACGACCTTAATAGATTAGAAAGCTGGGCCAAAGCTAACAAAGGGGGGATGCAGACGAGGGCGTCGGAGACTCCCTGGTCTGGACCGCCGCCGGAGTTCAGCCTCCAGACGGCGGCGCATCCCCAGCGCATCTAAAAGGACTGCCAAAATGGCAATCCTTTTAGATTCTGGCGAAAGTGCGCCCTAACAGCTGCGGGCGCACTTTCGGCGGCTCAAACGCCGTGGCGCGTTCGGCTGCCGCGGCGTGAGGGCAACCCGCAGTCGCCGGCCGTGCGGACGGCCGGCGCTTCCGGGTGCGCCCTCAGGAAGAGGAAGAGCCGCTGAACGTGCGGCGGCTCCTCCTCTTCCGGGCCTCGGAGACGGCGCAATTAGCCGTCTGCCGAGGCCCAAAAGGAATTTCAACACAGAGAAATGTAAGGTACTGCAATTAGGGCAAATAAATAAATAAATAAATAATGAAATGCATAGATAGAAGATGGGGGACACCTGGCTTAATGAGACTACGTGTGAAAGGCATCTAGAAGTCCTAGTAGACCACAAGTTGAACATGAGTCAACAGTGTGATACCACAGCTAAAAAGGCCAATACAATTTTAGGCTACATTAATAGAAGTATAGTATCTAGATCAAAGGAAGTAATAGTGCTACTGTATTCTGCTTTGGTCAGGCCTCACCTGGAATACTGTGTCCAGTTCTGGGTACCACAATTCAAAAAGGATGTTGAAAAACTGGAGCGTGTCCAGAGGAGGGCGACTAAAATGGTGAAGGGTCTGGAAACAATGGCCTATGAAGACCGACTTAGTGAACTGAGTATGTTTAGCCTGGAGAAGAGATGGTTAAGAGGGGATATGATAGCCCTGTTTAAATATTTGAAGGGATGTCATATTGTGGGGGGAGCAAGCTTGTTTTCTTCTGCTCCAGAGAATAGGACTTGGAACAACGGATGCAAACTACAGGAAAAGAGATTCCAGCTCAACATTAGGAGGAACTTCCTGACAGTGAGAGCTGTTCGACAGTGGAACACATGCCCTTGGAGTGTGGTGGAGTCTCCTTCTTTGGAGGTCTTTAAACAGAGGCTGGATGGTCATCTGTCGGGAATGGTTTGATTTTGAGTTCCTGCATGGCAGTGGGTTGGACTGGATGGCCCTTGTGGTCTCTTCCAACTCTATGATTCTATGATTCTATGATTGTGACTTAGCTCAAGCTGAGAGAGAGGGACTGGCCCAAAGTTGTACAGTCAGTTTGAGGGCACAGTGATTACTAAATACTGCTATATACCAGTGCTACAGAGAGTCGTTGTCCATGGTCTGTGAGCTATTGGCTACAAATTGTCTTTCCTTTTCTCTCCATGAAATAAGCTGTAGTTGTAGTGAACATGCAAATGGGGGGTGGGGGGGTGGTTGCTTATCCCTGCAAATTAGTTCAAGAAGCACTGCTATATACCACCAATATGGTTAGATCGAGTATTTATTTGAAAACTTTTGGACACTTGTAAATATCCCATTTTATTTTATGGCTCCATTTTCCTGATGTAAATGGTTGCTTGTTCTCACACATGAGAATGAGAAACCTACCCCCCCCCCCAAAAAAAATTGCCTTTTACAGTGGGATGGTAAAAAGTTTTTGTGTGTTCTTGCCCGAGTATTGAGATTATTTTTTAGTGCATTTCATGGGTTATTTCATGGGTTATTTTTACACAAACCATGATTGGTGCTGCTTTGCTGCAGGGTTTTTGCATTTTCTTGGTCAATAAGCCTGTCTTGTGCTTGCTGTGTGTGTGTGTGCCTTGCTTGACAGAGGGAAAAGAGATGCTTTGCACAGAGTCTTTTTGCATACATTGTAGAACCCTTGCACAAAAAATTGTTCTTTGTTCTTGTTAGTGTTCCACAAAAAGACAAAGAAGAGTCCATGTGCACTATCTGTGGGATAAGTAAACAGGAGGACAACATGTGACCCTTCAGATGCTGAACTGCAATTCTCATCACTTCTTACTTCTGCTTGTGTTGGCCAGGGCTCATGAGATTTGCAGTCCAAGAATATCTTAATGTTCCCATATTATCCAGCTCAGCAACAGGAGGAGAATATCATTCCAATACTATATTTTCTTGTTATAGTAAATGCTGATGCAAAGAGTACACTTTGGAGGGGGGATTTATGAGCAGGAGTTGGCACTTAGTGCTTTTCACACCCTGTGATTTTACCTTGTGAATGCTCTCCAATCCATTATTACTTGTTTATCTTATTCTCTCTCCAGCCAGGGTCTAAAACCAGAAACAACATGGAAATGAACTGAAAGAGCATTTGCAAAGGAGACTTTCTAAGAATTTGAGCTGCTAAGCACACCCCTTGCCTTTTGATTCTCTCCTGCATCCTGCATTCTCATTACCTTTGAAAACATCAGAGACTTTTAGTTAGTAGTTACTTACTAGCATCTAGTAAGAAGGGCTTTCATTAACTGTTAATGAGTTTATATCTTTTTAATATTAATGTTAAATTGGGGGGGGGGGAGGAATTCAATATTTTGTTCATGGTCTCTTTCACATTATACAATTATAGCACTATAATTTCAATTTAACTGCCATGGCTCTACCTTAAGAGTCTTGGGATTTACAGTTTTAGCTACATGGACTGTCAACCATGCCAACAAACCAAAAGGGGAAAAAAGTAAAATTGAGACATGTAGGGAACCCCTGAAACCTACTCTACATAGTCATACTGCTACGACTCCATATTTTCTAATGGTCTATTTTTCAAGGGAAAGCCAGTGGATTCCCACCCAGTCCACACCCCCACCATCATGAATTAGATTTCTGTTTGTTTAACAAAATGTCTATGTTGTGGGGCCTTTAAAGGGCTGAGCAGCATAGGTTAGTGCCTGCCCACACTAGGAGGCGAAACTACAACAGGATTATGCTTAGAGTTGAGAGGATTCCCAGAGAGTGACAGAGAAATATGCCATAGGCCCACATCCACACTGAAGATATAATCCAGGTTGAACTGCTATAGCTCAATATTTTGTAATTCTGGGAATTGTATTTTTGTGAGACATTTAGCCTTCTCTGTCAAAGAATTCTGGTGCTACAACAAACTATAATTCCCAGAATTCCATAGCATTGAACCATGTTAGTCAAAGCAGTGTAAACATGGATTATTTTTGCAGTCTAAGAAGTCAAGTGGCAGGAAAGAGGGGAGGAGCCAAGATACCTGTCAGGTCAGAGAAATGATGGAAGGAGGGCTATGCTCATTTGGGAATCCTTGAGAACCCAGATGGAAAAGGAGAATGGTGTATTTTTTTGCAGCTCCCATATGTTATAGTTAACAGAGGTTAAATAACTACTTCTGAGAGAAAAGGGGGTAGGGGGACTGTGAGAGAGACCAAGAAAGAAGTGACAATAGTGTGCCTGTAGGTGCGAGAGCTAGAGAGACAGAAGGTGATAAAATGTGTTTGTGAATCTTAGAATGAAAGAGAAGTAGAGAGAGGAGTAAGCCTCTATGAATTCAGTATGACTTGTAAATGTTTGACTATTATGAGTTTATTTATGACTCTTATTTTCTCCATATATATTCCATTGATCTCCTGGAGCTGATGGTGTTGTACATTATCCAGACTGCTTTTATCCCAACAACAATCCTGGGTTAGGATAGGCTTCAGTTTGCTCATGGTAACCAGATGGGAATATAGGGAAATATATAGGGAAATTGGATTTGGACCTGCCAAGGTCGTCTTGTGAAGCAACAGACTCCTAGAATTATATAACTAAGGGGAGAAGCAGACTAGCAGCTTGGAGCATCCTCTGGCTACTCTAGCTGCAATTGGCCTGTGATTGGTCCAGGATTATGGCAAATGGATGGCCTGCTCTCAAAGCAGGCTGTCACCACAATCCCAACTGAGCCTCTGGCAAGGAGCACATTTTCACCGTTCCTTTTGCCGACAGCTTGGGGGAGCCTTAGGTGGCCTCAGAGCAGCTTCCAGATGCATTGGGTGTGTGTCATCTGCACATCATGCCCTCAAAGCAGCTGGAAGGCACTCCTTTCTGCCCATCTGTTTTGGGCCTTAAAGGGATATCCAAGGGTCATCTAATCCAAACTCTTGCCAGTACAGGATTCCAAAGCTATAATATGGCTCACTTTGTGTTCCGGCTCAAATATAATATTGTAGAACTGGCAAAGTTGCCAGAAAATTGAGCGAAAACCCCCCACAAGCTTTTTAAATTTTAAAAGAGGCTGGGCTGTAAAAACTGAGCCCTCTGATAAACGTGTGAAAGCTCTTTAGACTGAGTGGCCATATCCTCCTATTGTTTGGTCACACTACTTACACATTTTCTATGTGTGTCCCTGTTTTATTTTTATTTTTTTGGTGAAATGTTGGTGGGGATATTATTCTACTGTAATTACCATGATTCCATTCTATAGAATCCTAGGGCTAAATAATGAATTTAGACCTAGGATTCATATGTAATAAATGGATATGGCCCAAGAGTAATTTAAATTTCAAGAAAGTAAATTGCTCTCCCTCTGAAAGCCTTGGGGCCCTTTCACACTACAATTATAGTGCACTTATTTTGTCTCTGTGTGTGTCTACCTTCACATCACCTGTTGACTTTTGGCAACTCCATAAATTTCATAGAGTTTTCTTAGGCAAGGAATACTCAGAGTGGTTTGTCAGGTCCTTCCTCTGAAATATAGCCTCCACCCTACAGTGTCCAGTTATTACATCACTGTTATTCTACTAATCACCATGGCTGCATCTTATAGAATCCAGAAATCTGAAGTTTAGGGAGGTACATTTAGAATCTCAGCCAGAGATAATTCTTGCACCTCAGCAAACTACAGACCTCAGGATTCCATAGTATGCAGACACGGCAGGTAAAGTGGAATCATAGTGCTATAATTGGGGATTGTGGAGGAGCCCTTTGTTTTCTTCAAAAGTTCTCTTTTGAGAGTTTAAGTTGCCTTCCACAAACTGGTACATTCCAGAGGCATACAAATCCTTCAATCCGATTGCTTGTTGGGGGTGGTGGAATTTGTAGCCTAATAACTCTGAAAGTGCCAATTTGTCCATGCTTAAAGTATGGTATCTAACAACCTGTGCAACTGCATTTTGCAGCTGATTTACTGATTTTTTTCTAGTTTCTAACCCATCCACATCTCACAGCATATATATTATTTACTCACTCACTTAAGAGAAAATTGGGTTACTGAAGTGCTTTAATGAATATAGAAACATTTAAATATTAGATAAAATATTTTTGGCTATGGCAGTTTCTTTTCCTTCCTTCCTTCCTTCCTTCCTTCCTTCCTTCCTTCCTTCCTTCCTTCCTTCTTTTCTGTCTGTCTTTCTTTCTTTCATAATGCACACATCTAGGAGAAAAGTCTTAGTATGGTTTTATACTGGGAGAATAAACATTTCAGCCACCCTATAGCCAAGAAACTTCATTATTCTTTGCTAACTAGAATTTTTTTGGTTAGTGATTCCTAGCTGGAAGATGCACATTTTCTTTAAAAATGTAATTTAGGTTTGCAGTTTATAGTACTAACACTGCTTCCATTTCCAATTGAGCATGAAACATACTAAATCTTCCCTGCTGCTTTTCATTCCCTTAAAATAAACATGCTTCTTTAAATTATTATAAGCATTTCCCAAGGCACTCAGCACTGACAACAGAAGGGACCAAAATACTGCCTAGGAGAAAAGAGTAGGCAAGTATAGCTATAAACACAGCAGGCTCAGAGAATTCCCTAGAAGGCAACATGTGTTCACCCTGGAGATAACACCTGTCTAATAACTGCACAACTCTCCTGATTTCTCAACTTTGAGCTCAAAGACCTTTCTTCCCTTAGTGTATACCACTTAGAAAACAAAGTGGCTTATTAACAAAACACACCACAGGAGTGAGAAATCCAAAGGCACTTGCAGCTGCTCTTAGAATACTAGATACTTTTGCTAATGGAAGATGTTCAGTCACATTATATTCAGCACACCAAAAAAATAAAAATAAAAATAAAAATAAAATAAAATCAAAAAATCAAAAAATCAAAAGAAAAACTGTGTGAGGTCAGAGATTGGAAATATCTAGTTAATTAACATCAAATTTATTACATAATAGCCCTCTCCCCTTCCTCATGTGGAACCATTCACTAGATTTCCATTCATTAGCAGTGAATCTAATGATATATTCCAAACACCAGTGTGGTTTTCACAGTTCCTGTCAAGACCATGTGGCACCCTGGTCTGGAAAATGACATGGATGTGGCCACTGAAAGGAACTGGAGCAATGGTAACAGGGTTACTACAGTTCAAGTGGCAGGTGCATGAGTCTGCATTTGGTAAGCTGTGCATCATGGGAGATCTGATGCAACATGCACAGTGGATGAGGCTAGCCAGGTATGCATCATTAGAGATTTGATGCAACAGGCACTGGGGATGAAACTAGCCAGGTTTTATTAGTGCATGGTTGTCACATGTTCCTAAGAAGACCACCTATATATGGGAGAGGGTTAGAATTTCCATTGTTGGTTACTTGTGGTTGGTGGTTGGCAAAGCACTTTGTTGGTCTGTATAGCTGTAAGTATTCAAGACAGATGTCTGGTACTCTATGAATCTTTGTAAATATTTGCAACAAAGATTAAAGCCCTCATTGAGTGAAGTCTCGCTGTCCAGAGATTCATTTCTCCAAGCTGAAAGCAGCAGCCTGAGTGTGGGAGGATTTTTCCTGTGCCATCCGGAGTAAGACTCTCATAGAAGACCATTTCTGGGTGTTCCTGCCTACGTGCGTCAACTCTGTATGTATGTATGCTAGATCTTGCCTGTCTGCATACCCCAACAATTCCTACACTCAGATACCACATTTTTTAAACTCAACCCCCACCCCCACTCTTTATAGGGGCAATTCTACTCCATTTCCCTCACATTGAGCACTATTTGGTGAAAAGGTAGCAGAGACATTTAGCAAATACCTATTTCTAAGGTTACTAGAGACATGTGATGTACTTCTAATCATTGGGTTTGTTTACAGATTTACAAAATTGAGCATAGAAGAAGCAAGAATCTCATTGACCCTATGTAAATCTCCTACACCCCAGGTGCTTTTAGCTTAAAGTTTTCAGCTCAGTTTACTAGCAAATAAATTAGCTTCTGTCAGTTGCCCCCAGCTCATGTACAGCTCTACTTTACACAAGACAGGCAACCTAGTGTCTACCAGATATTTTGCAGAACAAAAGTAACTAGCACACATATTGGGAAGAGATTATATGAATGACAGTTTGAAATGCCTGATTATATCAAGGGGAATTCTCATTCCATTGAAACATCAGCTACCCATCTTAAAAAATAGCTATCTCCCTAAAAGAGGGGAAGGTAGGTCAGGAATTGCTTGCTCTTATCACACTACATATAAAGTAAGACTTCTGTGACATATTATGTCCTTGCTGAATAGCATCAAGTTATAGCCATACATGTGGTTATACTGAGAATTTAGATAAGCATGGGGCTGGCTATGCTTTATTGACTTCACTTAATGCTAATATTAGTTCTCAGAGTGAGCCAAGCCTGGTGTTATATAATTCTCAACATCCATTTTGAAAAAGTAGCATTGGAAAGTAACCAAAAAATGAACACAAGGCAGTTAAAAAAGAGAGAGAGAGAGCAGGCCAGTCAGAAGTAAGTGCAGGATATGCTTTAAAGCCAAATCTCACATCACTAAAATTTAAAGCCAAATCTAATTCTAAAATTTGCCCTATCTCTTTCCCCCACTAATATTTCTGACCCTTATCTGCCTAGCTTTCTTACAATAATTTGCAAAATGCAAGTCTGAAAATGTGATGTTGAAGAGAACAAATAGCCTTGCATTAAGGACAGTCATGTGCTCCGTGTGATCTTTTATCACATTTTCTTGCTTTTCCCACTGCTTTATACGAAATAAATTTATCCTGAATTTCAACTAAATTGCAAGTTATGGGCAGGGGAACAATGGATCATAGTGTATTGTCTGCAACCCATATTGATTTGACTCTAGCTATAGGGTATATGAAGAATGTCCAGCTGTATCTCAGTATTGTGAAGGAACAAATCAATTTTATGTCTCAACTGCTTGTGGGCCAAATGTAACAAGGATTACAATTCTATCATATGGGCTCTAAAGAAACATCAGAACTGAAAAAAGACTAATTCACAAGCCCAGGTTCATAAGCAGGTGGGCACATGGGGAGGAAACGCCCCTATAATTTTAATTCTTGCCTGCATTTTTAACATCTAAACTACCCCTGATCTAAACTTTGATGCATTTCTCATAACTGATGTCAGTTCATTGATGAATTGCAGCATGGGAAAATATGGCTGTTTGGGGAATAAGGAATTGGTGTAAAACCCATGTAATCTGATAAGAAGGGCCTAAATACCCTAAAGACACCAGGTCCCATCTGATCTTGGAAGCTAAGCAAGGCCATCTCTGGTTAGTAATTAGATGGGAGATCACCAATGAATACCTGGTGCTGCAAGCTATATTTCAGAGGAAGGAATTAGCAAAACCATCCAACTTAGGGTGACATAAAGTTTTTTTTTTTGTGAGGTTTTCCTGGCACAATTTCTTCAAAGAGGGTGTCGCCCTTGTCTTTCTCAAAGGTTGAGGGTTTCTATGCCTGAGCAGATATTTTAACTCTGCTCCCAAAATCCTAGTCCAACACTTAAACCACTAAACCATACTGGCTCTATGTGTGTTAGAAAGCATCAACTCTGAGCATACTAAAGTCCAGAATAAAGGCAAATTGCAACAGTCATGATATTACCTTTGATGTAAATTTATGAAATGGTGGCAATTAGCAAAAATAATGCAAAGCTTTTGCCCCAATCATTTACATTTCCTGCAGTACAATCTCACTGTGCCAGAATGGTAAAGTCATATTGACATAAGGTCAGGAATCTTGATGCTTGCAGCTAACTGAAGTATTCATCAAAATAACTGTTTCATCAGAAAACAATGTATTTTGTCCCTATGATCTAAAAAAGCCTTTGAAATATTTATTTACAGAGTACCTCACAATTTATCAATATTCTCCTCACAGGCTAACTACCTTACTTGAGCTGTGCTCAAGATATTTCACATCGATATGGAAAGATTTCTGTCTGAATAACAACAATGACGGTCTCTATAGGAGGTTTACTTTTGTACCATGCAAAACTCCCATCAAAAAATTGTTATTGTCTTTCCTTCCCATAGAGAACTGCTATATTTCCTTTGGCTTTTCTAAATTTCCAACATTTCCCCCTGAGCATATTGATTTCATCATGAAGCCAATAAGCTTGTTAACATAATAAGCTTGGAAACCTCCATATTAACAAACCCAATATTGAGACCCAGTATTGAGGAAAAGCCAGGATAAAATGAATATTTGTGAATAGTATTATTCAGCACCATTTTACTTTAATTAGATTACTCCAGCCAGGATCCTGTAATGGACAATATATAGTGGTATAGCTAAAGGGGAAGGAGTGTGCAAAATGAGGACATTGCTCCCCACATAAGAATTATGTTCCCCCCCTCCATGAATTTTTCCTTCAGTCCACAAATTTCTAGTATTGTAGCAACTTAAACCTTCACTTCAGCATTTCAAAGTATTCTTTTAGGCATCCAAAGAGAAGCCATCAGCTGTAATTGGCATGGTCAATGGTAAGGGACACAGGGAGTTGTAGTGCAATTTTCACTCTGACAACCCTATTTGAAACCCTTATTTAAGGGATAATTGATGATGATGATGATGATGATAATAATAATAATAATAATAATAATAATAATAACAACAACAACAACAACAATAATAAAATGTACTTCTATCCCACCCCTCTGCAATGCAATCAGGGTGGCTTACAATTTAAAAATTCCACAATACATATATCCATCAATGTCCTAACCCACCAACCCCTTAAAATAGAATTAAACTAGAAAAAAATTTAAAACATAGAATAGTTAAAAACACATCAAACAACATATTACAACAACCACAGCAGCAGAACTCCCTTTAGTTCAAAACAGTGGTGGGGTCAGGGGGGAGAAGAATAGCCAAGATCAAACAGCTTTAAAAAGGCAGTCAAGACAGATCTTTTCCGGCAGGCCTTTCCTGATTAGTCATCCCAGCCCTATGATCATAGAATCATAGAATCATAGAGTTGGAAGAGACCGCAAGGGCCATCCAGTCCAACCCTCTGCCATGCAGGAACTCCCAATCAAAGCATCCCCGACAGATGGATATATGTATTGTGATGAACTTGTTTTACAAAGGCAGCAAGGAGACCGGTCTATAGTTGTTCCTGTCCAGGGGGTCCATGGAAGGCTTTTTCAGGAGTGGCTCCCTTTAAACACGATGGAACAGAGCCTTCCCTAAAGGACGCATTGATAATATCCCAAAGGAATACTCTCAACGCATCACCCCCTGGACGACCAGCCATGATGGACATGAATCGAGGGGGCAGGTCGTCTTCCTCACTCTACCAAGGAGCTTGTCCACGTCATCAGTACTCACAGATTGAAGCTGATCCAGTAAAGTTACATCAGCAGAGTTGCTGGACACCTCGTCTATAGATTCTGTTGTAACTCTAGCATCTAAGTTAGCTCTTATCTGAGAGATTCTATCTGCAAAGTGGATGTTAAACATCACAGCAGGCCGTTGTTGGGTTAAGTAAGGGGTTCTGTGCAGGAGGAACCTGCGTCAGTTCCCCCACCACCCTAAACAGCTCCACTGGACAAGACTCTGCAGACACAATACGTGCAGAAGAGAAGGATTTCTCAATAGGAATCAAGATGTTTCCTATGACGAGTCCTGTCAGATAAGAGTCGAGTCTTCCGCTATTCACGCTCTAGTCGTTGTCCAGCCCGCTTCATTTTCCTAAGCTCCTCTGAATACCAGGGCTTACAGTTTGGAGCAGGCTGGAAAGGATGCTTGGGAGCGATTGTGCCAATAGCCTTGGTAAGATCGATGTTCCAGGTATTAACCAAAGCTTTGACAGAATCACTGGTGTTACCAACCACTATTCCCTCCAAGACTTTCTGGAATCCAATTGGTTCCATTAGCCTTCAAGAGTGGACCATTCTAATGGGTCCGCCACCCCCGGTGGGGCAGACAGTGGCTCTCAGTTCCATCTTGACCAGGAAATGATCCGTCCATGACAAGGCAGAGGTTTTAACAACCTCTGCCCACAGATATTCCTGTTCTGTACTAAAGGCCGCATCGAGGGTATGACCAGCACAATGAGTAGGCCCGACAACCAATTGGGATAGGCCCATGTTTGTCATGGATTCCATGAACTCCTGAGCTTCACCAGTTAGATTTGTCAAGCTGGTCTCGAGTGGGATGTTGAAGTCGCCCAAAACTAAAAGTCTGGGCAACTCCAACAGCAACTCTGAGACCAGCTGTGTCAGTTCAGTCAGGGAGTCTGTTAGGCAACAGGATGGCCGGTATACCAATAGAATCCCTAAACCAGGGGTAGGCAACCTTTCCCCTTTAAGGGCCGAGGGACTTCAGCTCCCAGAAGCCTCAGCCATGTTGGCCAATAGTCCCATGTTGGCCAATAGCTCCTGGGATTCTGGGAGCTGAAGTCCCTCGGCCCTTAAAGGGGAAAGGTTGCCTACCCCTGCCCTAAACTATCCCTGGTCCTCAGGCTTAGGTACATACACTCGATGTGGACTGTTTTCAGGATAGGCTTCCTGATCAAGGTTAGATTGTTTTTGTGAACCAGAGCCACTCTGCCCCCTGCCCACTTTCCCTTATTTGCTCACTAACTGAGTACCAGGCTGGGAGTGATTGTGCCCAAGTCACAGCACTGGCCTCTCCCAGCCAGGTCTCAGTAAAGCAAGCGAAGTTGGCAGCCTCATCCAACAAAAGATCATGGATGATATGAGTTTTGTTTTTAAGTGACCTGGCATTGCAGAGGAGCAGAGTAAGGGTCTGTGGAGTGGTTGGTGCACTGTCCAAATTATTCTGGGAAACAGAGTGAACTGAAGGCGGGATAGGTATTAAACATCGATTGATAAACATTGTTGATCTGGTCATCAACTTTGCATGACTGCTACTTGTTTGAATCTGCTTCTGTCAATATTCCAACTAGGGCAAGAGTGGTCCAACATATCCAATGGTCCATACTTGTTGCCATGGATCCACATAGCAGCCATGCCAGAGGTTACAGTGAATTGATGAAAGCCACCTCATAGAATCAGTTTACCCTGGGTATAGGTCAGTTGTGTGCCTTTAGGTCATCTCAGACTTACAGAAACACTAAGGCAAACCTATCATGAAGTTTTCTTGGCAATATTTGTTCAGAGAGGGTTTGCCATAAAAAACTTTTTCAGAGCTTATCGCATGGCTAAAATATATGACTTACCTTGCCTGGTTTGAATCCTCTTCTGGGATGCAGCTGAGTATTATCACTCACATTTTGCCACCAATGATGCCTCCTGGCTGCATCCTGCCTAAAACCCAGCTAGAAGCAGCACTCAGCTGGCTGATTTGCAAAGTCAGGAGCTTCCCAACTTTGCAAATCAGCCAGCTGAGTACTGCTTCTAACCGGGTTTTAGGTGGGATACAATCAGGAGGCAGCATTGGCAGCAAAATGTAAGCAATAATACCCAGCTGCATCCCAGAAGAGGATTCAAACTGAGCAATCACATTTTTAGCCATGCAATAAGCTCCTTAGGGGTGATGCAGATGGCAAAAAGTGCTGTCTTCAATCCCAGGAAGGGGAGGGGCAGCTGGATGCTGGGCGCCCCATCCCCTTTCTGAGGACATCATCGGAGTGACGGCCAGTCCACACAATAGGTGCTCCAATGATGTCCTTCCGGCTCAGCGTCTGGACACGCTAAACCAGAAGAGATGCCAAAGAGGTGTGCCACAACTTTTATGGTGCCCCTTTTGTGGCTTGCGGAAGGAGACCTATTTTAGCGCTCCTTTCGCGGCTTGCAGAAGGAGCACTATTTTAGTGCTCCTTTCACAGGCGGCAAAAGGGAGCATCAGGGCCGAGGTGTCTGGCAGCCTCGGCCTCGATCCTCCGCTTCTGGGGGTGGTCCAGGGCCACCTATCTGCATCCCCTTCTAGTCTTCAAAGCATAACCATACACCAGGAACACCAAAAGGGTATTTTTTCTTCAGTAATTAAGATCTGTCACAATAGAATAAGTGAATGGTATATATGGGTATATGTTATTTCTCATCAGTACTTGGGCCTGCTTTCAAAAGTACATGGAAACTGTAGTGTCATTCAGTCTTTTATTATGGCTGCATTTGAAATTGCTCAAGTGTGACTGCCCTAGTAGATATTTCAAAACACAGTAAGAGAATTGGTTTATAACCTGAACTGCTCTATGACTGGGGTGATTTAAAAAAAGGTTGCTTCTTGTTTTCTATTCCTTAACAATATGGATGTTTTTCCCCTTTGTCCCTGAACCCTATGTGTATGCCTGAGGTAAATTTAAAGGTTCTGACAACTGACAGCATAGAACTTAAGGTAAAGAGGCAAAGAGTTTCCACAACTAGTTAGTGATGTGCATACTAAAAGATACTTCTTAGGGTACCATCTCCATTGAGGTTCATGGCGGGGGGGGGGCACACACAATTTACCTCCACAACAATACAGCTTTTTGTGAGAGACTATACTTTCAGTATATTTACTAATTTGTTTTGTCTGGTTAAATTCTAATTTGCTCCATCTCAAATTGTCAGATAAGGTAACAACACTAAAAATAGTGTCAGAATTAACTCTGGTGAATCTCCAGAGGAAAAGAGGCACATTACAGGCACAAGTTTTAAGTGGAAGAAACAATATTTTCCACCTTTTCCTATGTCCTCATCCTTGTGATAAAAATATAGACATCACTAATTACAACTTCCTTAAAGGGTTGCATATATGATTGTGTACATTCTAGTGCCAATAATACTTTTACTCACTGCGAAAATGTCTTGCACCAATGTAGAATAACCAAATAAATAGAACCAGTAGAAAACATAACAGTGTGGGGACTATTTGCACAAGCTATTGTGTGCTTCCTACAACTTTTCACTATGGGACTGCAAAATGCATATAAAGAATGGTGTAGACATATACCTCATATATTGTCACTTAGCACTGGCAGCAATACATCTACTTTTTGGATTTTATAAGCTTGGGTTACAAGGACAATTCTTTGCCATATAGTTTCACAGTCTAAATCTTGAAAATTGCTTGTTTTTGCAATGAGTGGGGAAAGAATGGAGGAACTGAGCTGCAGCCATTGATAAAGGATCAATACTCTTATAGTGAATAGTGAAGAAAATCATTCATTATTTCAAAAATGCATGATATAAAATTGTAGGCTAAGCAGGTAATGAGAGAGCCACAGATTAACCATTCTATTGGATACTGTTTTCCTTTACTCTTTATCCTTTGCATACATTGCCTTTCCCTTGTTCAATTGAAAGTAGTGGCACTTCTGCAGCCTTGAGAAGGATAAAGTGACAGATTATAGTGCTTAGTTGGTGTGAACAAGGACAGGGATCAATATTTAAGCCCATTGTCTTTTGATTTATTTATAATGCTTAATATGTAAGGTACATTCACATTTACTTCTATACACAAATGGCATTATTATTTATTTTTACATATTTAAAATCCATCCATTTCACATTAAGGTCAGGATGGAAGTAATATTATGGTTTACCAAGTTTTCTAGCTATTTCTTCTCTTCACAGTTTGTTTGTATATATATAAAAAGAGTTCTTTGATATTCAAGATTAGATTAATGCACTCAACCACTATATTAACCACAGCTTTTAAAACTAGTTTTCACTCAACCTTTAAAATAGTTTTTAATAGTTTTTAAATAGTAAAAGTATCTTCCATGTTGTCAGAGCAGAATATTTTAAATTTATTTCATGTTTATATGTGAAGACAAAAACATTTTCTGTGTGTTTCATCCCCCACAGTACTTTCTCTCTTCCTTCATCACTCTAACCTGCAGACCTTTTTCTTCTCTCTTTCAGTAGATCATATACACTCATCCCTCCCCAATCAGGGAGGGATAAAATGGCATGGGCATCTAAGGCACGCTCACAGCAATGCGAACAGGAGCGCACAACTATTGCAACCAATGACAACTTGAATATTTGCATTTTTCCAGATTTGCGGGGGGGGGGGGCCTCTGGAATGGATCCCCCATGAATTGGGAGGGATGCCTGTACATGTAAAGGAGCCCTGCTGGTGCAGTGGTTAAATGCTGATACTGTAGCCTCTCACATAAGGTTGTGAGTTCGATCCTGGCGGGCTCCAGGGTCCACTCAGGCTTGCATCCTTCTGTAGGTCACTAAACTGAATACCCAGCTTGTTGGGGGCAATTAGCTTACACATTCTAAACCACTTAGGGAGTGTTTAAGTGCGCTGATAAGCGGTATGGAAATGTACTTGCTACTTCCTATTTGATTATGAATGTGTATAGTAAGTAAAACTGCTTTTATAAGTTTTACAAAGATGCCCAAAGTTTATTTCTCTGCTCTGCTAGCACATGTGGGTGGGAGGGTGGGCATGGGACTGGTTGTTGTTCAGATTCGGCCTCACCAATCAATTACTCTGTTTGAGAGATCCACTACTATCCCACTAAGAAGAAATTGGTCCATGGACTTTAGTTTTTCACTCTAATGTGAACATTGATTTGCTAAAAACAAAAGCTATGCTCCAATATTGCTTTAGAATCATAGAATCATAGACTTGGAAATGACCATAGGGGCCATCAAGTCAAACCCCCTGTCAA
Source organism: Phrynosoma blainvillii (assembly GCA_026167975.1). Classification (NCBI taxonomy): domain Eukaryota; kingdom Metazoa; phylum Chordata; class Lepidosauria; order Squamata; family Phrynosomatidae; genus Phrynosoma; species Phrynosoma blainvillii. The sequence goes on along the minus strand of JANUYF010000003.1, from coordinate 56,249,107 downwards.
GCAGGAACACCAATCAAAGCTCCCCTAACAGGTGACCACCCAGCCTTTGTTTAAAAATCATCAAAGAAGAAGATTCCACCACACTCCCCAGCAACAAATTCCGCTGTCGAACAGTTCTGATGCAAGGAAGCTCCTCCTGAGATTTAGGGGGAATTTCTTTTCCTGTAGTTTGAATCCATTGCTTCTTGTCCAAGTCTCTGGAGCCATGGAAAGCAAGCTTGCTTCCTCTTTGATATGACATCCCTTCAGATATTTAAACATAACTATGATGTTCCATCTTAACCTTCTTTGTATCAGGCTAAACATTGCCCGCTCCCTAAGCCGTTCCTCATGGTGAATGGTTTCCAGACCTTTCACCATTTTGCTTGCCCTCCTCTAGACCTGCTCCAACTTGTCAATATCCTTCTTGAATTGAGATGTGAAGAACTGGACACAGTATTTCAGGTGAGGCCTGACCAAAGCAGAATACAGTGGTACTATCATTTTGCTTGATTCTAGACACTCTACTCCTGTTGATGAAACCAATAATGGTGTTGGCTTTCTTGTCTCCTACATCACACTGCTGAGTCATGTTCAGCTTATGGTCTACTAACATTCCTAGAGCCCTTTCACATGAGCTGTTGTCTAGCCAGGTATCTCCCATTCTATATCTGTGTATTTCATTTTTTTCTGCATACATGGAGGACCTTACATTGTCTCCCTGTTCAAATTCATCTTGTTAGCTTTAGCCCAGCCCTTTAATCTGTCAAGGTTGTTTTGAATTTTAATCCTGTCCTCTGGGGAATTAGCCACCCCTCCCAGTTTGGTATCACCTGCAAATTTAATCAGCATGCTCTCTATTCCTTTATCCAAGTAATTGCTGTTGAATATTACAGGGCCCAGGACAGATCCCTGTGGCACTCCACAAGTCACTTCTCTCCAGGATGAAGAGAAGCTATTGGTGAGCACCCTTTGGGTTCAGTCAGGGGCTGTACAGATGGACAAAAAGAGGTGCTTCCAGGCTGACTGGGAGGCATGGTGTTTAGACAATGCATGCCTAAAAGCTGGCAAGAAAGTGCCTTCTAGGTGCCACATGCTGGGAAAAGCCACTCCAAAAAGGAGCAGCTTTTTCCCACTTCTTCCAGAAATATGCACACCTTCACATGTGTGTATGTATGCACTGATACTAGTGTGTCAGAAAAAGGGTGCCAGAGATTTAAAATGGCCGTATAAATGCACCACTACACATGCAGCAGAAATTGAGTTGGCGATCCAGAGCATGCGCTTTATGATGCAGGCATTAATTTAAAGTGCTCTATGCTTCCAGGTGCGGATGTACCACCCCGAGTGTGCTTCAATATTAGAGCCCTAACCCTAATTGTAACCCTATGCATGCACCTTAGCAACTGTTCTCTATTATGATAATAAATGCATTCCATCACTTGCTATCAGCATGCACAGTAGTTTGCATGAAAGAGACTTTGTGACCTCTTCTGTGTAGGTGTGCATAAGACCTGCACACCACTTCTAGGGTAACGTTTGTCTTTGCATGACCACCAACTGCATGTGTCATGAACCGAGGTTCTCTGTTGTTCTTTTGATCCAGAGAGAAATCTAGCCACCCTAGACTATATGATTTTCAATATAGACACATGGGAAACCAGATCTGGGTTTAAACACTATTCATGTAACATTTATTAAGACATATAGATAAAACAATAAGAAATAAGACAATAAGAAATAACAAATAAGACAATCATTTTAAGTATCAAGAGCTCTTTCACACACACATTCACTCGGACATACTCACAAAGGTCCTCCACTGAATGTTGATCAGGCATCCATGAAGGTTGGGATGACACCTTGCCCAGGTAGGTGCCAACAAAGTGAGGCTGGTAGACCACTTCTTTTATACCTTGTTCATCTTTCTTTTGACGAAAACATGTTTTTACCTGTGTCTTATCTTTGTTGATATTAAAACATCCTGAACCATCACGCCAATTTTTTATCAGTTGATGCAGCTCGGAGTGTCCAGCACACCTTGTTTGTACAAATTTTACAAATTCCATCTGCTCCGGCCAACTCAACATTCCTTTTAATTTCTCACTTTCAATGTCCAAATCCTTCCCACATCAATGCATTACATGCAGCCATGTTCTCTGGTTTGGGACCTTACAGTCAGCTCGGAACCCACTCATTCATGACACGTACATCCAATCTGTCCACACAAATCTCCCTTGAATGTACCTCTCCCCTCCCCTCCGATCTGTGTGGGACATGTTTTGTGGAGGATGACAAAGTAGGCATCTTTTCAGTTTACAAACTCATTCCTCTGTCCCAAGGGTGGCACAATCAGAAAGTGGCACCTGTCTATGGCACCCACTACTTAGGGGAAGCCAAGGTCAGCGAATTCTTGCATGATCTGTGGGTTTATGACAGGTCCTGCACAAGTGCGCAGGGATGCTGAACATCAGTCACCTTTGTACAGACAAAATGACAGACTGTATGCGACCATATGACATGTTCTGTGCAGGTGCACAGGGCTGCTGAACTTCAGTCACCTTTGTACACAGAGAGTGACCGACTGTATACCAGCCTATGATGTGTTCTGTGCAGGTGCATACGGATGTGTTCCTGCACATGTGTGCATGTGTTTGAAAGAACAACAACAACAAAAAATTAAAGATGCTGCTACTGGCATGTATGGTTGCTCTGTCTCCTTTCATGGCCTCCTTGGGGCTAGCAGGGCAGTTGGCAGGGTTTCAATACAGCCTTGGAAAAGCCACATTGACTGCCCCCCAGTGCGGTTGCTCCATCCCCATTTAGGGCATCCTCAGGGCAGGTGGTGCAGTTGCTGAAGCTTAGAGAAAAGGCAGCTTCTTGTCACCTTTTTCTACCCATCTGTACAGCCCCAGTCAGCCAATTACAAATCCACCCAACAGTAGCACTGTCTAGGCCACATTTTACTAGCTTCTTTGCAAGAATACCATGGGGGACTTTGTCAAAGCCTTACTGAAATCAAGATATGCTACATCCTTAGCACTCCCTTCATTTTGGGATTGAGAGTTAAGCCTGTAACTCTATCAAAAAAAGAGACCAGATTGGTCTGGCATGACTTGTTTTTGAGAAACCCATGTTGACTCTTAATAATGACAGCATTGTTTTCTAAGTAATTACAAATTGTCTGTTTAATTATATGCTCTAGAATCTTTCTAACTATTGATGTCAGGCTAACTGGGCAATAATTATTTGGGTCCCCCCCCCCCTTTGAAGATAGTTTTCACTCTGCTACTTCGGCTATACCTAGAGACTCTTGAGTGCCAGCAAATAACTGAAAGTACCAAACTTAATTAAGCCCAATATTTACCATGCCAGTCACTTAGAGTTTACCTTTATGATAACAAAGGATAGACTTGAAGGTGGTGTTCAATATAATAAACCTGACACTACAGAGACTGACCACTAAGCAGTTTTTTTTTAAAAAAACTGAACAACAGAAGTTGTTTCAAACAAAACAGCTGGTATATAAGCCTACTAAAATATACACACAGCCTAATAAATTCATTCATACAGAGATCCAGTATTTTTATTTTTATTTTTAAATAAAGGACCATCCATGTACATGGTGCTTTACACAAGTATTTTACAATTCTTAATTTGACAACTCCTGCCCTCAGGTTTACAATCTAAAAAGACACAACACACAAGAAGATGGTAGTGGGGAAGCCAACTAAGGCCAGCAGATGTGGGCTGCTGTTATCTCACTTCAAGGCCACAAAAAACAGTTGGGACAGAGGGAGGACCTTTCCTCAATGCCTAGGCCTGAGCATGATGGAACTGTTCCAGTCTGTTGTTCTATTTCTTCTAGGGAACACAACTTTAAAATTCCTGATGCCTGCAAGTATTAGCATAAAGATTCTCCAGGGGAATATTGCTCATTCATGTGACAAAACACATGTGGATCCAGCAGCAGGATTTTGGCTCTGCTGGAAAATAACAGCTACCAACATTCTTATCAACTTAGAAGGACAGAACTTTATTGGCTACACCTGAAGAGGCTTAGTCAGCATAGATCTGCATCCAGACATCAGATGATAAACCTGCCACTGAAAGCATCCACTTTCCCCAGCCTACTTGGTGAGTCCACCTGGAATGACAGATGCAGTATTCCATACAGGTGAAAGCTATTGTGTGTTTTCCCTATTGCCTGGATCTAGCCCCCATGCCAAAACTGCCAAAAATAGTTTAATCCTTGGTTGTGCTTTCTGATGTAAAAGTGATTAGCTGTTCCTAATTTCTTGCACTCAGTACAGTAACACAGTGTGCAAGACTGTAGCTTTTCATCATTAAAAAAAGTCTTGGTTTATGCAACATTGTAACAGACTCTGTTTTTTTCCCTCAGACCCATGGAAATCACAAAGGAGTCTACTGTAGAAATGGAGGCATACAAAAAGAAAAATGGGGTAGCTGAGCACAGAATCTGTTCCAGTTATTGTGCTTGTTCCCTGCCATGTTTTCCTGTTAGCTCTCACTTTCTGTAAGCAGCTTTGCCAGCTTTCTTTAGAAAACAGCATATCTTTTGATCAGCATTAGTTTGTGTAACTGGACTGTTGCTGAATGCCAAAAGATTAAGCCAGGGTTTTAGGTGGGTTACTGGGCCATCCTTCTCTGTGAATACTTTAATTCCTTAACAGGCTGTAAAACACAATTTCAGGGGCTAAAGGTGATGACAGATACAGATACCACCACAGTTTCACAGGAACAACAACTTTGGGGTCCTTTCACACTACACAAATATCGTGCTATATTACACTTTATCATAGCAACATCCCATGAAATCCTGGAATTTGTAGTTTGTTGAAGTACTAGAATTCTAGGAATGGGAAGAATATTCAAAAATATTTTAAATGGTCAAAAATGTTTTTCAAATGTCAGAAACCCTGCCAAGAAGAATCCTGGACTGAAAAATATCTTCACATTAGGGACATATTTTATGTAAAATTAGCTGATGTCATTTTTGCATGGAAAACAATCTCTTGTTTGTATTCCATGCAGAAAACATTGTGTTCTCCACAGCTTCACAGAATAAGCACTGAACTGTGAATATTCTTTGAAAACTGCACTGTTTTTGCAGACTTTCTTACAGCAGGAAGAGAATTGCTAAAATCAGTGATAGCTTCTTTCAACAGGAAAATTAACAAAGAATCAAATCAGTACAGAGTGCTCTGGTTGAGAATTCTAAATGACCTTCCCTGGGGCTGCAAATCTGAGATTTAATAGGAGAAAATCATGGCAGTTAAAGTGGAATATAGCACTGTAATTGTGTAGTGTGAAGGGACACTTGGTGCAGACTTTGCCTCCTGTATTCTGAGGGCAGGGATGTAGTGAAACAACATTAATGGGGGAGAAGGGTTTTCAAATCAAACACTATAAGTTTATAGGATAAAATATATCATTGGTGATGATAAAATAACCCTCAATAGATGTAGTTTAATTAGAAAAGATGTTGTGAAGCATGGGGGTGAAAGCAAATCAATCCATTTTCCATATACAACACAGTTTTGTAAACTAAACCACAGGAAATAAATGCCTATTGTGAAAGCCATTCTATTATAATTATATGATGTGTTAATAAAATCTAATGCACTATGATTCTTCTGCAAACTTTTGGAGAAAACATCCACGTGAAATTCTTTCAAATATTTTCAAAAGCTAGTATTACTAAATTTGCATTTTTCTGATGAAACATTGAAAACCTATATGGTATCAACACATGTATCTAAATTGGAATGAATTTCCACACAACTGTAGCTGCACAACTACTTGTTCATTGCTGCCCAGAGGATAGGATGAGGTTTAATAGTTTTAAGTTACAGGACTACAGGAGGGTAGATTTTGACTGAATATAAGAAGGAATATTTAAATGGTTTAGCAATGGAATCAATTGCCTAGAGAAACATTGAGGTCTCTTTCTTCAAAAAGAGGTTGACATCTACTTGCTTGGGATAGTCTAGCTAGAATTTAGATGCAGACGGGTGGCCCTGGGCTACCCCCAGAAGTGGAGGATCGAGGCCGAGGCTGCCGGACACCTCAGCCCCGATCCTCCCTTTCACTGCCTGTGAAAGAAGTGATAAAATAGCGCTCCTTATGCAAGCCGTGAAAGGGGCGCCACAAGAGGCGTGGTATGCCTCTTTGGCATCTCTTCTGGCTCAGCGTGTGCAGAAGCTGAGCTGGAAGGATGTCATCGGAGCATCCGTCATGTGGACGGGCCGTCGCTCCGATGACATCCTCAGGAAGGGGATGGGGCGCCCAGCATCCGGCTGCCCCTCCTCTTCCTGAGAGTGAAGACGGAGTTATTTGCCATCTGCATCACCCCACAATCCCATAAAAAAAGTAAGCAGAGGCTTTCCTTTCACCTAAAAATACTTTTCACCTAGATATCAGATAAATAGTTACACAGTTTACTTGGCACAGTCTTCTCTACTATGGTAAGATATGTTGCATTTTTGTTTAAATTATAGTAACTTTGCATTTCTACCCATAAACTATCATATTTGTATTTTCTACATACTACATTCTTTTTGGGTGATGTGCTTAAATGACCAAGGGCTGATGCAGATGGCCCATTTGGAGTGGCTCTCGGCTGCCTTGGGGAGTGGCAGATTGGGGCCGGAGCAAACACATGCCATGGTCCTGATCCTCCTTTTTGCTGCCCCCAAAATAGCGGCAAAATGCTGCTCCTTTTTGGGGCAGCAAAAGGCAACCCTTTGAGCTACCGCTACGGCTTTTTTTGCACCTTTTTGGCATAGTGTGCAAGCATGCTGTGCCAGGTGTGCGTCCTGACACCATGTGTCATGCAGATGGGCGCACGGCATCAGAGTGGCATTGGGGTGGAGTTGGGGTGGTCGGTGTTTGGTTGCCCCATCCAACTCCACCCCCAGGCTGGCCTATAGATCCGGTCTGCATCAGCCCCAAATAACATGTCAACAGTTATGGAAAACAAAATGATGGCCAACAGATTGGAAATGATGAATATACATTTCCATCCACAAAAAAGGAGACATAAGACACTGCAGCAACTATAGGGCCATAGAACTAATCTCCCACACAAGCAAAATTATGCTCAAAATTCTACAACAGGGGTAGGCAACCTTTCTCCTTTAAGGGCCAAGGGACTTCAGCTCCCAGAATCCCAGGAGCTATTGGCCAACATGGGACTATTGGCCAACATGGCTGAGGCTTTTGGGAGCTGAAGTCCCTCGGCCCTTAAAGGGGAAAGGTTGCCTATCTCTGTTCTACAACATAGACTCTAACCATACATGGAGAGAGAAATCCCAGAGATCAAGCAGGATTCAGAAAAGGAAGAGGCGCTAGGGACTACACTGCATGAATACGGTGTGGAGTGCACCAATACACTAATGGAGTGCACCAAGGAATTCCAAAAGAAAATCAGCATGTGCTTTATAGACTATGGAGATTAACACATTGGCTTTAAAGTGGCTTATACCTGATAGGAAAAGGTGCATTTAATTTTCAAAATGGGTGTTATCACATTTAGCCATGGGCATGGCAAATGTAGCCCATATACAGCACAGATGCCAGCCAGGCTTATCCTGCGCCTTTTCAAAAATGGGATTTTCCCATTTTTGAAAAGGTGCAGGATAAGCCCAGCTGGTATCCAGGCTGTATATGGGCTACGTTCGCTCTTGCATGGGCGAATGCAACAACACCAGTTTTGAAAATTAAATGCATCTTTATTCTGTCAGGGATTAGCCAATGCACTAATCCAGGGGTAGGCAACCTTTCCCCTTTAAGGGCCGAGGGACTTCAGCTCCCAGAAGCCTCAGCCATGTTGGCCAATAGTCCCATGTTGGCCAATAGCTCCTGGGATTCTGGGAGCTGAAGTCCCTAGGCCCTTAAAGGGGAAAGGTTGCCTACCCCTGCACTAATCTCTAATAGCAAAGCCTTTGACTGCAAAGATCATGAAAGGGTGTGGAAAGCCCTTAAAAGAGTACTAATACATCTGATAGTCCTGATGAGGAATCTGTACTCAGGACAAGAGGCTACTGTCAGAACAGAACACAGAGAAACAGAATGGTTCCCAATTGGTAAAGGGGTCAGACAAGGCTGTATCTTATCACCCTACCTGTTCAACTTATATAACATATTACATGAAAAGCAGGCTTGGACACAGAAGAAGGAGTAGTGAAAATAGGAGGAAAGAATATTAACAATCTAAGATACACAGATGACACCATAGTGCTAGCAGAAAACCTCACAGCCCTGGAACACCTACTAAGGAAGATCAAAAAAGAAAGTGCAAAGACATGCCTGTTGAATATAAAGAAAAAAAATAATGTCCATGGAAGAGCTACACAATTTTAATCTAGGCAATGAGGAACTAGAAATAGTAAAAGAATTATCATACCTGGGATCAAACATTGTCAGGAACAGGGAATCAAAAGAAGATTAAGAATGGGGAAGGCAGCTGTGAAAGAACTGGAAAAGATCTTAAAATGCAAAGGTATGCAACTGAGCACAAAATTAAAATCATATAAGCCATTGTATTCTCTGTTACCACACATGATGTGAGAGCTGGACAATTAAGAAACAAGATAGGAAGAAAATCAATTCATTTGGGATGTGGTGCTGGAGAATAGTGCTGCAGATTCTGTGGACAGCCCAAAAAAGCAAACAAATGGGTCCTGCAGAAATCTCCCTGGAAGCCATCACGAGAAGGCACAATTCACTGGGAAAAACAATAAAGCTGGGAAAGGTGGAGGGAAGTAGAAAAAAGGAAGACCACATGCTAGATGGATGGACTCTATTAAGGGGGTCACAGGTAGTGCTGTAAAGAATTCTCATCAAAATTAAAAAAACCACATAATAACTGTTATTCAAAGCTTTCATAAGCATTTTTAAAGGAGGAATTATTAGAACATCTTGGTCAACAAGTAAGAATTTTGCTCTTTAATCATTTGCAGATGAAGTGAAGGGATGGGACCTTTCAGCTGACAATTCTACTACCAGGATTTGCATATCTTGCGTAAGCAAAGCTACCATTCATACTGGGTTTTAACAGATGCTATTTCCTTTGTTAGGGTGATGTCTTCCCCCATCTTTGCCCACAGCTGTGCTTTGTAAAACAAATGAGAAAAAAATGAGGGAGCATTTTGTGTGTATGTGGTGATGGTTACCTTCAAACCTCCTCCCCTTTCTCCTTCTGGTCTCCATTCAAATTCTCACGAGGTAATCTAGTCCAACCTCCTTCTACCACGAAGGAATACCTAGGATTCTAGAATGGACTTGGAAGAGACCCATTGCTTTTCCTGAAGCTGAGAGCATGTGACTTGCCCAAAGTCACCCAGCAAGTTTCTATGGTGGAGTGGGAGGCTAGAGTTCTAATCCCAGCTCAACTATATAAATCCATAGAGTGACCTTGAATAGGTCACACTTTCTCAGCCTCAGGGACATTCTGAACCCTCATTGCCAAGAAAACCACATGATAAGTTTGCCTTAGGATCATCATGAGAGTGTGTGCAGAGGGAGTTTTGTCATGGCCTGCCTCTGAGGCTGAGAAAATGTGACACTCACAAAAGAGAAGGGACGGGGTGGGGTGACGTGGCAATGATCTTCTGCCAAGCAGGAATTCTGCCATGGAGAGATCCTAGCATTGGAAGGGACTGCATGATGTGACCTTGATCTAGCTGTTTCTTTGTGCCAGGAAAAGGGTGTCTTTGCTGCCATGGTGGTAGTTTTTTCTAGCTCCAGCGGTATGTGGCATGTAGTTGCCACACCACCAGAACACTGCAATGCTGCCCACTATCTGGGTGGGTGGGTAGCATAATGCCAGCTTGGGGGCAGAGTTGGGGCATGTATTGACTAAATGCCATGCCCACGCGCCACCCCCAAGCTGGTATATAGTGCCAGTCTGTATAGCCCCTATATCCCTGGCTACCTTCATTGCGACAAACCTTCCTGCTTTTCTTTTAGTTTGTAGGCCTAGCATATCATCTAGTCTAAGATGGAAACAATTCAGCCATTTTCAGATATTCATAGAGGAAATAAAGAAAATTAGATAGCAATCTATTTTAATAGCTGCATCAAAGAAAAGAGTGGGTTAGGTCACTTACAATTTAGCGGGAAGATGTTCCTTGAATTTGCAAAACACCTGTATCTGAACTATACATGATTGTTAAAGGGACAGAGGTTAACTTGCATTCATTCCTGTGATGTGTATTAGTTCTACTAGTGAACAAAATACCTTTAATCTTTATTCTACAGTAATGTACAGTCCCTTGGCAAGCATGCATAAGCACTGCTTGCTTGAACAATAAAGATCCCTTTAAAAAACAAAGAAAATAAAAAGTTTCCAATGTTTTAGAGGGACTGCTGGGCCAAGATTATCCACTGTTTCAAGAACCTTGGAAAATGCACACTATTAATGTCTTTATTTTTATTTTTACTTATAGCAGTTCGCCCCATTCAGACATAAGGGAAAACTATGAATTCCTTCTATATTTACAAACTGTGATAAGCATTGAGTTTTTGTATTGTTTCTTCCTTCTCTTCTTCTTTTGAATGGCAGAGGAGGAGATCAGAAGCATCCTAGTTTTAAAGCAGGGATTGTGTGGTCCTCCACATGTTGTTGAACTGCAGCTCCCAACAGCTTAATCCAGCATCCTTATCAAGGATAAGGAATGCTGGGAGTTCATTGCAGTTCAACAATATCTGCAGGAATGGACAGTTCCCATATCTGTTTTAATGCAACCAGGCTTCCATATGAATTTTGAACCCAGGAAATGGTGTTTTGTTTAAATTGCTCTTTGAGAACATGCCAGATCTGAAACCATTGTCTTAGGACCTTATCACATGGGGTCTAAAGCAGCCCTAATCCAAAAGGTATCCGTAGCTAATACATATTATTTCCCCGAGTGTACACACGACGTTGCACCCGAAACTCGACAGAACCTGGAGCTAATCCGTATTGTTTCCCCGCGTGTACACACGACGTTGCACTCGAAACTTGACAGAACCCGGAGCTAATCCGTATTGTTTCCCCGTGTGTACACACGACGCTGCCCCGAAACTCACAGAACCTGGAGCTAATCCGTAAGGAATTGAGAGCTTTTGACATTCGGTTTTTCGGGGACTTACAAGGGAGCCTTCGTATTCCTTGCACAATGGTGGGCGGGGAGGGGAAGCAGGAGAGCTCTACATATCCCAAGCAGAAAATCCCAGCGAGGGGAAGGGATTGGCGAAAGGCAAACTGGATTGGCGGGGCTGGGTGAGAAAAGAAAGAGGAGGAGAAGGAGAGGAGGAGGGAAGAGGGAAGAGGGAGGCGATCTCTCTCTCCATCTCTCTCGCATTTTTCCTCCCCGACACATGCCACTCGGAGCTCTCGCCAACCGGGGCTTGCTGGGCTGCCTTCCCTCCTCCAGTCCTCCTCCTCCTCCTCGGTCTCCTTGGCTGCCTTTCCTCCCAATTCCTTCCTCCCATCCTTGCCATCCACAGAAGTGCCTTCTGTGATGCCGGCTTTTTGGGCGACGGGAGGGGACAAAGAAGGAAGAAGAGAGAGAGAGAAAGGGAGCCTTCGTATTCATTGCGCAATGGCCGTGCGGGTGAAATTCAGTTCGTTTCGGTATAGAACTGAATTTATTCTTACTTCGGTTACTTTTCGCTTACTTTTCACTTCATGGCCAGCGTTTGATAAGGTCCTTAATGTTGGCCATACTCTTCAAATGTCCTGATATTGCAGAGACAATCCTGATTAATACTCTGTCATTCCACATTTTAAACTACTTTGTCTCAGACAGAAGGTGTCTCAGTTTCCCTTTCCTTCTCCCACTTTCCCCTTTTGCTTAGTTGACTTCAATTGCTGCAAATTGAGTTCAAGTGCAAAAGTAGGGAGGCTGAGGGGAGGGGAAGAGAAGGGAAGGGGCACAATCTGGCCCTTTCCCACAGACACAGGCAAAAGCAAGCTGCTGCAGCTTCTTTTAGCTTGTATTTTCTTCCTCATTAATAATTTTGGCAGTCTTTATAACTCTGATCTTGTTTGGCCACATGTGTTACCATTTTTATTTGAGAAATTTTGAAAGGTATGCTATTTTCACCAACTCCAGTTTAAGAAATAATAGTTTGGATGTCCTGGGGAACTCTGGTGTGTTTAATGTTGGAAGCAAAGTCTACATATCTCATCCTTGAATTAGGAACAATTTCTGTAATATTTTTGTTCTTGTTAACTGCCTTCGCATGGGTCTCGACCCATGGTGACCCTATGGATGAGATATCTCCAGCCCCCCCTGTCCTCTACTGCTCTGCCTAGCTCCTGCAAACTCATATTCATGGTCTCTTTAATAAAGTCCATCCATCTAGCATGTGGCCTTCCTCTCTTTCTACTTCCCTCCATCTTTCCTAACATTATTGTCTTTTTCCAATGATTCATGCCTTCTCATGATGTGTCCAAAGTATGACAGTCTAAGGGCCTCTGCAGACTGGCCCAAAGGGCCAGCCTGGAGCCAGAGTTGGGGCAGGGCAGGCACATACCAGCCGCCCCAACCCCATGCTGACACCATCCTGAAACCACTGTGCACCAGTTCTTAGGGTGGCCTTTTGCTGCCCCTAAAAGGAGCAGCATTTTGTCATAGTTTTTGGGGTGGCAAAAGGGAGGATCGGAGCCATGGCATGGGGTTGCCGCAGCCCCAATCCACTGTTTCCCAGGGTGGCCCAGAGCCACTGGTCTGCAGTCCCCCTAAGTCTTGTCATCTTGGCTTCTAGGGATATCTCTGGCTTGATCTGTTCTAGGACCCATTTCTTTGTCCTTTTGGCTGTCCATGGAAATCCTCAGGACTTTTCTCCAGCAGCACATCTCAAATGTGTTGATTTTCCTCCTATCTTCTTTTTTGACTATCCCGCTCTCACATCCATACATGGTCATAGGGAATACAATGGCTTGTATGATTCTGACTTTTGTGCTGAGTTGTATGTCTTTGCATTTTAGGATCTTTTCTAGTTCACTCATAGCCACCTTCCCCATTCTTAATCTTCTGATTTCCTGGCTGAAGTTCCTGTTCCAATCAATGTTTGGTCCCAGATATGAGAACTCTTTTACTATTTCTATTTCCTCAATGTCTAGTTTGAATGTGTGTAAGTTCTCTGTGGTCATTATTTTTGTTTTCTTTATGTTCAACAGTAAGCATGCCTTTGCACTTTCTTCTTTGATCTCCCTTTGTAGGGGTTCCAGGTCTGTGAGGTTTTCTGCTAGAATTATGGTGTCAACAGCATATCTCAGATGGTTGATATTTCTTCCTCCTATTTTAACTCCTCCCTCTTCCATGTCCAAGCCTGCTTTCCTTACAATATGTTCTGCATGTAAGTCGAATAGGTAGGGTAATAGGATGCAGCCTTGTCTGATTTTTTTGCCAATTGGGAACCATTCTGTTTCTCTGTGTTCTTTCCCAACAGTAGCCTCTTGTCCCGAGTACAGATTCCTCACTAGGACGATCAGATGTGTTGGCATTCCTGTGTCTTTAAGGGTGTTCCATAGCCTTTCATAATCTATGCAGCTTTACTGTAGTCTATAAACACATGCTTTTCTTTTGGAACTTCCTGCTACACTCCATTAACCATCATATATTTGCAATGTGATCCCTGGTGCCTCTTCCTTTCCTAAACCCTGCTTGGAACTCTGAGATTTCTCTCTCCATTTGTGATTGGAGTCTATGTTGCAGTATTTTGAGCATAATTTTGCTTGCATGGGAGATTAGTGCTATGGTTCTATAGTTGCTGCAGTCTCTTGTGTCTCCTTTTTTGTGGATGGGGATGTACGTTAATCGCTTCCAATCAGTTGGCCACTGTTTTATTTTCCATATCTGTTGGTTAGCACTAGAGGTGACAGTCTGGATTGCAACAGTTCTATTGGTATATCATTCCTTGTTTTTTTTGCCATTTCTTTTATTGCAGCTTCCATCTCAGTTTTTAAAATTTGGTGTTCATCTTCATATAGCTCTGTCCTTCATTTGTCATATCTTTTGTATAGGTTTTTGTGTGTGTGGTGTATTACATCCAATGTCTTTTTATTCCTTCCTGGTTTTGAATTATGTTATTTTTATTGTTGTAGAGCATCCCAATCCTTGGTTTTAACTTTCCCTTTATTTCTCGAATCTTGTACAACAGGTCTCTCATTCTTCCCTTTTTGTTGTCATCTCTACATTTGTCATTGCAGTAATTTCCCTTATCTTTGCACACTAGCCATTGTACTGTTGCATTCATGTTTCTTAGTTTATTCCTATCACTTTTTGTTTCTCTTCTTTATTTTACTGCTTGTAGCATTTTATCTGTCATCCATGGTTTCTTCACTTTCCTTTTGTCTGCTGGAAGTCTCTTTATGCATTCTTCTTTTTTTATGACCCTGGCTTCAGACAAAGCTCTTCCAGTTCATGATCTGTTCCTTATATTGTCAATGAATTCTGTGTAAATGTTGTTTAAATCGTATTTTGGTATGATGGCAGGTTTTGTTCTCTTCTTGAGTTTTACTTTTATTTTTGAAATGAGTAGTTCATGATCTGTGCCGCAATCAGCACCTGGTCTAGTCTTGGCCACCAATATGGAGCTTTGCCATCTTTTACTTTCAATTATGTAATTTATTTGGTTTTTGTGTTGGCCATCTGGTGATGTCCATGTGTATAACCTTTTCTCTGGATGTATGAAAAATGTGTTTGCAATGAATGGATTGTTGGTCTCACAAAAATCTATCAGAACCTCACCTGCTTCATTCCTTTTGCCTAGTCCAAATCTGCCTACCATTTTTTATTCTTCTTTACTTCCAACCTTTGCATTCCATTCTCCAATGATCACCTTGACATCCTGTGTGTTGTCAATTTCTTCCTGTACTATATTTCTGTATAACATATATTTCTGTAATATACGTTACTGTCATTCCGCACCCATGACTAGCTTAGCTGTAAAGTTGTATCTTTTAAGTACTTCTGCTTATTATATATTATCCTCATAACTATGATTAAGAACAATTATATACATTATTATCTAACACTGGAAAAATAAGCACATATGCAAGAGGCTTACTAATGAATGAACTGTGATTTCTTTCCTATGTATGGGGAACAGCAGCATATTGATTTTCTGCTACAAAAACCAGCAAGCTAACATGATTAATTTTGTTTTTTGTGCACAGACACACAGAGTAACTTCATGAGTTAACAGTCTGCAAGGGAGTCTGTAAGTTACAGTAATGACCATACAGGCTCTTAGTCCAAGCTTTGTGGATTAGCAAGGATGTGAGCTTCCCACAATCAAAATTAGACCACTATTGGCCTGACAGCAAATAGGTATTTTCAGAAAACATTCAGGGGTAGCTGTGTTGACCATTTAGTAAATCCAAACAGATCATTCTAAATCACAAATCCCACAGGCACTAAATAAATGTTAAAATAATACAGCACAATGCACCATTAAAAAAGTCATGCACAGGAAGAGAACTGTGAAATGTGATGATGTCAGTCATACCTAGCTTTTCAAACCATAAATAACTCAAGTCAAGTTCTCATTAACTGCATACCCAATTAATAGTTAAACTCAGAATACAGGCAAGTTCATTATATGATGCCTCCGTGGACAATTTCAGCAGATACACACACACACACACACACACACACACACATACACATCCTGTGCCTTTGACACTGCCCTCTTGTTTTACTGTGGATCCCAACTTGATTGTCTAATCCAGAAACACTAGGGTTTTGGGGACTATAGCACCTGGAATTCCCTGGTCAGCATGGCCACTGGTTATGCTAGTTGCAAAACACTAGAAATCATAACCCAAACACTATTTTTTCCCCAAATTCTGCCTTCCCCCCCCATGTAATGTAATTGGGGTCTTTTATATCCTAGTAATATAATACTGTAGAATTCACTACTCCACTTCCTGTGTAAAATTTAAAGAATAAAACAAAAATGGCTGCTTTGAAAACACATTAAGCAGAAACAATATAACTTTTATGCCAAATATAAAATCCAGCCCAGCTTAATACTAATGTCTCTTGGGCTGACAAATTTACCAAATGGACACAGTATGGTTAATATAAGGAGTGACTAATAATATTCTTGTATACACCAAGAGCTGAAGCATCCTTCATTTGTATTATTTATAAGTGCTAAGGGCAGAATCACAGAGTACAAGAGAGCTGCATCTGGGTCCTTGGACTGTTTCAAGCATTGTTATAACCCATCAAAGACCAGTCTTAGTAGACTAGTTCTCTAATTAGTTCCTCCTTACACAGGCCCTTGTGGTCAACTATTCTTTGTTTTGGTTTGTACAAAATGTACCAACAAGCTACTTAAATATGATGATCCACCTTTCTCTGGGATTATGCATTCCTGGTTCACTTTTCAATATAGAAAGATGAAATTTCAAGCAAACTATGATGACCTCAATTTATATTCTAAACAGCAAATACAGCATTAAAAAAAGTCTCTGGCAAGAGTTATATTCATATTGGTGCCAATTGAAGCATTGCTTAATATACCAGATTGAAGCAAACGGCCCTGATTCATTCTGAAATTCTATTCTAAAAGCCAAATGAAATGATTTGACTGTCATGTTTAATGTACAACATACATGACACACATCTTCCATGTTCATACAGTTTACATATTTCCAAGGCTAAATGTTGTGATACTCATTTCTGCTCTTGCAATGCTGCAAACCAATTAAATGCATTTAATGTTGTGCTTAAGATAAACAAGTTATAGGCCTTCGCAAAACTGATTTGATGAAGGTTCTCCTTCTTGTTTTCTTCTCTCTGTCAAAATCTGAACCATCATCCAGCTGAAGAAAGCTGTATTACCATACCTTTATGTGAATGATCTAGTAAAATATGACAAACTGTTTGGGTTTAGGTGACACAATAAGCCAGGGAACCATAGGAATTGCTCCCGATCACTCAATTGCTCCCATCGTAGTTAAGCATGGGAAAAACATTTGAAAATAACTGAAAAATGATCAAAAACATACATTTCCAGTATTGAGAAACCCTGATGGGAAGAATCCTGTACTGACAAGGATTTTTTTTTTACAGTTTGGGACTTAGGGCCTTTGCAGACTGCCAGAAATAGTGCAAATTGAGTCCACTTTAAGGGTTAGGGTTAGGGAATCATGGGAACTGTATTTTATTGTGGCACCAGAGCTCTCTGACAGACAAGGCTCAATGTCTCAGAAAAAAAACAAATTCCCATGACTCCCTAGCACTAACCCTAACCCTTAAAGTGGACTCAATTTGCACTATTTCTGGCAGTCTGCAAAGGCCCTTAGTCTATGCTAAACTCACACATTGTTGGGTTGCACAGAAAACAGAATTTTCTGCATGGAAAAATAAATTTAAATGTAGAAATATTAATTCCTGAAGAAAAAAAAATGCTCTTTCATGAACAAAAAAATGCTGGAATAGGGGATTTATTCTGTGTAAAATGTACACATGGTTGATTTTCATAAAAATATCATTTTCTGACAAGAAAGCAAAATTTTCCACACAGGAATTACTATTTCTGTGTTAAAACATTATTTTCCATGCAGAAAATGCATTTTCCTATGCAAAAGTAACCATTTGCAAATTTTGCACAAAATGAGGCCCAAACTGCAAATAGCCTTTGAAACCTGAGTGCTTTTTGAAGACTACCTTGCAGCAAGAAGCAAGTTGCTAAAATTCCACATTGCTCAGGAAGAAACATAGTGAAGAATTTTGTTGTTGTTGTGTGACTTCAAGTCATTCCCAACTTATAGCAACCCTAAGGTGAGCATATCATGGGGTTTTCTTGGCAAGATTTGTTCAGAGGAGGTTTGCTATTGCCTTCCCCTGAGATTGAGAGTGTGTGACTTGCCCAAGGTCACCAAGTGGGTTTTGTGGCCAAGCTAGGAATTGAACCCTGATCTCCAGAGTTGCAGTCCAGTACTCAAACCACTAAGCCATGCTGACTCTATAGTGAAGAATTACATCCCTAGTTTTAATGGAACAATTAAACAAACCACTGTTGTGTTCTGTAGTTTTACTGTATTATCCAAATGTGGATGTTTTCCCCCATGAATTTGTCTGCCAACATGATAGGGAAAAAGCAAAAAACCAAATTAACAAATAAAACATAAATTTTCTGTCTTGTTGATCAGGAGGCAAACAGAGCAGGTAGAAAAAAGTATCCATAACTGGATGAGATAACAAACAACTACAAAGTGGGACTGATTGGGCGAGAGATGCCTACATACTTTCACAATTGATAATGCCTCCAGATTTTCTTTAAAAAAACAACAGCACTATGTATGATGAAATAGATTATTTGTGATTTTAAATTTTCTGTGTACAAGTTCATTCTGCTATAATTATATTTTTGACAATAATATTTTTTAAAATTTAAAAACTAGAAGTAATTTTACAATTTCAGTACTTAGGAATTTTCAGATAACTCTAAATCACAAACCCCACAGGCACTAAATAAATGTTAAAATAATACAGCACATTGCAATTACCTGACACTAGGGGGAAAAAACTTTGCACCATTAAAAAAAAGTCATGCACAGGAAGAGAACTCTGAAATGTGATGTGCCAATCATACCTGGCCTCATCAGCTATGGGCAGAAATGAGCTGAAGAAAAAATAGATTCTGAGATACCTGACTTCATATTGTAAGATACCAGACCTACATGGCACTGAATATTTTACTTTCCTAGACAGTAGCAACACATTTCTAAGTGTCCAAATAATATAAATGACTTAAGACAGATTCATATAATTTCACCACATGAGCAGTGAGATTCCTTTAGAAAGTGCTTCTATGGGAACATGTGTCATGAAAAGAGAAAACTAATGTCATAAAAATCATTTCTATGAGCAGGGCAAACCTTCCTGTAGTCACTGCAATCATAAGTATTGCTGCTGATCAGATCTGTGATTAAGTTGTTTATTTATTATTGAATTTTTAACCACCCATTACAGACAAAACCAAATAGTTTACAAAATTAGAAAACCCATGAAGTCAAATCAAATTAAATAGTTTGGATGTTGAAAATTATGTGCTGAAGGAAGTTCATGGAAATGACTTGCCCACCTCTTCCTTTTCACTGCTTTTCCTACAAACTTGAGATAGAGGTAATCTGGAAGTTTAAACAGAACCCACATAGACATCCAGGAATAGTGTTTGATCTAAAAGCACTCAAAACCTTTATCTTGTGGAGCAGAACTGAACAACTGAAGCAGGCTCTGAGGCCAACTTCTCCCTCATGACCCTCTGAAGGCTTTGGAGACTACCAAAAATGCCATCCCCAAATACAACATAGTAAGTTGCAGAAGATCCATATCTAGGTTTTTAAAAATGATTATTTTTAAATGCTAAACAGTGTCGGAAGGTCCTGAAACCTATTTAAGAGGTTAGTTGCCATCCCTGAGGGCTTCTGGGGGCTCTTTTCAGACTTCACAATTAGAGCACTATTATTCCACATTAACTATCATAATTTCATCCTATGAAATCATGAGTTTTGCAGTTTAGGGAATGGGTGTTTAGCAGTAGCATCACTAGGGTTGGTGACACCCGGTGCAATAACTCATGGTGTCACCCCCATCATTTACCTACTCTCATTTCATACCATTTACATATACACAGTGAAGATTTGGTTAACATGTGATTTTTTAATATATATTCAAATTTAATTTTTTTTTAATTGAGATTTGAAGTTTGAAATTTTAATTTTTTAAAAATTCTGGGGCCTCTCCTTTCTCCTCTCACTGAGCTTCGCCCCACTCTCACCATCTATTAATGCATTTTAAAGGGAAGCAGGTGAATGCCACAGACAGTTTGTGCCAAAAGGTAGGTGTTTGTGAAGCAGTGGTTTGACCTCCCCTTAGGGTGTCACCTGATGTGGCCCGATCCCCTGCACTCCTCTAGTGACACTGGTGTTTAGAATTGTCAGCCAAAAAATACTAGATGGCAGTCATTGTGCTGTAAACACTTGTTTAGTGTGAAAGGGCACCAAGCCAGGCAATTCACCTTTTGGGGGAAAGGTGGTCCAGGGAGTCTGGAGAGATTGAGCACTGCAGAAACATCCTGGGAGGGGAACATGCTGCCCTGGACCACACTTTGTCCATCCCTGTTTTACATAGATCACAGTTATATCCAAAGATAGAAGATCCTGCATTTCCAATCCCTATAACAGTCTGTCTGTTATTCAATAGCATCCAACTCTTGAATGACTGAGTTCCATTTTGTCAACCTATACCCTATCCATCACTGCAGTGAGATAATAGTTCAGAACTTCCACAGCTTCCTTGACATTAATTCAAAAGCAGAGTGTGTGAACTGCATGTCATACTCTTAAAAACCAGAAAACCAGTGGCTAAGATCAAGCTCTGCACCAGATGACTAGAAAATGGCCAATGTTAGGTAACTTTTTAAAAAGTGATTCAAGGAAAATTTAAGAAATTATAGCTAATGCTGCACATAGCACTTTGCTTCTGAGGAAGAATCAAGATGGTTTCTGCAAAGCTAAGTCCTGTCACACTAACTTTAATTGATTTTTTAAAAGAGTATCAAAATGTATATGGAAAGGGGTGGTCTGGGAGACACTACAAAGATGGACTTTCAAAATGGTTTTGGACAAAAGTTCTTCACCAAAAGCTTTTAGAACTTAGTAATCATTGTAAAAAAGTAAGGGTTTGCTTATGGAAGATCAATAACCAACAACTAGTTAAATAACAGTAATCAGTGAGCAAGAAGAAATGAAATGTTTTCACAATAGATGAGTGTAAGAATGGGGAGCCACCAAATATTTTTATTTTCACTCATGCTTTCTAACTTCTTCATTCATGGACTGGAATGGGGTGAGTGGTGACCAAGTATGTGGGTGACAGAAAATTATTCAGGGAAATAAAAGCAATAAGAGATTGTTTTTGAGGTTGTGAAGAGCTTCAAAGGGATATCTCTAAACTGGGTAAATTCAGTGCATGTACGATGTACACTAGGGCAAAACCTTCCTAATGTTTGAATAATGGAGTCTGAGCTTGTTATCACTGACTAGGTATGAGATATGGGCAATATGGGAGGTAGCTCTATGAAAATGTTGATCTAGGTGTTTTTGGGGTTTTTTTTTGTTTTTTTTTAATCCCTTTATATACATCTATAGACTTGGACCTTCCTGGGTTTTTGTCAAGCAAAACATTTCCCATTTATTGTATTTCATGTTTTTTCCCATTTCCTTCTTAAGATAAAGAGGGAAATTCCATTTGTTTTTAGAGAGCACTGAACACTCAGAGAAGACCTGCTCTTTAAATTCCTTTGGCATTTCTGCTATCTTCTTCACCCAAATAATCTTGTATAGCTTGCAAACCCTTCATTCAAAGAGGCCTTAGAAGTGTCTTCCTCTGAAACTAATGGACAATGTTTAGTCTCTGACTCAGCCAAGCAGCTTGGTATTAGCAAGCCTGTGATGCTAATTGGTATTATTTCTTAGGAGCTACAGAATATTGTTTCCTTGTCAAAAGCTTAAAGCTCATAAGGGAGAAGTATCTGTAGTGTCTGTTTCTGTTAAGGATGAAGCTTCTGTTTCTGGTATAAATAGCTCTCCTAACTATGTGCATTATACCTTGGCCTACTCAGAATCACTAGCAGAAGGTGGCCAACAGACAACAAATGTTCTGCTTTAGCTGTATGTGAGAGAGTGTTGTGTCTCTTCAAGTAATTTCTGACTTATGGCAACCATAAAGTGAACCTACTACAAGTTTTTCTTAAGATTTGTTCAGGGGAAGCTTGCCTCCCTCTGAGGCTGAGAATGTGGGACTTTCCAAAGGCCAACCAAGGGGTTTCCATGGCTGAACAGAAATTTGAACCCTAGTCTCCAGAGTTAGGCCCAACAGTCAAACCACTACACCACACTGGCTACTCAACTCAAAATTTGTAGCAATACATTCTGTCCACAGTCCAACATAAATGAATGAGTCTAGAGGCATAAAGAACTGCTTTATGTAATAGTGGTCAATATTGACCAAAATATAGCTGGAAATCACATCAGTTTTTAAAACTGTATTGAAATAAATGTCATATTAAGCTTCTTACAGGACAGTCCTATCCATGTGGGAAGTAAATCTCACAATGTTGAGTAAAGCATACTTCCAGAAATGTGTACAGGAATGCAGAATGTTACTTTATATCTGTAAACACATTTATTGTAAGTCCAAGTTTTCACTAACTTAGGGACCCTACAGACAGCCCCTAAGGGACGGCTCCGTGCTGCCCCTGGGAGTGCTGGATCGGGGCTGTGGCAACCACATGCTGCTGCCCCAATCTGGCACTTTGCTGCTCCAAAAAGAGCTGGCAAATGCCGCTTCTTTTTGGAGAGGCAAAAAGCCACCCTTGCCACTGTGGTGATGGCTTTTCTGTGCTCCTTTGGCACAGCATGTCTAAACGCTGTACCAAGGGAGAGCTCTGACACTGCCCGCCATCTGTTTGGGTGGGAAGTGTGAGGATGATGTGGGGGCGGAGTTGGGGTGGCCAGCGTGCAGTCGCCATGCCCTGACTCCACCCCCAGGCTGACCCTTGTGGCTGATCTGTACAGGCTCTTACTGATGCTGGGTAAATAATTTTGACAAAAAACAACAACAGCTAAGGTTCCATAAAAAGCTGTAATGCAATGTCTATAAACACTGTGAAGCAGGATTTTTAAAACTTTTTTTGGGTAATATAACAGTTGATGTACTAATTCTTACCATGCATTTGCGATCATCCACCCCTGTTAAATCCTCCTCAAATTCCTTCCCTATGTGGAAGTCCATGATGTAGTTTTTAAAAGTACTTAGCGTTTTGATGATCATGTGGTCTCCATTCTGAATTATCTCTTTGTCAGGTTTAAGCATATTGGCTATTTTTCTTATAGCAATATTTACATCTGGAAGAAAAGAGAGAGAGAAAGACCAAAAGAAGAAAAGGATTTCTGTAATGTTATTTATACAAGATCTGGAAAACCCCTAAGAATTATACAGTGGTCATTTTTTAAAAAATGGATTTCAGTATAGTTAAAACCTGCAACATTGAACTTGGTGACCAATGAGACTTTTACAATTGTTTCTATAGTCCTATCTTTTGTTGATAAAGTACCATAAGAATTACTGATACTATAATAGTAAGCTATGATTATTTTAATTTTGATGATTCTAAAGTATTAGTGTTTGTACCCATGTAACATTTGAGTTTTATTTCTGTTCAAGACATTCCTGTTTCTCATTGTTTCAGTACTTTCCTTGAGAAAGTAAGGAAAAAAAATATGTTTACAAATGGCACTGTGAAATAAAGAATTCATGCAAAAGCCACACAAGTAGAAATTGGGTGATATATACATTGATGACTCTACAGAAGAATCAGAACTGTCTCAGAAGATATAAAGGTGTGATCATGTAAGAAATGACAAGGAAAAAAAAAACCCTTACCAAGTGCTTTCAAGTACTCCTCAAAATTGTCATTGCTGAGCATTTTCCAATAACCATTGAAATCCGCAGGCATTACTCGTGTTTGTTTTCTAGTGCAAAATCAAAGCCTTTGCCTACCGTGTTACTTCTATACCGTACAGCTTAGTGCCTTTTGCTGAAGCAAGTTTGAACTCTGGTTTCTTTTATCTGTTCCTCCAACCATGCAGTTATGCTAGTCCATTTAAGCCGATTAGTGTTGGAAGTGTTACCTTTAAATCCTTCTACAAAGCTGAGCCTTTTAGTTTGCTAATGACAGAGGAATGGCTTGATTTAAATGGAATAGGTCATTGCTCTTACATAGAATGGCTGTTAATGCCAATGATTAGCTGGCTATCAAATCTAACCATATTACTTTTTCCATCCAATATGCCTACAAAAAATAAGATGGCTTCTCCTGATATAGAGTAAGGTTCTTAATATTGCTGCAGGGGACATATCTGTTGACTTGGAAGGGGTGGCAGCAGTAACAAATTGTGACCTTTCTGGTAAAATTAGATATCCTTGAGCATATCTACACTACATACTTTAGTTGTCATGCCTCCATTTTGCAGAAACCTGGGATCTGTAGTGTTGGCAAGGTACAACACTTAACATTTTCTTCTAAAAAGCTCTAGTAGTTTTCCTAAAACTACAGCATTAGAACTTTTGAACACAAAATTCTAAGTATTCCAACCAATGACAAATTCAGTACTCCATGGGCTGAAGCCATGGCTGTTATAGTGGCATTGAATTGCTATATGTATGGAGTGTAGATATACTTCTAGTCTGCTCTGCTGCAAAAGAGAACTATGGTATGTATATTCTACCACAAGAAACTGAACAGTCTGCTCTGAATAGCTAAATTTGTCCTTCAGGTCATCCTTACACAGTAAACTTTGAATGATGGTTACTAAGTGTGGGGGTATTAACTAGCTGGTTAATAGATGGCTGAAAAAGAACTAGCCATTATTCATCCAGCCTTACATTATCAGAGTAACACCCAGTTCCATCTATTGCTCAGAATCTTCAGCAAAACAGCACATTTTTATTAATCAGGGCACGCTTTCAGTTAAGAGAATGAGAAGTCTTTTCAGGTCAAGAAATAAGCAGGACTTCACAGAAAGCTATTAACTGCAGTGCAAGTAAGCAAGGGAGAAAAACCTACACACCATGTTGCATTGCATTATTCAACAACAATACACTGTAACTTGAAAGGAATCACTTCAGACTGTAAAGTCTTCCCATCACTTAGGAATACAGCAGGGAAATTGTTGAACAAACCTGTGGGAGAACGAATAGTTTTCAGTGAAACATGAACCGAAGGTTAAATTAATTGAGTTAGCTAATCCAAGATGCTGGCTGTCATGCTTCTGAATAAAGGCTATCTCCTCCACCTCCTGGGGCAATATGGAAGTTTTTCATAATCCAAATTCTAATATTTCACAGGGGATGTGCAGTTCAGAGGAATATGCTACTTATTTCAAGATTTATTTGAGCCCCCCTCCTTCAAAATCCTGGAAGAATTCATTTTCAAAACTATCATAATACAGGATTGTGAGATCTTTCAACTTCACACACAAATACTAGAAGTTTGAAAGGGTGTTTTTTTTTTTTTTAAATCTCAACAAAATATACTGTCATTATCTTGCTATTAAAATATAGCGATCCTTTCCATGAAAACAATCTAATGAAAATGTTCATTAAAAGAGAAGTATAAAATAGAAGGGGGATGATGGGGGAAAAGTCAGAAAGTGACCAAAAGGCCTAAATAATGTACAGACATGTTAAAGAAAGCAATTCACTTAAACACAGAACATGTTCTAAATTCCTAGTGATTTAAAGTTATTCATGCATATAACATTCTAAGCCATGTTCCAAAACATCTTGACATGTTCTGCTGATATGATTACAGCTAGAATACTGAGTTAAGACACACAAACAGGTGTGTAGTTTGGAAATAGTGCTTGGTTCTTATTGGTGAGTTTGCATGTATGCCATAGCTTTTTTGTTGCTAAATTGCTGCCATTACATGCTTTTTAAAGAATTCTATATAAAACTGATTAAACTACTTGTTCAGAGTGGAACCCTGGGCTATCAAACCAGAATGCATCCAGCACAATCATTAAACATACTACTAAAGTAAAATTACTGTCAGACTACATTCATGAACCTTAAAAGATCAAGAAAAAAACCAACACCTGGGTTTTGACAAATCCCAAACTGAACTGGGCTGATTCTGACAAATTCCAGAGGTTTTTGAATTGATGAAGGATTCATCCAAGTGCAACAAACCCACATCTCAACAATCCTGAAGATTTGTTGCCATTTAGATACACAGGTATATAGAAGCAGAACTGTAGGTCTGTAATCACAGGTCAAAAAACCCATGTCCCCTAGCCTGGACAATGCAGGCCATTAGCCACAGGCTGGGATTAACAAGTCCTGATCCTGATCCTGTGATCCCAGACTGATCATGCCTCAAAGGACCTGCTGTTTGCTGCTGAATTTCCAGGAAAGTCAGCAGTTAAAAGCTAGGAAACTGGATGGCCCCATGCGCTCTTTACCTGCTGCCACTGTTACATCCGTTCCAAAGGCTCCTGCCAGCCATGGTCTCTGATATTAGAAGGGGGCACTAGTCACAAGGGTGTAGCCAGTTGCCTCATTTCTGCCCTTACAGGGCACAGTGGGGGCCTTTGGGACAGACACAACAGCAGATAAGGCAGGACTCTCAATCCTAGAGCTTTGGGGAAAGAATGTCAAAGTAATATATTGCAGGACTGATCAGTGCTTTTGGTTAGTCCTCCAGTAAAATAATATGAAATGTTTTTTGTGGTTTCTTCTGAAACCTGAAATGGTATAACATTGAGTCCTTTGTCTGAAATAATTGGATAACCTTGGAAGCTGTACTCCTCCTTTTGTCATTGTACATACCATAGCCATCGTCTACCCTCACACTGTTATACTTGCTGTGATCCTAGTTCAAAAATGAGCAGAAAACTAAACACTATGAACTGTTTTACTTATCCCTGAGATCATACTCCCTGCACCCAACTTTCCCATATGTTGCATATATCTTGTCCAAGGTATCTAGCTCTGTGATAAGACTGGAGAACTATTTTCACTTGAGGATCTAAGTTCCTATTTGGAAAGGGTTTTGGAAGCTACTTTATAGAAGTGGAGATGGATAAGTGCATGGACTATGTCCAGATGTAGGCCTTATAATTTGTAAATATTTTTCCACCGAGCCTATAAAGCACAGCTCAGTTCTATGCATTCCAGAGTGCCCTTGCCCAACAGCTCCACGCAATAGCCTGCTGATGCAGTTCAATGTATTAAATTCAACATATCACTATATTACATAGAAGAACTGACTTCATGCAATACCAAATGAATTTAATAATAATAATAATAATAATAATAATAATATAATATATTTTATTTATATACCGCCCTAGTGGAAAACCAATCTAGGCAGTGAACAATAAAAATTGTACATTACAACCCATTATTTACAATAATGGGTACAGCATGAACCCATGTACTGCTTATGTATGCACAGACACAGATACATAATTATCATTTTCCAAAATCTCATTCTTTCTCTAAGAGTTTGAGAAAGGAATGTGTAGTACCTTTTTATTTTCATAATAAAGTTGTCAGGCTGAGATAGAAGTTGATTGATGCAGATTCACATGGTGAGTTTCACTGCTGAGCAAGATTTGAATTCAGCTTGTCAAAGCCCAACATTCTTCTGACCATTGATATATCAAAAGTTCTGCCTCAAAAATAGGCTAGAAAGGAAACCAATAGAAAGGTTGCCTAATGGCAAACATGTTGATTTCTTTCATCCCATTTTCAGTACTTGTCACTACTTTTTTCAATCCCACCCACAGATTAAGAAATCAAAACCATGATGTTTGAGAATGACACTACTGAGAGTGACAGAGTCCAAAAGATATAGAGACAGGGGTACTGAACCTGATTTCTGAGGAAGATTTTTGTGTGTGTTATTATCCGCAAGATTGCATGCAAAAAGGATCTGTTGTGAAGGATTATACAAATCAGTGTTTGGATATATATTGTATTCAGCCACAACCCAATTGCATAAATGTAATGAAATAAGCATCCTTCAAAAGTTTGACTGGTATTCTTATTTCTTCATAATGAGGTGCCTGGAGACACTTTCTTAAATGATTCTCTAGTTTTGGGCAGAGAAGCAGACTAGAACATTTAAAAATAAATAATAAATAACTATTCAACTGCTGCTCTATAGCCTTTTAAAAAATCAGCTGCCAATTTATCTCACAGGAGCGAATCACAAAACAGACCATTCTCCTCTTAAATAATGCCTGGAACATAATGAAAGTTACAATGAATGCTCCAGGTTGGATGATGTTAACATGAAGAAATATATCAACTATGATAGCTATTTTAAATTAGAAGATGAGCAGGGCTGAACTGTGGTGGAAAAGAACATTGTTCTATGTCTCTTTCAATTAATTGATTTTCTTTGAATATATATTAGGGGGAATTGTGAAATACCTGCACAGATGTGGAAAATGGTTTTACCTCATGCATCTTTAGAAATATAAATGCTGTAGTGGCAGTACAATTTTCAACATCTCAATCCACTTATTGATGGGAGGGAAGGGAGAGTCCTTGCAATTTGATGCTGACAAGTGGGATTGTTCTTTGCATTCTGATAATTTTATACTAAAGCAGCACATTAAAAGCATTATAATAATGTGGTGTGGTAAAAAGTTTACAAGAATCATAAAAATGTCCACATTGATATATTACTAAAATGTTAACATGACTTCACAAATAAAAAACAAAGAATGACTGTCTATAATTTTACAATCCTGAAAAAGATTAGCTGTGCACAGATGAATGGTCCAAAGCTTCATGAAGCATCATATCCTAACTGATTTTCCTTGTTTATAAACCAATGTTAGCCAAATTTCTGTGGTTCAGACCTGGGGGTGGGGGTCAGGGGTGGAAATAGGTGGGCTACACTTTATCCAGATCTTCACAAGGAACTGGCACTGGACAGTAAGTGAGTAGAAAGGGATAAGGGACGATGGGACCAATTCATAACTCCATAAACCATAGCTTTTTCAGATGATTGGCCATGATTTATGAAACCTTGGCCAATCATCTGAATGCACCCATTCTGTGAAAGTAACCCTGGCTGCAATCAATGTGGCCAATGTCCAAGTAAACTGTTTAGTTGATAAACATTAAAAATCAGATTGGAGCAATTTAGCAATCAGCACTTATTTCAAGTGGCCATATATCCTTGACCCAACAAACCTAATAAGTTCAAACATACTTCCAGTGCTTGCAGAGAACATCAGATTCATCAAAGGTAACATATTCATTCACTTCAACCTGGGAAAGAATGTTAATTTGGTGTGTGTAAAATTGTTCTGACATTGAAGACTCAGGGGAAATCTACACTTTCAGAGATACATTTGAACATCAGGTCTCTGCAGAAGATTTGGACTGAAGCCACAAGACAGTTTGTTCTCCAGAAACTATTACTCCCCAAAATGTTTTCCTTTATAGATAAAAGCATTTGTTTTATTTCTCATTTCAATTGGCTAACTTCAATAGAGTAGAACCATCAGCTGCCACTGTATTGCTCATGTGAGAGGTTGTGGCAAATCCCCTTTCATTTCTCCATTACGTTGTTTAATATAGGAAATAACCAAATCTAGAATTAGATATTTCACATGCTGCCCTTTGCACAAGCTTTGCCTTATTCTGGTGACATGGATTTCATTCTGGATCCACTCTCTCATCACATGGATATAGCTTTGGTACCAACTCAAAACTTCTGAATCTGCAATACACTGAGAAGAATCACTGCTAGCATGACTAATACACATGAGCTCAAACTTGCTCACTATTTCTAAAACGTGTTCCTTCCAAAGGTTAGAAACTCGAAATGTCTTCAGAAAATCAGCTCCACAAAGATGTTTTAGCTCTGAGACAACTGCAATGAGATAAGAAATGGCTACTTTGATTCCAAAAAGCATTACTTTCAAGGATGTCTTTTGCTAACGTATCTACTCTTATTTATTCACATCAGTTGTTTATGTGAAGACAACTTGGCAACCTAATTGTGTATATTTATTCAGAAGCAACATGACTGATAAAGCTATGTAGATTTCAAGTAAACATTCATGTGGTTACATGGTCTGAGAGTACTTTTCCAATTCCAAGGCAATATTCAAGAGGGACAAGAATAAGAGATGGGAAACAGATTCGTTGTAAGAGGAGTAATCTTTTTTTTTTTTTAAATACTACTAATAATGGGGCAGATGTGCAGTCCAGTACTGGAAATTAAGTTTTAGCTATCTAGCAGGAGGTATTAAAATCATTATCAAGAATAGTCTTGCTAGTGTTTGTCCCTTTAAAAAACACACACACCAAACAACCCCTTGAATGATATCTAACATACTGGAATGGCATGGAGCACTGCACTGTCTTAACTTTCAAGTGATCAAGAAATTTAGAAACATTTTCTTAAAATTTATAAGGGTAATTTGTATAATTGAATAGTTCTGTCACAGGCACTATTCAAAAGTGAGCAAACCATTTGACACACTATTCTCAACTTGGATGGACCTGCTCACCTGATCTGAAGAATCCCATTTTCCCAAAAGCAAATTATTACTCTTGGAGGGCTGGACAATTAAGGAGTGTGGGATTAATGAGATGGCATATAAGAATGATGATACAGATTATGAGGCAATGATCCAGAGATCAAGATCAATATGATGAAGACAATAAGCAGACAGGTAGGTGGCTTTGTTATATCAGCAGAACAGGAAGCCCCAGTGAAGATGTGTTTGGTATCAAACCCCCAACTGCAGCAACTGCTCTGCTGAGGATTGGCCAGTACTGACAGTTGCCACTAAGAGCACATCTTGTACTAATTGTTCATTAGCATGAATTATGACAGCCACAGTCAGAAACAGATGCTGAAGATTGGGCTGCTTATCTGATTACAGAAGCAGCAGTCATTGAAACAAACTGAGGGTTTATGGCAGGGGTAGGCAACCTGTCCCCTTTAAGGGCCGAGGGACTTCAGCTCCCAGAAGCCTCAGCCATGTTGGCCAATAGTCCCATGTTGGCCAATAGCTCCTGGGATTCTGGGAGCTGAAGTCCCTCGGCCCTTAAATGGGACAGGTTGCCTACCCCTGGTTTATGGGGAGGTTTTGATGAATCCTTTCCCTGCTCCACTTCTCATGGTACCATCTGTACTGACAATGGTCTCAAGAATTATTTGAGTGGTATAGCTGGGATCCTGTCAAGGACTGATCCAGATGATATGTCTGCTCACACCACAGATAAGATGGAAGGGTCTGTAAGCACCTAAGAAAGTTATGTGGTTCTTCAATCTGATGTAGAGGCACAGTGGAGAGGACAATTTTTGGCTGCAATGCTGGCCATTCTAAGCAATTGCTCCTGCAAATGCAGATGAAGGTAGGAAAATACATTCTTTAGTCCTTGGCCATAAAGCGTCTGCAATTAGGATAGGACTGGATGAGTAGCTGACATCAAGGGCTCAAAATGGATCCCCTCACAATGGATACACTTTTTGAAAAGAGGCCACACAAAAGAACAACATGCCCCTGATCAAAGCAAGGGGAATAGGAGATGCAAAGGGAACAAGAGATGCAGAACTACTTTTTAATAAATAAATAAATAAATAAATAAATAAATAAATAAACTATGTATTTATATAAAGAATAAAGAGTAAGAATGAAGATTACATAAAAAAAAATAAAGTCCAAAAGACTACTCAACACTGGAGACTATCTGAAGAAATGTGAGATGATTGATGGACAAAAGGGAACTGACGAGTGAGTTGCTTTGGGCACCTGAAGGGGGCAGAGTTCCTGCCAAAAGCTACTGAGCCCTGGAACTTTCCATGTGTGGTTCTGCACAGGTGCAAGACCTATCTGTGTGAGGCAAAGAGACCAGGAAGAAAAACAACAGATGCTATGTTGTCTACCACTATTTCCTGGCATAGGTTTTAACATATTTCATCTTTATTTTTTTGTGAAGCAAAGAACTCCAGTTTTTTTTGGTCTGCTTTGTCAGACAATCTTCTTAGAACTCTTTTAACAAATCACCTTTTGCTGAATCTTTCTCTTTTCAGCAATACACTACTTGATGCAGGCTCACAAAAACTGAAAGCATCATTCCAGAAAAGGACAAAGTACTATCTTTCAGCCTCCAAATTATGTATTACTGCATTTGCCAATTATGTATTATTGACTAGTACACTGATTAAGAATGTGGCATACTATTATTAACATTACCTATTATCAGCATTTAGAGATTTTTAGGGTCAGTCAATCAGTTCCACTTCACATTTTAATAATAATAATAATAATAATAATAATAAAATTTATTTATACCCCGCCCCTTTGAGGTCAATCGGGGTGGCTTACAGCGTTAAAATCCAATACATCAACAACCCACATCCCTCCCCCCCAAAAGATTATTAAATCAATTACAAGTTAAAACAATATAAACAATAATTAAAAAAAAAATCAACAAAGATAATAGGACATAAGGAATTGTGGCCACATTACAATTCCTTTCAAGAGAGGGCATGAGAGGCTCCCCTAAGAGAGGGGAAGTCCAAAGAAAGACTTCAGAGGAAAGACTCCACAGAAAAGGTCCAGAGGCCGGGATTATCTATCCTGGAAAGGCCTGCTGGAAGAGATCCATCTTGACAGCCTTTTTGAAGCTGTCTAGCGATGTTAGTTGATGGATCTCATCTGGCAGGCCGTTCCACAATTTGGGGGCGACAACAAAAAAAGCCCTCTGGGAGGTAGCCGCAAGCCTAGATTTTTGAGGCTGCAGCAAATCCCTCCCAGAGGATCGAAGTGCCCAGGGCGGATTATATGGGAGGAGGCGGTCCCTAAAATAGCTTGGACCCAAGCCATTTAGGGCTTTAAAGGTGATAACCAACACCTTGTACTGGGCCTGGAAACTAATAGGCAGTCAGTAAGGGACCTTAGTACCGGAGTAATATGGTCCCTCCTAGATGTTCCTGATACTAATCTGGCCATCATGTTCTGCACTAGCTGTAGTTTCCGAACCAGGCACAAGGGTAGCCCCATGTAGAGCATGTTACAGAAATCTAAGCATGAGGTTACCAGTGCGTGCACAACAGTCTCGAGATCCCTTACTTCCAGAAAAGGGTGCAGGTGGTGTATCAGCCGAAGATGATAACAGGCGCTCCTGACTGTTGCATTTACCTGATTTATCATCAGGAGCGATGAGTCAAGGAGCACCCCTAGACTGCGAACACAGTCGCTGGAGGAGAGTGTGACCCCATCCAGGACTGGAGGATGCAACCCAATTCTTGGTTTTGGGGCCATTACCATGAACACCTCCATCTTGTCCGGATTCAGTTTCAATCTGTTTTTCCTCATCCAGCTCATTACTGCCCAAAGACATTCATTGAGAGAAGAGGTGCCATTAGAATTCAAGACCAATGAATGAGATACGGAGACATAGATTTGGGTGTCATCAGCGTACTGGTAACACCCAGCTCCATAACTCCAGATAATCTCACTCAGCAGCTTCATATAAATGTTAAATAACATCGGGGACAGAATAGCACCCTGTGAGGCCCCACAGGTGAGCTCCCTTTTACTGGAGGTATGGTCCCCGAGTACTGCAATGCAGTGCCTCCGATTCCTAACCCCCTCAGGCGGTCCAAGAGGATGCCATGGTCTATCGTATCGAAAGCCGCTGAGAGGTCTAGGAGCACCAACAGGGTCACACTACTCCTGTCGATGCTCAGACGCAGATCGTTGGTCAAGGCAACCATGGCAGTCTCAACCCCAAAACCTGTCCTGAAGCCAGTTTGAAATGGGTCTAGATAATCGGTTTCATCCAAGACAGCTTGGAGTTGAAGAGCAACTGCCCTCTCGATCACCTTGCTCAAGAATGGTAATAACGAGACTGGCCTATAGTTGGACATATCCAAGGGGTCAAGGGAAGGCTTTTTCAGAAGTGGCTTAACTGCCGCTTCCTTCAGACACGATGGTACATGTCCTTCCCTGAAGGATGCATTGATGATATCCATGAGGAATCTTAAGATGTGATGGGCAGCTTTTGTCCCTTTAGATGTTGGCTGTGTGCTATTCCCATCAACCTTAGCCAACATAACCAATCGTGGAGGATAATGGGTGTAACAGTCCAAGAAAATACTAGTGGACACAAAACACTTTGAATAGCCTTGTGGGTGTTCCTCCACCTTTAAAAATGTTTCACTGTTATTTTAATTCTGCACAAAGAAAAATCTGGATTATAACTTAAATCAGTTACAAAAATTAGCATACACATTTATCTCCAGAATTTATCCGGTTCGCATTAGTCATGGGAATAGACCATAAATTATGCAGGGTGCCGAAGTTTCATTTCTGAAATTCCTGCTGAGCCCCCAACATCTTCCAAGACTGGCATATGTTTTCAAGTTGCTCTTTGCAGCCAGAACATTTTTTTTAAATGAAAACAGCTTCTGTGGCTACTCAGTTTTGAATCTGCAGCTTTTCTATGCTTCCATGGCATTCCTTGATGTGATCACCTTTTAAAATAGGAAGGAGTCTTACCCTAAGTTTGACAATTTATCCATCAAGCCCACTCCTGTATTAGGATCTTAAACATTGATCTCTGCTGTATCCTACGGTTGGTTCCTTTTTGACCAGAGGTGCCAAGAATTGCACCCCGGACTTTCTGCATACAAAACATGTGCTCCACCCTCTCAACTATGACTGGTGGACTGTTCAGCTCTTTTGCAGCACATTTTGACAAAACATGCCCAAGACTAGAAAGACTTCTTGTAAACAGAACACAATGATAGATGAAATGTTGCTCCTAGTTATGCATTCTTATTCCAATCACAATGAATTTATGAGACAGGACATGCTGGGGGAGAGGATCCAATGTTACACAGCTGCAAACAGAATAACACAGTCCAGCAGAAGTGGTTAATCTCCATTTTCCACTGCAGCCAGCTGCACACCCTAAAACCCAGTCCAGACTGGACCCCTCCTCCTAGCCCAGAGCAGATTTTTGGCCAACTCTGAGGTCTGGTGCTGGGAGGAGAAGAGGAGGAAGCTCCATCATGCTGACAGAATAGCATTAATATCATGCTGGATTGGGCCTTAGCTGGACACAGTTTATATTTTAAAAACAAATTATTTTCTTCCCCTCTTTATCAAAGAGATAAAGGAAATAAGGATGTAGCAATGAATCCTTAGGGGAATTTTATAATTAGCTCAAATATTGCAAGAGGGAGCTTGCTACAAAAGCTCAATGAAACCGCTCTCCCGGTGTTTATACCAAGAGACCAGAGAATCCCAAGAAATGGAGCTGAGACAGATATTGGTTAACCACTAGATGTCTAATTTATTAAAATAGGGGAAAACTCACTCACAGAACATGCACTCACACACACACACAAGGCTCAGGAAGATCAAGGTTGGAGTTTGGAAAAGAAATGCAGGTGTTACTAATGGCGATACTTACCGAGACGTAGCCCTCCTCCCGGGAAGCGAATGGGATGCGAGATGATGGAAGACAAGTCTAGCTCCGCAGCCTGGGGTTTGAGCAGACTTGCTGGTAACTAACTTCAGAGGTCAGAGTGACGTGGAGTCGTTTAGACCAAGAAGGTAGCACACTGACTGGCCAAAATCTGGGGCTTATATAGGGCCAAATGGGCCCTGGGGG
The DNA here is from genome assembly GCA_026167975.1 of Phrynosoma blainvillii. Lineage (NCBI taxonomy): Eukaryota > Metazoa > Chordata > Lepidosauria > Squamata > Phrynosomatidae > Phrynosoma > Phrynosoma blainvillii. The sequence goes on along the minus strand of JANUYF010000003.1, from coordinate 56,213,864 downwards.
CGGAAGGCGATAATTGCGATGATGGCACCCTGCTGTATAGGGTTCCATTGTATGTGGTGGTCTTAATCCGAGGGGTCAATATCCTGGGGAAATGTGTGGGTGGGTGACACAATGCACCTTCCTATGGGTGGGAGGGTGTTAGACTGGGTGGCACAATACAAACATTACACCTTGGATGGCTGAGGGTGTTTGTGGAAGGATGACACAATACACCTCTTGATGGTTTGGATGATCTCATCATGGAAAATCCCATTCGCAACTCTCCTGACTATCTGGAGGAAATGCATTCCTTAAGAATTAAGGGTGGGCTGCCCATGCCATGGGTGCAGAGGGCTTTTGGCCTCTTGACTCTACTGCCAGGGTTCATCTGGAGGTCATTTGGGAATTTAGCAAGGGATCCAAGGGTGGCATATGGAGTTATTAATATTTTTGGATATGAAGGGGATTCTGGGTAACAAGGAAACATAGTAGATGATAGATAGATAGATAGATAATTATTGCACATATCCTATCATTTTTCTGATGGGATAGATGCATGTTTAACTGTCAAAGACAGGTTTTATCGCATTCTCCTAGGGCCGGGGGTATGCAGCACATATGGAGAATCCTGTCCTTGAAAAGTTGCAGGATAAGCCCGGGTTGCATATGGACTGCTGATGAGCTGCATATGCCCACCCATGGGAGAATGCAATAAGACCCATCTTTGATAGTTAAGCACATCTATCCTATCGGAAAAAATGATGGAATAAGGCATAGGCAATAATCTCCATAGATAGACAGAGTGGCTTTTGAAGGAGATCTGCACAGAAAGTTTCCTCTGAATATGTCAATGAGTAGTACTTATTGACAAGTGACCTCAAATACCAACATGGTCAATCAACATATAGCATACCATCATCCCTCCATCCTGACAATCATAAAAAAGAAAGAAATAACAAAAATCAAGAAGAAGCACATCTCCCCATAAAAAGGCATCAAATATTTAAATGAAGCCAGCATTGAGCAACAAATGGCTTTTTAAAGAAGGCTGCTGATAGAATCAACTCCAGAGGGAAGATGAGTGAGAATATAATGCCTGTGGAGTTTTGAGGGCTATTGTTAAATAATGATTTTGAACTTTCACAACTGATAATGGCTTTACTAAAGTGTAATGTGCTCCAGTTTCCCTTGAGTCTTGATTTTTTAAAAGTTTTTGACTGGTATATTGGAATCAATACTGGTGGAAAGAAAGTTATTATAATACTTTGTAAGACTTTTGTAAAGAGAAACCAAACTAGCCAAAGGTGAAACCACCACTGATATAAAGGAAGCAGCTGGATTTAACAGCCAGTAAGAACTCATTAAAAGACAGCTTCTGAACCATAAAATAAAGTAAAATAAAATAAAACAGAGACCAAGATATCTCCCAAGTTCAATTTGGAATCAAATGAAGATCAAGTGTCATTTATAAAAATGAAAAAGACTGTTGTGTATGAGATACCAAACTTGTGACCCTTACTAGAGATGTGAAATCCTACTGAAGCCACACAGAAGAACCAAAAGCACACTGAATCAAAAGCAGACCTTGCAAATATATCAAAATGGTAGATACCAACAAGACAGTAGTGTTGCTGGTGAGCACCTCAAATTTAGAGAGAATCCTGTGAGTTCATTAAAACCCATCTAAAGGAGAGGCAAGCTTTTTACATTCACACACAGGCTTCTTTCTAACTGAAATTCAAAGAAATCAGAACTCCACAAGGATTCCCAAAACTGAGCTTTAGTGGCAGGCATATAACATGTGACTTGGCACTGCATCCAACCCCTCACTTTTAAAGCAGCCACACACTCCAAGATTAAAGCTGATCGAGATCCTCTGTGACATTTACCAGCAAAGGAAGCCAATAATTCTCTCATGTTACACAATGATGAACGGGTGACTTCAGGGGCTGAGAGATGGATTATTTCTCTCAGCTGTAAACTCCTCAGAAAACTGAGGCATGTTCTTCCCTGATGTGGTGGTTATCATTGAACTGGGACTTGGGACATCCAGGTTCAAGTCTTAATAGCCATAAATCTCATGAGGTAACAGGTTCAGTCTTCCATCCTGTTTTACCTTGAAGCAGGTGTGGGAGAAGTATAGTCCAGGGCTCCCAAAAATCTTTATTATTATTATTTTGCCCTTAATGCCTCCTGGGGGGGGGGGGTGTCAGAGGAAATTTCACCACTTTTTTGCCTCCTATTTTTGCTTGGCTGGAGAAGCTTTTTTTCAAAAGGAAGAATCCAGAATTCAACTTCTGGATCACCTCTGTCTTACAGGTTTATGTGGAGGAGAGCCATGCATGCTGCCTTGGCCACAACAGAGGAAAGGTGGGAAGAGGGCGAAAAATCCAAGTTACAATAACTATGGGAAAATTCCCTCCCAGCTTTGAGTTCTGCTTCGAATTCAAACTTGAAAATGGAAGAGTTGGATGATTGCAGAAAAGAAGAGAGCAGAATGAAAGAAGAATACATGGATGATGAAGAAGAACTAGGGGATGAAGAGGAGATACAAACTGGAGAAGGTTCAGCAAAGGTAGAGGAAATAAGGGATGAAGAAAATGAAATGAAGGAGACCAAGCCCTTTTAACTGAGGGAGATGTAATAAACTAGATTAGAACATATTTGTTTTTTTTCCCTGAATCCACCTTCTCTTTAGTGACTCATCTAATTAAGAGAATAGATGGAATGTTAAAGAGTTAAACTCCCCAACAAAATGGAAGAAAGTGTTTCACATCTTAGAAAAGAAAAACTAAGACTTAATATGTCTACAAGAGATGCATATAAAGGATAAAGACATTTTCAAAATTGGTGTCTAGGAATGGAGTTCATATCAGCCTCTAAGAATAGGAAAAAAGGAGTAGCAATATATGCAACTGAAAAATGAAACCAAAAGAGGTTTTCAATGACAAAGAGGGATATTACTTAGGATTAGAAATCAAATAGGAAAAAGAAAGAAATGTTAATTGTAGGGATTTATTGCCCCAAGAAAATAAAGGAAAGTTTTATCTTAAAAATTGCACAATAAATTAATGGAATTAGATTATGAGAATTTGATGATAGGAGATTTTAATGGGATAATAGAACTGAAAGTAGATAGAAAATCAGGGGACAATTACTCCAAATCAGGGAAAACTGCCAAAAATCTTTTTTCTACATGGCGGGAGACATAGGAATGACCGATGGAGGGAGATATTTATATGAGCAAAAAAGGGAATACACATTTTACTTTGAATGGCACAATTCACTCTCTAAAACTGAAATGTTCTTTTTGTATAAACTGATGATTAAATACATTCAGAAAATAGAGCTATTACCCAGAACTATTTCTGATAAAAAAAACCCTAATTCTCAAACTAAAAGAAACTAGAAAACCATATATTTGGAGACTAAATGAAGAACTATTACATAATAAAAGATCATTACCAAAGACCAAAAATTCCATTAATCTCTTCTTCAAAGAAAATATGTCTGACAAGTTGAAGATGACTACAGTTTGGAATGTGAGTAAATCAGCACTGAGAGGCCATTTTATGCAGTAGAACTGAAAAAGAAAAAAGAGAGAAAAGATTACAAAGCTCATGAGTGTCTTAGAAGAAAAAGAGAGAGAATTAAAGAGAAACCCAACTAACAAAAATGTAAATGAGAATATAAAAATAATGAAAAAACAAATAGCTTTAAGAAATGTAGCAGAAATAGAGAAAAAATTGAAGACAAATCAAACAACTTTTGAATATTCCAACAAGGTTGGAAAATGGTTAGCTCATAAATTAAGGGAGAAGAAATGAAAACAAAACAAAACACAACTATAACAATGATTAAATTGGATAATGAAATTGAAATGCACCAAGAGAAAATAAAATATTTTTTTAATGAATTCTATTCAGGATTGTACAATGAACACCCAATAAAGGGCAAATCACACTCTCTCAGCCTCAGAGGAAGGCAATGGCAAACCTCCTCTGAACAAATCTTGACAAGAAAACCCCATGATAAGTTCATCTTAGGGGCACCAGAGTCACCAGAAATGACTCAAAGGCACACAACAACAACAGCAAAAACTATACTATGTTAATGTCCAGCAGCGTGTGCATTTGATCTCTCATTCATAGGGTCACCATAAGCTGAAACTGACATGATGGCAATTAACAGCAACAAGCCATGACTGTTACCCACAAAATTTATTCCATGTTCAGGATCCACATTCAACCTCTATGCACTCATTTATCCCTGTGTATACAGCTACGTATGTCAATGCTGTCTTTACAAGGATGGAATACTATGGCCCTCCAGCAATTTTGAAATTGCATCTCCCATAAATAATCACCATTAGTTATCCTGGTTAGGACGGATGGGATCTGATATCTAACATTTTTTTTTTATTTTATTTTTATTGTTTTTTTTTTACATTTACATATATACCAACAAATTACAAAAGTCATATAATTCTCGGAGCAAGGACTGCAACATAATCTTGACATAACTAAGATCTCTTCTGTTTTACATTTCTGAAAAGAAAGTCCGCACATTAATATATCATATTTAGAGCTTCAAATACAACCAAGTATTATTATTTTCACATATTCCAAACAATAGAAGATTAAACCGCCTCTGAAGAAAACAGTCTTTCTATGAGCTCAAATATGTTATCCATTTGCTAGTTACAATTAACACTTGATATCTAACAATTTTTGAAGATCCACTGGGCTCACTTGAGCAATATACAATCAGAGCCAATTTCAGCCTCTTGTTTGTGTAATGTGGGGATGGGGAAAAAGTATTGCAATGGCAGGCTCTGTTCCCACTCATGAAAATTTGTTAAAACATACAAAGAACGTGTAAAGAGAAGCACACAGAAAGGTCCCCCACCATTCAAATGGGAATTCTGTACAGGCAGTTCTAAGTACCGGCATGTATGTACACCAGGACAAGGGAGTGGACTCTCTATAAAGCCTGTCACTTTGATACCATTCCACACATTGTGTGTTCCTGTTCAGGTGCTCCACTAATAGCTGCATGCATCTTTTGCAGAATGAGATTTTTAAACCTTTGATCATCACTTGCATGCATCAGAAATAGGAATGTCCAAATTTCACAATCACACATGGTTGTTAAAAAGCTGAAGGTGCCTGATTTGTCACTTAAACAAGGAGCGCTACTCATAGCATGAACAAACCTGTGAATGATGGAGCAAATGATGGCCCAGCATTTTTTTCTATGGGCTGATTGTTTTCCCCAGGCAGTTTCCTAATATGATGTGAATTAAGCAGTTCTTTGTAATGGTGCCTGTGTTAAAATAAAGAGCTCTGTGTAAGGTAATCCTCTCAGAGATACACAAAGTGATTATCTTGCACTTTCAGTTTCTAAAACTCAATTGGCTTTTGTGTACTTCAAGGTTTAATTAGATGGCTGGAGAATTTGCCATATTAATTCAGTGCATTGCAAAATTTGTGTCAATGGTAGCTCATACTCTTGTCCAACTTGAACATCTTCCATTGAGCATTATTTTCTTTTTATATGCTACTGTTACTCCTGTAGGAGATATAATGGATATAAAATTAGTATCTTTTGCTGGGTCTCTGCTTCAGAAAATACAATAAAATGCAATAAACATTTCATTAAAATTCATTAACAAAGACAAAATTAAAAAGTGAAGAAAGAAAACAAAAAGAAGAGCATATTATCCAAAGGACTACTTTAACCATACCCAACAGATCTGATTTTTTGTCTTTTGAGAGAAGAGACATATGTTATAACCATGGTGCCCTCTCTGGCACACGAAGCCATTTCTGAGGGCAAGTGAAGAGGGCATTTCTGAGGGCAAGCTGCCTCTCTGGAAACCACTAAAGGCTTGGGAGCAGGGGAAGGAGGAGGAAGAGGTGCGTGCCTGTTCCTCCTTTTCCTTCTGCCCTCCCAGGACTTTAATTGTCTCCAGGGAGGGAGCTGAAGGCCTGGGAGGGCAACAGGAAGAGGAGGAACATGTGCACACCTCTTCTCTCTCCCAGGTCTTTAACTGTCTCAGGGGAGGCAACTGGAGACCTGGAAGGGCAGGGGGAAGAGGAGGAACAAGCATGCACCCGTTCCTCCTCTTCCCCTACCCTCCCAGGCCTTTAGCTGTCTCTGGGGAAATCCTGCCCTCAGAAGTACCTCCCCAGGAGGCAGAAGTCCCACCCCAGGAGGCAAAGATTCTGCCCCCCAGAAGTCCTGTCCCCCTAGAAGTCCTGCCCCCAACACTTCTAAAAGGTTCACCATCACTGTGCTTTGAAACTCATCCTAGTTTCAAAGGAGGATATGGATGCAGCAAGGATGGTGGTTTGTAGGTGCAGTTTGAAAAAGTAGTAGTTCAAAGCTCTCCTTGATAGATACAACAGGGATGTAAATCTTCAACTATTTCATCTGCATATGCAAGAACAAATAATTTTAGCAATCTTATTCCTGCTCTACAACATTATATTTTATGTGCTATTTGAGCACTTTAGGACTTTTTAAGGAAAACTGCATTTTCACAAATATACACAATTTTCCTGCACAGGAAACACATTTGTATTTTGTGCATTTTGTGCAAAATACACAGAATCCTGTGCAAAAATACTTTTGGACAGAAAACACATGCAGACAAACAATGCACAGTTTTTCTGTGCAGTTATCCACATATTTAATTAAGCTGTGTAAACATAAGGGAAACTGTGTGAAAATTACACCATTTTCATAAACGTAGATTATGCCACAGAAAAGCAATGTAGATCTCGTGTATGTGTTTTTTGTCCAAAAACTATTTTTGCACAGTAGTCAGTATACTTTGCACAAAATGCAAATTTTTGTGCACTTGGAAAAATGTGTATTTTTGCACAAATGATTTTTCCTCAGTAAAGTCAACAATACCAAAGAATCTCATGGTTGGTCTCCTTCCAGCAGAAAGGCACATCTTTTTTGGTTTGAGAGTGCACATATGAATGAGTATTATTCATACCTCTAGTGTGGAGTTGGCTACATGCATGCTTGGATTCAGGCCAGATCTAACTGAGGAACTTAATACATGAAAGGCTGATTATGATATCTCTTCATTCTGAAGAAAGGGAGATGAAAAGCAGACATACATGGGTCACAATCTGGAGCTATTAGTAATACCTAATTGCAGACACATGGGAGCAAGCCTGACCAAGATGTTTTTAGAGAGGTCAAGTAATGCTTCTTCTCTGGCCTGTTTGTTTAGATAAAGAGTCTTAGGGTCTCTGCAGACGGGCACTTTGCGGCATCCTTGAGGCAGGGATGGGGAGGGTCAGCTGCACGCCGGTCTCCCCAACCTCTCCCAAGTGCATGGTATCAGAATGTCCTCATGGCGCAGCATCTTGACACGCTACACCGGAAGGGGCACAGAAGAGCTGTGTGGCAGCTCTTGGGGCTTCCTTTTTGCCAGCTCTGAAAGGAGAAGCATTTTGCTGCTCTTTTCTGGACCGGCAAAAGGGAGGCATGGGGCAGCCTTGGAATCCTCCGCTTCCCAGGGTGGCCCAGGGCCACCCATCTGCATACCCCCTTAGATGAAGTGACTGGACTCCTGGTAGTTTTATCTTTTGGCCAAAACTAGTATGTGTGTTTTGTCCATTGTAGGGCTAAGCCCCATCTAATTCAAGCATAAGCTAGTGTCATAAGCCCTCATGGTGAGACTGCAGAACTAGATTGCTTTTCTAGTTAGGGAATGCACCGTTCAGGATCTTTGTATGTGTGTGTGTGTGTGTGTGTGTGTAATATGTATTTCAGCTTTAAACTGAATCCACTGCTCTGTAGGGAAAATCACATGGCCACAGTTGCCAAGATCAGTTAGCAATTGCACTGCTGCATTCTAAATAAATCACAACGAATGAGAACGATACATTTAGGTACTACAACAGTTGAAAGTAAGCTAAAGTCACTTCCTTCTTAATGTGTTCAAGCTTAATAAATACATTAATAAACAAAAACATGGGGGTTACTTAAAATGTTTATTGACAGAGTAGATTCTTTTTCTTTCTTATGCCAGTGCATTTCTCTCCATCCTATATTTGGTTAATTGTGCATACCATTTGAGTTCAATAAGCTTACTGCATGCAATGTTAACTAGCAGCACAAATGCTAACATTTTGCACAATTTGACTGAGAAATGTATGTGGTCAGTGCCACTAAATCCTGCATGGGCAGAATCAACCCAAATTGAGGCTCAAAATGAACCAAAGATTAAATTTAAAAAATACCATGCCACATGACATTTCCATGTTCATTTTGTACAATTTTCTTTCCTTGGTTTCATTATATTTTACTCATACACATGACTTACAAATAAGTTTTACTGGTGAATTAGTTTGGCAGGACTGCAACAAGAACAGCCAAACATGATAGAATATAAACATATCCAAAGGGAACCTTTGGCTGCAAAGAAGGGCAAGACACCCACCAGCTGGCCATAACTAGCAGAACTTTCCTCCCTAGTTCCCAATACTGCAAACAAAAGCCTAGTTTTGAGGTTTTGCAGGCACAGGGTCACTAGTCATTTCTCTTCTTTACAGAAGTGCTAGAGGATTAAGTGAAAGCAGATTGTAACAACTTCACAGCAGAATCTGCTAAGCATTATTTGAATATCAGTTTTACAGGCCAGGCAAAATGTATGTATAAGCTGACAAGACTGGGCACTGCATAAGAAATAGGAAGATCAGAGCTACAACATGAGAGCATTTTCTGCTTTAATACTTTTCCCTCTCAGCTGTTCCCAGGAATTAACAGCTATTTTTGCTTGTTGAGACGGGGGGGGGGGGGGGGGAAACAGAATCGAGAAAGCCACACAGAAACTAAATAAAGCAAGGCATTGTGTCATAAACAGAATGTAATCAGTGACAGAACGAAGTAGTTGTCAATATGGGATCTGGAGGGAGACCAGGTGCAAAGACTGTACCATGACTTCCAAAACTAAAGTTACATGGGCTGAAGGGATAAGCTAGGTCTCCTTTAAAAGAACTGGTTGTGTGAGCTTGTAAAATCCCTGTTGGGGGAAAACCCATTTAAAAACAAAAACAAAAATCAAGTCTCCCCACTCCCCATCCCCCATTTAAACTATTTTTGGGGATATAAACCAGATGTGGTTGTCTAGTTTTTTTTTAATGTTAATGTGTAGAACTACACCAATATTGGTATAAATCAGAAAATTAAGTAGCAAAATGCAGTTCAGATGTCATAGCCTCTAGCTCAAATAACATTTGTTTTTTAAAAAGTTGTTTTTGGATTTGTTTCTTTACAGCAAGTTGTTTTTTGGATTTGTTTCTGAATCGTTTCTGTATTGCACTATATAATAAGAGTTTCTTAACTAATAATTTGAGTGACATTTCATGCTGTCATGTGAAGTATGAAATGAGATTGACAGAGCTTTCAGATAAACAAGACTTCCAAGCATGTATTGTCACATGCAGTGCTTTACAAATTAAGATGATACACAGATCAGATGAAATAGGTGCTACATGTATCACTCCTAAAGCTTGGGAAAGTTTTGTTGTTGTTATTTTCTTCTGATTTCCCAGAGTCCCAATGGCCATGCTACCTGGGAGATTGCAGAGCTTGTATCAAAAATAGCAATCTTCTGTGCTGATGGATTCCCAGTCATGAGTAGATTTCAACTGCTTTTTACTAACATGTGATCGAGAAGATACATATGCAAAATGTTTCAGACCAATTAGTCTTAAAATGGAGCTGTGTTTGGTTGGGTTTCACTGATGAATCAGTCTGGCAGGTCTGCAGTGAGAACCTCCTAATGTCACAGGTCATAGAAATACCAAAAGGGACCTTTCTGTAAGGAAGGGCAAAGTACCTACCAGACTTTGCATCTGCAATGCATAACAAGCACAGACCAGGGCCAATGTGTTAAACTGTTTGTAAAGCAACAGAGCCAGACAACTCAAGTAAGCAAGTCACTTTTCAAGTAAGCATACATGTCAGTGAGTGGAAAGCGAAACAGGAATAGCGCAAGATCATTAGCTGTGTGTTAACTTGCAAGAAAATATCTCTTTCCTTGTTCTTGTATGTATATGACTATATACATTTAATCTATATAGTTGTTTTGTCAAAATTTACAAGGAAAAATATGCTTGACACATACAAAGGATACTACTTCCACTTGGTTGCATCACTAGGGAGGTGTGGGGGGGGGGAGGGTGCGGACTGTACCAGGTGACACCCTAAAAGGGGGGGGGGTGACACCACTGCTCCTCAAACACCTACCTTTGGGCAGAAAGGGGCTGTGGCATTCATCTGCTTCCCTTTAAAATGCTTTAAGAGATGAGAGAGTGAGGTGAAGCTCAGTGGGAGGGGAAAGGAGGACCAAAATTTTTTCAATTTTTTAAAAATTGAAATTTTAATTTTTTAAATTCTTTTATATTTTTCTTTCAAAACATCACATTTTAACCAAATCTTCACTATGCATATGTAAATATATTTAGGTTATGCATGTGATATTGTAATTTGAAGGTATAATTTTAATTTTGCTAGTAGTTTATGCCACAACAACTAGCATCACATTCAGTGGTAGATGGGAATTACAACTGACAAGTAACATTAATGCAAAAAAGCATTACTAAGGATTCTGTAGTGTGTGACATTGGAGGAGGTCAATGGGGGGGGGTTGACACCATGAGTTACTGCACCGGGTGACACCAACCCCAGGGATAGCAATGTGAAATGCATTTAGACTCCCATTGTAAGACACACTTGTTAATGATGACAATGCCAAGGAAAAGTGAACACATGTTTTCTTAAGGACTTTAGAATATTCAAGCTGCAACCCTAGAAAATATTAGTGAAGGATCATGACTATGAATGGACAATAAGACAGGGATGTACTGGAACCCTGACTTATCGAAGATAATCAGTGTGCTGTTATATGCTACCCAATAACTCCTACTTGCAGCAGGAGCAGCTAAACAAACCACAGAGTTTGGGCAGGCATTTTCTCTGCTGTGCTTTGTGAGCATGGCAGAGATAAATTATTTGGTTTGTATCTCTAACAACAACCCAGAGAATTAATCCAGAATGTATTTATAGCTAATTCCCTGGCTTGCTGAGGAAGAGGTGTGGGAGAGTTACTACACTCTTTTACTCACACATCACAATAAATTGGCCCAGGAACCATTTTAACCCTCACCCAGACCTCTGTAGGCCGCAAAACTCATTCTTCATTATGAAGGGTTTGGGGGCCATAACCATGACTAATTGTACTCTTAGAAGCCTTTAGAGGAACTCAGCTGCCAATTTAATGGTTATCTTTTACTTTCAGAGACCCACTTTATACCTAAAATAGCCTTTTTAAAAAATCAGGAAATTGCCTGGTCACAATAATAATAATAATAATAATAATAAGTTTTATTTATAGCCCGCCTCTCTGCCCAACAATCGAGGCGGGTTACACAAGTTAAAAATCAACAGTGTAAAACAATCCCAACCCTAGATCCCACCTCCCAACCCCTTAAAACAGAATTAAACAAGAGAAAAAATTTAAAACAATAAACTATTACATAAAACAACAATACAATGACCAACCCAAGCCTCGCAGGGAGGCCGATAAAATATCAGACGAAAATCTCCCCAGGGCAAAAGTATCCGGGGGGTATTATTCTACAGGAAAAGAGATTCCACCTAAACATTAGGAGGAACTTCCTGACAGTAAGAGCGGTTTGACAGTGGAACACACTCCCTTGGAGAATGGTGAAGTCTCCATCTTTGGAGCTCTTTAAACAGAAGCTGGATGGCCATCTCTTGAGGGTGCTTTGATTGTGAGTTCCTGAATGGCAGGGAGCTGGACTGCATAGCTTTTGCAGTCTCTTCCAACTCTATGATTCTATGAACCATTTTTTCTTAAAGGTTATTGGGCGCCTAAACAGATCATTTACTGAAATAGCTTTTCAATAGTGAATCATTTTCTAGTGGCTCCAGAGACTACTAAAAACAAAACAAAACAAATTTAAGGCCAGACTTTCCCCTGGGATAGTTGGGGGGTGAGGTGGGGATATCTTCAAGCAAACACTGCTCATCTCCAAAATTAAAAAAACAACACTGCCACACATGCCATGTTTCTTTAGCTGTTCTCGCTGTAAGTCGGAGCAACAGAACACACTGGCATATCCACAATAAGCTAAGACTGCCTTGAATTCATGCTTGTTGTGACATGTGAATGTGGCCAACAGTTAATACAAATGAAGTGAATATCAGCACCTCATAGCTCACTTCACAAATTATTCACGAATTACACAGAAATAGATAGTAGGCTCATATTCATTTGCACCACTAGTTCAAGCTACCTTTGGCATATCCAATATAAAAACAATGATATAATTATCTCAGAACCACTATGGTCTCAATCCATTGTGTCTGTTGACTCTCCCAATGATTCACCCTGATCCAATTTGATGTTTCAAGTGCAAGATGAGCCATTGCTATCCAATGCTTTGCTGCCACTAATCCTTGCTTTCCATAATTATTGTTAACTGGTGAAATTATGTTTCAAATCACTTGGTACTTTCCTTGGTAGGAAAAGAAAACAACAACAACTAAAACCCAGTGTTTTATATTTTTGTAATGGTGACAAATGAGAAACTGAAAATTGTTCCCTCTCCTCTGTGATTAAACTGTTGGAAGTTCTATTACTGATGCCTTAACTCCATTAGATATTACTAAAAAGAAGAGTGGATAAGCATAAAACCTTCTGCAAATAGAAACATTTTTCATCTATAATGCATAGGATTAGATAGACTGAAGATAAGGTTAATGAATTTTTAGTTCAAGTAACTGTACTGGAACAGGATAGCTCAGTTGATTAACGTTTTAATTGATTGATGTTTATTTCTTTGTATCTGATGCATACCAGTTAACAAATTATCATGTCTTATTCTTGTTTTAAACTGGCAATGCCACATTCTGCAAATGTTTTCTGCAACGATATTTAACAGTACATGAGAAAGCACATCACTACAGACAGAGGTTATTTAGACCAAGACAGGAATATTACAGGAAAACGTCTTTAGCTGCACTTCTTTACTAACACATCTCCATACATATGATTGAACATGTTAATTAAAATGTGAAAAGAATCCCTTGTTTCTCAACGCTGTAATGAGTCCATAATTCAAGTTGGGAAAACTCAATATTATATTTTCTTAAAAGTCATAAAAATTACCAAAGTATAAATAGCTAGGTAGTACTGCAGGAAGACAAGCTTTCATCCATGTTTCCTAACACTGCATGCTCAATGGAAATGTCTAGCTGCATAAAGAATCTCAAATGTTCTCATGGATTAATGCTGGCAATTATGTCAACCTACAACCATTCATAGTTGCAGTTACTTATTACGAACATGTACAAAGCTGTCCTTAGTTCATTGGTCCCTGTAACTCACTATTGTCTACTGATGGGTAACAACTCTGTGGAATCTTTAACAGACTGTGACATGAGATAATAATAATAATAATAATAATATAGTTTATTTATATACCGCCCTAGTGGAGAACCAATCTGGGCGGTGAACAGTAAAATTATAAAATTACAATCATTTAAAACAACAAACAATATCCCTCCTCCCCCCCCTTAAAAAATTATTAAATCAATACATTTAAAATCACTGCAATTAAGCAGCAATTAATTTAAAACAACAATGACCAATTAACCAAGCGATGTGCACCAAAGCAGCAAAGCAGCAGTCCCTTATAGATCTCCTCAAGGGGCTTACAATGAGTCCTCAACCGAACTCCAGAGGGTCCTGGGCTAGTTATCTAGTCTGGAAAGGCCTGCCAGAAGAGATCCGTCTTGACAGCCTTTTTAAAGCTGTTCAAGGATGTTAATTGACGGATCTCATCCGGCAGGCCGTTCCAGAGTCTGGGAGCGACAATAGAGAAAGCCCTCTGGGAGGTCGCCGCAAGCTTAGCTCTCTGGGGCTGCAGCAGATTCCTCCCAGCGGATCGGAGGGCACGGGGAGGATTATATGGGAAGAGGCGGTCCCTGAGATAGTTTGGGCCCAAGCCATTTAGGGCTTTAAAGGTTATAACCAACACCTTGTACTGGGCCCGGAAACCAATTGGCAGCCAGTGGAGGGACTTCAAGACCGGGGTGATGTGGTCCCTCCTAGATGTCCCAGATATCAACCTGGCTGTCATATTCTGCACTAACTGCAGTTTCCGAGTCAGGTACAAGGGTAGCCCCAAGTAGAGCGCATTACAGAAGTCCAGGCGTGAGGTTACCAGTGCGTGCACTACAGTCTCAAGGTCCTTTACTTCCAAGAAAGGGCGCAGTTGGCGTATCAGCCGGAGCTGATAACAGGTGCTCCTGACCGTCACATTTACCTGATTTGCCATCAGGAGCGACGAGTCAAGAAGCACCCCCAAACTGCGAACACAGTCACTGGAGGAGAGTGTGACCCCATCCAGGACTGGAGGTTGCAACCCAATTCCTGGTTTCGGGGCCGAGACCGTGAGCACCTCCATCTTGTCTGGATTCAGCTTCAATCTGTTTTTCCTCATCCAGCCCATTACCGCCCCAAGACATTCATTGAGAGAAGATATGCCATTGGAATTCGAGGCCGACAAACGAGATATGGAGAAATAGATTTGGGTGTCATCAGCGTACTGATAACACCCAGCACCATAACTCCGTATTATCTCACCCAGCGGCTTCATATAGATGTTAAACAATATCGGGGACAAAATAGCTCCCTGAGGGACCCCACAAGTGAGGTCCCTCTTGCTGGAACTACAGTCCCCGAGTAGCACCCTCTGGGACCGACCCGAGAGGAAGGACCGGAGCCACTGCAGAGCAGTGCCCCCGATACCTAAACCTCTCAGGCGGTCCAAGAGGATGCCATGATCTATTGTATCAAAAGCCGCTGAGAGGTCTAAGAGCACCAACAGGGTCACACTACCCCCGTCGATGCTCAGACGCAGATCGTCGGTCAAGGCAACCATGGCAGTCTCAACCCCAAAGCCTGTCCTGAAGCCGGTTTGAAATGGGTCTAGATAATCGGTTTCATCCAAGACAGCTTGGAGCTGAAGAGCAACCGCCCTCTCGATCACCTTGCTCAGGAATGGCAGCAATGATACAGGCCTATAGTTTTTCATCTCCAGGGGGTCAAGGGAAGGTTTTTTCAGAAGCGGCCTAACAGCCACTTCCTTAAGACTAGATGGAACATGTCCTTCCCTAAAGGATGTATTGATGATATCCCTAAGGAGACACACCAATGCATCCCCCCCCTGGATGGCCAGCCATGATGGGCAAGGGTCGAGAGGGCACGTTGTCTTCCTCACCTTACCAAGCAGCTTGTCCACGTCCTCGGTACTCACAGATTGCCACTGATCCAGTATAACTACATCGGCGGAGACACTGGACACCTCGCCTATCGACTCTGTTTCAATGGCAGCATCTAAGTCGGCTCTTATCTGAGAGATTTTGTCTACAAAGAAGTTGTTAAAAGCGTCACAGCAGGCCGTTGTTGGGTTAAGCAAGGGATTTGGCGCAGGGGGCACCTGCGTCATCTCCCTCACCACCCTAAACAGCTCTGCTGGACGTGACTCTGCAGACGCAATGCGTGCCGAGGAGAAGGCTCTCCTCGCAGCACGCACCGCCTCCCGATAAGAATGAAGAAATTTCTTATGGCGAGTTCTATCAGATAAGAGTCGAGTCTTCAGCCACCTGCGCTCTAGTCGTTGTCCAACCCGCTTCATTCTCCTGAGCTCAGGTGTAAACCATGGTCTCCGGTTAGGAGCGGGTTGGCAAGGACACTTGGGAGCGATCGTGTCGACAGCCCTGGTAAGAGCGGTGTTCCATGTATCAACTAGGGTGTCGACAGGATCCCCGGCATTCCCAACCAATGAACCCTCCAAGGCCTTCTGGAATCCTATAGGTTCCATTAGCCTTCGAGGGCGGACCATTCTAATAGGTCCACCACCCCCGGCGGGGCAGATATTGGCTCTCAGTTCCATCTTAACCAGGAAATGATCCATCCATGACAATGCGGAGGTCCCTACCACCTCCGCCCACGGATATTCCTGTTCCGTACAGAAGGCCGCATCGAGTGTATGACCTGCACAATGTGTGGGCCCGTTGACCAATTGGGATAGGCCAATTTTGCAGATGTTTTAGCAAAAGATTCAGGAGTCAGTTTAGGATCTTAAAAGTGCAACATGTGCATTCTGCCACTCAGCACAGTGAGCAGTCAATATTCAGCTATCAAGTCTTCCCTCAAAACCTTATTTATTTATTTATTTATTTATTTATTGTTTGCTCATGCAGTTACTGATTTGTCTTATTTCTTCCAAGATGGGTGAGGCAATTTCAAAATACTGAAATGAATAAATATTACAAAAAAAAATAAAAAAAAATAAAAAAAAAAATAACAGCATTATCTCAGAGACTTCCCAGGAGTTCATGACATGCATTTTGTTACAGGTGCTATCACTTGTCTTTCAGCAAGAGCAGAAGCAAACAAAAACAAAAACAAAAACAATGAACTAACCAAACAAAATCCAATACTGTAGTTCTGAAGCTTGTCCTGAAAAAGAGACTGACTTTCCATTCATTTTAATAAATAAATTATTATTATTATATTTATTTATATCCTGCCCTTCTCCCAAGACTGGGACTCAGGGCAGCTTACATTTAAAAAACAGTACAGTTAAAAGCATACAAAAATGGTACGTTAAAGTGGGAATTAAATTACTGCAATAATTAAAACAAATTACATGTTAAAATATCAAATAGTTTAAAAAGATAAAAATGTTTAAAACATTTAAAACAGATAAAACTTTACTGTTCTGTGCTCTTCTCCCCAGACAAGGAAAATAAAACTGAAATACTAGACAAGTGGGGACAACCACAAATTGCATATAATAAATTATTGGAGCCCCAGATATGAGGCCTGGCAACAAGGCAAAGAGAAGGGACAACAAACCTGAGTGGCTAAGGAGTAACTACGGGGACTTCTTCCACTATTGCCCAGTAACCTGGTTGCTCTGTAAGGCCCACACATGAGATATAGCCACATTCTGCCAACCAGCAAGAAAGGCTGCAAGACATGGACCACAGCCTTTCAAAACTGGAAATCTCACAACAAGGCTAGGATCTTGGCCCAGTCAATATTTCAGCCCATCAATCATTTCACAATAGCCAGAGCTGCCTCAAATGGCTCATATGTAAGGACATTCTGTGAAAATCAGAATTCTTCTTGCTATATTTTAACTAGGTGTAAATTAAGAATCCAGGAAAGAAGACAATGTTTAATGTGTTCCTGCTCCTGCACAAACACCACTTTACATGATAGATAAAGTAGCAATTTTCTTATCTGTCTGATTGCTCTGAAATTTGCCAAAAATGTCATTGCTGACAGAAGCTCTAAAATATTATTTTGTAAGCAGGAACAATCATATATAAACTAGCCCTGACAGATGATTTTTTAAAATCTATTCTAGTAGGTTCCAGTAATGGGCACTCTAGACTTTGCCATAAAGTAATTTATGGATTCACTTCAAATCTACACTTTAATAGAAAGTGCAAACCCTTCTATTAAAGTGAAAAACTGAAGTGAGGCCATAAAATGGCATCATGTTTATCACAGACCAATTACTCCAGGTCATGCTGGCTACAATTACAGTTAGAAAGCAGTCTTCTATTTTCAATCTGGGACAGAGAAATAAAAATATCCTTGAATGGTACGTTGACTCTGCAGCATCTAAAAGTGTAAAATTAGCAAACTGTCTGTAAAGTGTCTAAAATCTAACCACTGTATAAAATCTAACCACTGTCTTCCATGCTAAGGTTCCTTGATGCTACAGAAACATGTAGTCTAACATTTCATAGATGAAACTTGTACACATCAGCCAAGCAACACCAGTCAAGATGATAAACATTATTAATTAGGAAAAAAGACACAAGCCAGAAGAGGCTGCAATAGTTTGCTTTGCCTGAGTCTTTGCCTCCTGAGTAAATTGATTGCAAACTACTTTTGAAACAGTTTGCAGTAATGGGAATGCACTGTGGACAAAGGGGGGAAAGTGAGAGGGAAAAAGAAACTGAGGAATTTTAAAACTAGATAAAATAGTCGAATGACAGAGGATTAATCAAGATTTTCCTTCCCAAATCAGGACAGTTGGAGGGTATGATCAGCTCTGCAGCTATACAACCATGCATTGGTACCTAGAGACAGAGAAGCTACTTGCACTAGTTAACCTGTCCTTCATGATGAGATCCTATTTATTTTTCAGTCTATTTTATTCATTTCTGTCCCACCCTTCTCCTAATAATAGGACACAGGGTGGCTAACAACATATTTAAAAACAATGCAAATTAAAAACTTTACCAAGTCATTAATAAAAGTATAAATATAAGATTTAAAATGTAATTTTAAAAAGCAATCAAATGATTTATAAAGTTAAAACATTAAATACATTAAAACTTATTAAAATACTATACAGGGTGTTCTGTATACAAACTGAAAAACAGCAATGCACCGTAGGCAGTTTCTGGGGTGAAAAATCTCCCCCCATCAGTTCTTAAAATCCTGATGGCATAATAATGTTCTGACTTGCTGATGGAAAGAGAGAAAGAACGGGTCCATCATGGCTTTTTAGGGAGGGAGTTCCAAAGAGTGGGACCAAGAAGGCCCTTTCCATTGTTCCCACCAATTGAGTCTGAGAATGTAGTGGAACAGAGTGAAGGGCCTCTCCAGATAATCTTCTCTAATAGACTCATAATATCATAGAGATTAAAAATGATCTCAAATAGATTTATAAAGAGAAATATGGTCTTCAAATAACCAGGACCCAATTCATGTAGGGCTTCATAGGTCAAAATCAGCACTTTGAATTGTGCCCAGAAATGGAACGGGAGCCAGGGGATCTGTTGCAACAAGAGAGTTGTATGGTCCCTATAGCCAGCCCCTAATTAACAATCTGTCTGCACCTCTTTGGGCCCACTAAAATTTCTAAGCACTTTTCAAAGGAAGCCCCATGTAGAATGCATTACAATAATCCAAACAGGCTGTATATGTACTACCATGGTCAGATCTGACTTCTCCAGGAATGGGCAGTTAGGGCACTAGATTTAATGGTGTAAATGAACTCCTGGTCATGCTGAAACCTGGGCCTCCAAGCTCAGGGTTAAACCCAGAAGTATCCTCAAACTGTGAACCTGCATTTTCAGGAGAAGGGTTAACCTCATCAAACACAGGCTGAATCCTTATTCCCTGATATGCTTTTGGACTGACCAGGTACCTCTGTCTTGTATTATTATTATTATTATTATTATTATTATTATTATTATTATTATTATCCCGCCCTTTAGAAAACCAATCAGGGTGGCTCACAACCATAAAATCTTACATAATATCTCAAAGCCAACAATCCCTCCCCCCCTTAAAACAGTTCAACAATTAAAACAATTAAAATACTTAAACAATTTTCCAAAAAGACAAGTTTAGATGAAGCTTTAATTTGTTTGCCTTTTTCTAGTCCATTACAGCTGCCAGGCACTGGTTTAGCACAATAACAGCTTCTTTGGAATTAGATGGAAAGAAGTAATAGAGCTGGGTATCATCAGCCAAAGCTGTCTCCATCCCATAACCAGATCTTGTCCAGGATGTTAAAAAAAAAAGTGCCTGTGAATAATGCAAGGCCAGCATCCAAATATGCCCTTCCCCTTCCAAGCATATGACTGTTGGATCATGCTTTATTTATTCATTTATTTACTTATTTATTCATTCATTTATGGCATGGATGCATGACCACTCAGCCCATCAGAGCCCCAAAAATGATAAATGGATAAAAATATTGAAAACATTAAACAAATAAATTAAAAACTTTCTAAAAATAAAATTAAAAACACTCCTTAAAATGATTTGATCTCCGTGTGCACAATACAGTTAATGATAGTGAATGCTGAAGAATTTAGCTGCATTTTCTAGGTGGGGAAAAGAAAACATTTCTCAGTATTATGTGGCTTTGTTTGGTTAATGAATAGAAACATAATATAATGAATGTATATATTTAGTTTATGTCTTACAGCACCCCCACTAAGCTCCAGAGGTTTAAAGAAGACCGTGTTTCAGGGTTTAAATAGAATTATCACAGATTACACTCTAACCTTTTCTCTAAATTACATGGAAATATCTTATCATGCAGTATTTAATTTTCCCAAGTTTCATTCTGTAATGGAAAATCAAAGTTAAATTCATGCCAGCAACCACTGTGACATTAATTAAATTGACACTAACCTGGCACCTGGATCAGGCAGTTCCTTCTTTCAATTGCACAGTAGTTGCTTTAAATATGATGCAAATCCCTGACAAAGGGAGCGGTGGTGGTATTTGTGGAAGGAGTTGTATTAAATAGCATTTACCCTTCCTGTTGCTATCAGATATCTGAATCTTAATATGCATTCAACAACTGTTAATGATGATTAAAGGGCAATTTCCAATACAGGTACTATCATGATGATACTACCATGGTGCTAGAAAGGATGTCACAGTTGCTGGCAAGTGCTGGACAGCTGGCAACTACAGTACAGATATCTGTTCTAAGAAGAAGGGACAGTCTTCAGAAAGAATAAAAGCAAAAAAGCAAAGCAGCTTATTTATATACCGCTTCATATCACGCTATGGGATGTCTAAGCGGTTTACAACTGTGAGCTGATTGCCCCCCAACAAGCTGGGTACTCATTTTAGTGACCTCGGAAGGATGCAGGCCTGAGTCGAGCCTCAGCCCTGGCTGGTATTGAACTCGCAACCTTGTGGTCTATGAGTGAGTGGCTGCAGTACAGGCATTTAACCACTGCACCACAAGGGCTGACTACAAGTGGTCTACAGTGGCATTTTGTAATATACATTATTTGGTGTCTGGGAAAGTACATAGGAACAAAAAGTAACATGATGCTTGGAAAGAATGACTCATAGATAGCTTCTTAATTGCTACAATAGAGCTTATATACTTACACTGACCTAGCCTCTGATTGCTTTCATCTTTTTGCAATAACAATCAGCCAACTATGAAAAGCTGAATAGTGTACTCAGTAGTGTAAAAGGAACACACAGTTTCACCCATATTTTCCCCCACAGTTTCCCCACATTTCCCAACATTCTGTTACTGATCTGGGCAAAAAATTATGCCATCTTGGTTGTTTCTTCTGGTCCATTACTATTAGGATTCTCCCATGGGATTCTCTACTTACATAAAAGCTGGCATCACATTCAGGGGTCACAGCTTTCCTGCAACTCATCTTGTCTCCACTAGTCTGGCATCCACCAGATGTGTTAGACTACAGATGCAGCTGGAAATATAGGCCTGGTATTACTCCTTCCCAGCCCTGTCTCCTGTCTACTAAATCTTTATCTTTTTAAAAATGATTTGACACTGAGTGCACCACTGCACCTTTCTCCCAGCTCCCCATTTTAACTTGCATGCTCTAGTCCGGGGTAGGCAACCTTTCCCCTTTAAGGGCCGAGGGACTTCAGCTCCCAGAAGCCTCAGCCATGTTGGCCAAT
Organism: Phrynosoma blainvillii; assembly: GCA_026167975.1. Lineage (NCBI taxonomy): Eukaryota > Metazoa > Chordata > Lepidosauria > Squamata > Phrynosomatidae > Phrynosoma > Phrynosoma blainvillii. The sequence goes on along the minus strand of JANUYF010000003.1, from coordinate 56,192,320 downwards.
AGTCCCTTGTTGGCCAATAGCTCCTGGGATTCTGGGAGCTGAAGTCCCTCGGCCCTTAAAGGGGAAAGGTTGCCTACCCCTGCTCTAGTCAATCAATTATTTGTCACAAAATCCATTTTTCTTTCTTAGGATGTAACACTATACGTATCTGATCAGAAGTAAAGAATGTGGCATGCTATCTGACTTATTACTGAGAAAGTCTGTATGGGATTGCAAACTCAGTGGTACACATAACAATCTCTACATTTCAATATTTTAAACAATTCTCACTGTGCATGCAATTATAATGATGTTAAACCAGAATGTGCTTTTATTTGAGAAATGTTAAATGTCAGTATTTAAATCCATACATTAGATTAAATGTTCCTTGGAATTCAGGTAAAAGAGTAAGAAGGTAAAGAAAAGAAACAGCAGATCAATATCAGCAGAGAAGTAGCATGCAAGATACATCACACAGTGGCTCAACCAGGGGAAGAAGCAATGTTAGCAAAGCACCTTTTTATACTCAGCAGCACCTGGAATTAGTCTTCCAGTTTGGTATGAGCAGCATTAGTTTTCAATGTATGTGACACAGAGGTGGACAGTCGCACCAGGGATCTTCCCTCCCCCCCCCCCATTACCCTACTGGCAGGCCACAATGATGTGTTCCAGGTAATCCAGAAGTGGCTAGAATTCACTTCCAGATTTGATTTACTTTCATTTTCATTTATTTGAGGCTATTTTTTCTGCTGATGGAAAAATTAAACCAAAATTTTGGTGGTAGCATGGGTGATGCAGGGGCATTTTTTCATTTTACTTTTTGGTTTGGGTGCCCATTGGCTTCACATTCTGCAACGGCTGCACATTCTGCAACTATGTCAGACTAGAGTTAGTTACCATAACATATAAAAAGGTAAAGGTTTTCCCCATGATTGTCAAGTCATGCCTGACTGTAGGGGGCAGTGCTCACATCTCCGTTACTAAGGCGAGGGAGCCAGCATTGTCAAAGATAACTCCATGATCACATGGCCAGTGTGACTGCATGGAATGTTGTTACTTTCCCACTGAAATGGTACTTATTTATCTATTTGCACTTTTACATGCTTTTGGGATCATAGAATCATAGAGTTGGAAGAGACCACAAGGGCCATCCAGTCCAACCCCCTGCCATGCAGGAACTCCCAATCAAAGCATCCCTGACAGATGGCCATCCAGCCTCTGCTTAAAGACCTCTAAGGAAGGAGACTCCACCACTCTCTGAGGGAGTGTGTTCCACTGTTGAACCGCCCTTACTGTCAGGAAGTTCAATATGACATCCCTTCAAATATTTAAACATGGCTATCATATCACCTCTCAGCCTTCTCTTCTCCAGGCTAAACATCCCCAGCTCCCTAAGTCATTCCTCATAGGGCTTAGTTTTCAGACCCTTCACCATTTTAGTTGCCCTCCTTTGGACACGCTCCAGTTTCTCCACATCCTTTTTGAATTGTGGTGCCCAGAACTGGACACAATATTCCAGGTGAGGCCTGACCAAAGCAGAATAGAATGGCACTATTACTTCTCTTGATCTAGACACAATACTTCTACTGAGGCAGCCTAAAATTGCATTGGTCTTTTTAGCTGCTGCATCGCACTGTTGACTCATGTTCAACTTATGGTCCACCTGGATTCCTAGATCCCTTTCACACGTAGTCTCATTCGGCCAGGTGTCCCCCATCGTATATCTGTACTTTTCGTTTTTCCGCCCTAAGTGCAATACCTTACATTTCTCCGTGTTGTATTTCATTTTGTTAGCTTTGGCCCAGCTTTCTAGTCTGTTCAAGTCATTTTGAATTTTGATCCTGTCCTCTGGGGTATTAGCTACTCCTCCTAATTTGGTGTCATCTGCAAATTTGATAACTATGCCCTCATTACTGTCATCCAAGTCATTAATAAAGATATTGAATAGCACTGGGCCCAGGACAGAGCCCTGTGGCACCCCACTGGTCACTTCTTTCCAAGTTGAAAAGGAGCCATTGTTGAGCACCCTTTGGGTTCGCCGAGTCAAACAATTACAAATCCATGTAACAGTTACTTTGTCTAGCCCACAGCTTGTTTGCAAGAATGTCATGGGGAACCTTGTCAAAGGCCTTACTGAAATCAAGATATACTATATCCACAGCATTCCCTTCATCTACCAAGCTGGTAATTTTATCAAAAAAAGAGATCAGATTTGTCTGGCATGACCTGTTTCTCTGAAACGCATGTTGATTTTTTGTGATTATGAAATTATCTTCCAGATGTTCACAAACTCTCTGTTTAATGATCTGTTCCAGAATCTTTCCGGGTATTGATGTCAGACTAACTGGACGATAATTGTTGGGATCCTCTTTTTCCCCTTTTTGAAGATGGGGACAACATTTGCCCTCCTCCAGTCCGCTGGGACTTCTCCTGTTCTCCAGGAATTCTCAAAGATTATTGCCAATAGTTCCGATATTACGTTTGCCAGTTCTTTTAATACCCCTGGATGTAATTCATCTGGTCCTGGAGACTTATATTCATTTAGATTAACCAGATATTTCTGTACTATCTCTTTACTTATTCTGTGCTGAAATTCTCCTATTCTGTCTTCTGCTCTATTATCCTCAGGTTGAGCACCCTTTGCTTTTTCTGAGAAGACTGAAACAAAGAAGGTGTTGAGTAATTCTGCCTTTTCTCTGTCCCCTGTTAACTTTTTGCCATCTTCTCCACACAGTGGCCCTACCATTTCCTTCTTTTTCCTTTTGCTGCTAACATACCCAAAAAAGCCCTTTTTATTGTTCTTAACCTCTCTAGCAAGCCTTAGTTCATTCTGCGCTTTAGCTTTTCTGACTTTAACCCTACATGTACTAGCTATTTGCTTGAATTCCTCTTTGGTGATTTCCCCATTTTTCCATGTCTTATACATGTTCCGTTTAAAACTTAGTTCAGTTGAAAGTTCCTTAGTCATCCATCCTGGTTTCTTGAGACACCTCCCATTTTTCCTCCTCGTTGGCACGGTTTGAAATTGTGCCTTCAGTATCTTCCTTTTGAGAAACTCCCATCCATCTTGAACTCCCTTTTCTTTTAGTATTCCTGTCCATGGGATCACCCCCAGTATTTCTCTAAGTTTAGTAAAATCAGCTTTCCTAAACTCTAGAATGCATGTCTGACTATGCCTGGCTTCTCCTTTCCACTGTATAATAAACTCCAGGGGGACATGATCACTCCCGCCTAAGGATCCAACCACTTGCACCCCATTAACTAGGTCTTCCCTGTTAGTTAGGATCAAATCCAAAATAGCTGACTCCCTCGTTGTCTCTTCTACCTTTTGGACAATGAAGTTGTCTTCGAGGCAAGTGAGGAATTTGCTAGACCTTGAGGATTTTGCTGAGTTTGACTTCCAGCAAATATCAGGATAGTTGAAGTCACCCATCACTATTATATTTCTCCTTTCTGAGTGTGTGGTCATCTGTTCTAGAAAGGCATCATCCAATTCTTCTGCCTGAGTTGGGGGTCTGTAGTAGACTCCCACACTGACATCCCTGTTGCTTCCCTCCCCTTTAACTTTTATCCAGATGCTCTCCACCTGGCTTCCATGACTGATGTCCTGGATTTCTTCACTGGTGTAAATATCCCTGACATATAATGCTATTCCTCCTCCTTTCCTGTTTGGCCTGTTTCTCTTGAAAAGTTTATACCCCTGTATTTCTACATTCCAGTCATGAGACTCATCCCACCAGGTTTCAGTGATGCCTATTATATCATATTTGCTTTGTTGTGCTAGGAGTTCAAGTTCATCTTGCTTATTTCCCATGCTCTGTGCATTAGTATAGAGACATCTAAGACCATACGTCCCCCTTACTTGCTGCCTGTGCATGTTTTTTTGCCTCCCACTGTTGGGTCCTTGCACTGTTTGCCTTGTTCCCTCTATGACAGTTTGACTATTTTTTCCAGTCCTTTTGTCTTCCAGGACGCTCTCTCCCTTCCCCACATAATTCAGTTTAAAGCCCTCCTGATCAAATTCTTGAGACTGTTGGCAAAAACGTTTCTTCCAATGGGCGTGAGATGCAGCCCATCCCTTGCCAGGAGTCCACCCTCATGGAACCGCAGCCCATGATCTAAGAATCCAAATCGTTCTCGACGACACCATCTGCGGAGCCAATTGTTGACATCTGCTATTTTCCTCTCTCTTCCTGGTCCATGCCCTTCAACTGGCAGTAGAGACGAGATGACAATCTGTGCCTCCATTTCTTTCAGCTTCTTTCCTAGAGCCTCATAATCCCTTTTGATGTTCTGAAGGATGTGTCTTGCTGTGTCGTTTGTTCCCACATGGACCAAAAGGAAGGGGTATTGGTCAGTAGGCTTGACCAGTCTTGTCAGCCTCTCTGTCACATATCGGATCTTTGTCCCAGGGAGACAACACACCTCCCGAGATATCTTGTCAGGACCACAAATCACTGCTTCTGTCCCCCTCAGCAAGGAGTCCCCCACCACGACCACACGCCTCCTCCGAGGCTTAGCAGAGACTGTTCCCTGTGGTGGAACTCCCAGGGTCCCCTGCTCTGTCCCTGAAGCCTGTCCATGCTGCTCCTCCTCGTCCTCCTTGATAAGGGAAAGAGCTTGAAATCGATTCTGTAGCTGCAAGCTCCCAGAACGATCCCTGGTCTCCCTACTTTTGCATGTGACATTCCTCCAGCTGTCTACCTCCTGTGCATGTGGTATGACCTTCTCTTCCCCAGCAACTTCCTCTGTGTGGTCCCCACCCAAGACCGTTTGTTCCGTTCTGTCTAGGAAAGCCTCTTGCTCCCTAATATTCTGCAGTGTAGCTACCCGCACCTCCAGCTGCTGTACTTTCTCCTCCAAGAGGGCTACCAACTTGCACTTGGAGCATGTGTAGTTCCCCACATCTGTAGGTAAGAAGACAAACATCCCACAGGTATTGCAGGTGACAGCAGCAGCTTCTTCAGTGTCCATACTAAGTCTTAATTAGTACCTGAAAGAGGCTTACAGCTTTCCTCCTCAAAGAAAATCCCTCACTAACAACAGTGTGTAAGGTCTGCTGATGACTGGAATTTTTCTATAATTAGTAGTGGTTATAAAATTCGTGCGCTGTTAGACACGCGGCTCTGGGAGCAATTGTATAGAGCTAACTGCCTAGCCCACCCCCTATTGATTTGCAAATGTGACTCAACAAAGCCCCACCCTCTGAGTAACAGTCACACTCTCCCCAAGTGTTTTAAAAAAGAATTTAAGAACTTATCCACTCAAAATGGCTGCCTGGAAACTGCTTTCTTCCTTTTTCCTAGCAGGAACTGGCCTGGAAAGCCTCCTTCTTTCCTGGCAGAAAACTGCCTGGAAAGCCTCCTACTCTTTCTTTCAGAAACTGGCCTGGAGAGCCTCCTCCTCCTCCCCTGTCCTGGCCGAAACTGACCTGAAACTGGCCTCTGGGAGCAGTTGTATAGAGCTAACTGCCTATCCCACCCCCTATTGATTTGCAAATGTGACTCAACAAAGCCCCACCCTCTGAGTAACAGTCACACTCTCCCCAAGTGTTTTAAAAAAGAATTTAAGAACTTACTCACTCAAAACTGCTAGAGTGGCAGAATCTGGGACTTGTGACGGGAGCTCACTCCATCATGCAGTGCCTGGTCTTGAATTGCCAACCTGCTGACCTTGTGATCACCAGAGTCAGCATCTTAACTCCTGAACCACAATACTATCACCATGTGGTGTGTGTATTAAGGTTTTCATTTTCCCCCTGACCTTCACTCTTCTCTCAACTCTTTCCATTCCATGTAATTCAACTGTTTGCAACAAATCATGAGAAGTTAAATTAGTCAGGTATTCCCATAACAGTGTTGGTTTTACGAGGATTATACAAATCCACATAAGTGCATGCTCTTAAACTATTTTAAAAGCTTTCAATATGTCTTCTTTTAACTTGTTAAGTTGATTAATATGTTTTCAGGCTGTTCAAATCAATTTACTGTGTACATTGTTTCTCTATGGTCAAGATTATTTTTTTTGTACACTGCTCAGTGATCTTTAGGTAGTTGGTAGAATATAAATGGTTTAATAAAGTAATTAATTAATTTTTTTAAAAAAATCAAGGGTCCAGTCAAAGCCAAAATCTCAAACATTTCTTTATATCAGCCTTTGGCCACATTAGTGGCCAAAGGGAATACACCAAGAAGGGAGATAAACATAGCCATTTGTATTGTATGTATTTAACTCTGAGTTTAAGTAAGTGGGTTTTTGATTATCCCTCCCCCTTTTTTACCTTTGCCTACTCCATCCTACATTCTTTTCGTTATACAGAGAAAGATGTCATTAAAGGTTTAATACATAGATCATTCTGTCTATCTTGAAACTGTAGAAAGCAATGCAGTATAATAACAGCACAGAGGAACATGAGGGTCTGAACGCGTTAGCACTAACAGATTGCAAAAAGATATTTGGCACCATCAGCACAGTAGTAAAAGGCACTTGTAGAACAAGAAACTGAATCACATTATGGGGAGAAAAATCTAACCATGCATGACAAGGCATGAAAAGTTAAACAAGATTTCACATGAATAATAATAAAATACAAAAGTGTGCATTATTCTCTCAGCTATTCACTGGTCTACAGCCACATCCATTACATTTAGGAAGTGACTTCTTAATATTTGCCCACTTCATGAACAGAAGAGAGAGACAATCACTTAATGTATGGAGGCAAGGTTGCTTAGGGAATAAAATCCTGTACTTAAGAGGGGCAAACAGAAGGAGAAAGGAAGGAATTTGTGTTGAACAGCAGTAACAACAGAAAACCCTCAAAAAAGTACAGGTTGAGTCTCTCTCATCCAAAATGCTTGAGACTAGTAGTGTTTTGGATTTTGGAGCTGTATAGTTTTTGGAATATTTGTATATATATATATATATATATATATATATATATATATATATATATATGAGATATATATGAGATATGAGATATCTTGAAGATAAGACTCAAGTCTAAACATGAAATTCATTTATGTTTCTTATACACCTTATACACATAGCCTGAAGAAAATTGTATACACATTTTTGAAAATTTTGTGCATGAAACAAAGTTTGTATAGTCATGATCTCTGCCACCCATGTGGACAATTTTGGATTTTGGAATATTTTGGATTTCAGAATTCTGGATAAGGGAGACTCAACCTGAATACACACACACACACACACACACACACATAAAATAGACATTTTTTTAAAAAAGCAACCATAACAGTAAGAAACTATTTGTTGGATCTCAGAATTAGTAATATTAGTATTGTTGTTGTTGTTGTAAGTGTCCAAATCTGCCTAAATTATCTAAAGGCACCAGTTCACATCTAATCTTGGAAGCTAATCAGAGTCAGCCTGGTAAGTACATAGATGGGAGACCACCAATGAATGCCAGTTACTGTAGGCTATATTTGAGAGGAAAGGACTGGCAAACCCAACTTTTAGTATTCTTTGCCTAAGAAAACCCTATGAAATACATGGGGCTTCCATAAGTCAACAGGTGCCTTGAAGGCATGTACACACACGCACAGACACCCAAATGGCCAAATTTTGTAAATAATAACTATGGATGACCCTGCTTTTATTTACTTTTGTTATCTAGGAAGCAGATTCATTTAGTGGAATTTAAGAATCTCTCTTGAGCAAAGAGCAGTATCTGGTAATTCTACTGCCTTGATTTCATGTTCTGCAATGTAAGCAATACCAGCTCTAACAAGGCAACTTGACACAAAAATGGATGGCATGACTCCCAAGAGTTGACCCAAACTGGCCCTTGACCTTCACTGATGCTACTCTGTCAGAGGAGATGCAGATGAGATCTGATCCCTCTATTTAAGGGTTCAGCTACGTGTGACACTGAGTGAATGGAATTAACATTTAAATGTATTTGTTACACAAATATTTGAAACAGTATGGTACCAGTGAAAACCTTCTTAGAAATGCAAATAGTAGCTTCAGAGAGGGATTTTTGCTGAACTCCCTCAGTTCCAAGGGTCCTTAAGTTTTCCTTATGCTTTTGTGTATATAACAACAACAACAACAACAACAACAACAAAAATAGCCCTCAGTCCAGAACTCAGAAAAGTTACTCTTTTGGAAAATGCCAACTGAATGGTGCATTCCAGGCACCGCAATCCACAAAAAACATTTCAAAGCATTGTCAAAGTTGTCCTTCACAGCAGCACACCTGACTTTCCTTTCAAAAGCAGTACAGTAAAACCTATGAATGAGGGGCCAACAACAAATTATTGCTTATTGCATTTTTATCTCACCCAATAGTCAGAGCTGTTCAGATGCTTATCAAATAATTTTTTTAAATCATAAGTTCTGTAAATGTAGTAAAACATAATGTAAATTCTAATGCACATTTGTAACATCACAGAACAAAACCAAAGTAAAATCCAAACAGCATAGACAGTGGCATTTCAAGATTTAAAAAAACACAAGCAAATAAAGAGAGTAAAAGTTAGGAAAAAAGGTGTTCACTGGAGGGGGTGAGATGTAATATCCTTGAAAAAGATAAGAGAGGGACTGAAAAGAATCACTGTCTCTGGCTGAGAGTCATATTAGCACATTATAGGGGCTCATCTTTTATTTCAGCCTTTAATGTAGATATCACTATTTACCGGTTGGCTTGTCAACATATAGCATTTGGTTCTGATTTTCCTAACCTTTTTGTAAATAGTATTCTGAGTCTTAACTGTAAGCATCTTCATTGTTTTGGTAACAGCTATGTATCTGATAATTGCAATCTGCTGGCTGCTGTTTCCTAATGCTTTCCAAGCATCAACAGCTAATGCTCCATCTGCCAACAATTCTGAGTTGCATATTTTTAAATAAATAACTCTCATTCCTTCCCTGGGTTTTTGCTGGTAACTGAATGAACATGACCCAGAGAGCTATCTGGGTTGTTAACTGTTTTGTTCATCTTAGCAGAACATGAAACTACTGAAACATGGCTTTTCTGACCTCTTTTGCCAGTTTTGTTTTGATGAAACAGTGCTACATCTTCAAGTGTTTTCAGACAAGGCTTTTATTGTGCAATCAGAGAATTTTATGGGGGGGGGGTTCCAGACAGTGTTGACTTCAACTTATAACAGTGGCACACCCTTACCTCTATCCTTTTTATTCACAAACACAGACAAAGAAACAGACACACAACCCTCTTCTGAAGAGAAAGATGAATAGTTAGATAAGATCTTTTTTGACTGGGAATATTAGAGCCAGTTGAACGAAAGTACCCTTAATGAAAACAAACAATCTCCCCAATTTCACTTGATAAAACTGCAAATGGGCTATCCTTTTTCAAATGGTAAGATCAACAAACAGATATGGCAAAGCAATTTAACTTTTCTCCTTTTCCCTTAAAAATGGGGTAAAATCCATTTAACCAAACTTAAATCTGCATCCCTTCCACTTAAACCACTTAAACTAGTAACAAAACTACATGGTAGTGATGTGAACATCCTATTTTATCTCTCCATGTCTTGTGCTTTCGTTCAAGAGGTGCTAAAAGTGCACAGTTTCTATTTAGCATGCTATGAAATGGCTGACTTAAGTCTTGAACTTTAATTAATGGAACTAAAGATGTGTTGAAATGGCGTAAAATGTTTCCAAATTTCAGAGAAGTTCTTCATTCTAACAAAGCACACTGATTTTCCAGAGAGATTTTCAAACTGACCTCTTTCTCTCTCCCTAGTTCAAAGAAACACAAGTGTATATTTGTTATGGGATTAAAGGAGCCACAAGCAAGAAGGTTGAGGAGTGTCGGATGCTTCATGTAGGCCAACAATCTTTAGCAGCAACACCTTAATGGGGAGGGGGACAATTATAATAATTCATCTAGCAAAAAGACTCTCACAAAAAAACTGAAATAGCATTCTCAAGAGTCCATTATGAGAACATTGCAACAGGCCAGCAGAATGTATGTTGACCTTTCCCAATCTGAAACCTTCCAAATATTTTAGGCTGTCACTCTTATTAGCGCCAACCACATGGCCAATAGTCAGGTACACATGGAAGGACCCAAGATTGAGAAGGACATTGAAAACACTGAACAGTTTTGTTTTTAACTGTGATAAATTAATGTTCTTAAGTGGCTTTATTTTTAATCTTTTAAAATTGTTTTATAGATATTATAGATTGTTATGGCTATATTGTTTTAACATGACATTTTAATATTTTAATGTGTAAGTCCGTTTTGGACCAATATAGGAGAAAAGCAGGATATAAATTAAATAAACAAATAAAAATGAAATAAATAATGCTGAAATTTTGACTTCTGTTAAAATGAAAACCTGAGGGACCTTTTTAAGACCCAGGAAACACAACTATGGGTGCATACACACTGCAGAAATAATCCAGTTTGACATGACTTTAACTATCATGGCCCAATGCTATGGAATCCTGGAATTTGTAATTTATTTTCTGACACAGAAGGCTAAATATCTCACAAAACTACAAATCCCAGAATTCCATATGATTGACCCGTGATAGTTAAAGTGGTGTCAAACTGGATTATTTCTGCAATGCAGATGCAGTCTATATCTAATTTAGGGGGGATGCAGATGGCAAAAAGCGCTGTCTTCAAGCCCAGGAAGGGGAGGGACAGCCGGATGCCAGGCACCCCAACCCCTTCCTGAGGACATCATCAGAGCGCCTGCTGTTGCACACAGCGGGTGCTCCGATGACGTCCTTCCGGCTCAGCATCTAGACATGCTGAGCCGGAAGGAGTCCGAAAGAGGTGCTCGGCACCTCTTCCGGCACCCCTTTTGGCTCCTCTGAAAGGAGCGCTATTTTAGCAGTCCTTTCAGAGGCACCATAAGGGTGGATCGGGGCCGAGGCATGGGGCAGCCTTGGTCCCAATCCGCAGCTTCTTGGAGAGGCCCACGGCTGCCTGTCTGTAGAGGCCCTTATTTCTGAAATGTTCAACCTACCGCATTCCTCCACCATCCACACAAATATACCCCCATTATGCTCTCAACTAAGAGGACCCTTCTCTACAAAGTGCTCCCCCATAATGCCGCTCCTTTCAGAGCTGGCAAAAGGGTGCCCTAAGAGTCGCTAAGCGGCTCTTTAGTGCCCCTTCCAGCACAGCACATCAGGATGCTGTGCCAGAAGGACATCTTGATGCTGCGCTTCCCCATCCCTGCCTCCAGGCTGGCCCTTTGGGCCGGTCTGTAATGGCCCCAAGTCTCTGCCAATCTTGTTCCTAGCTACCTTCATATAAATAGGGATAAAGACCTCAGAGTTAATTGAGCTAATTAGAATTTCCCAATGTCAAGTTCATTCGTAATAACACTACTTTAATGGCCATGGCTCAATGCTATGGAACTATAGGATCTATATTATGTTGTGGCACCAGAGCTTTCTGACAGAGAAGGCTAAATGTCTTACCAAATTACAAATCCCAGAATTCCATAGCATTGAGCCTTGACAGTTGAAGAAGCTTATTGCATTGAAAATAATGTGACTTATCCCCAATAGAATACAGTCACATTTTGGTTTGATACTGGGGTATTATCACATTCAGGAGTGCCCGGGTGACTGCAACCCGCATGCAGCTTAGGTCCCAGTTGAGCTTAGCCAGCTGCTTTTCAAAAATGGGGGCTTGCTGTTTTTGAAAAGTGGCTGGCTAAGTGCAGTGGGGACCCAGGCTACATGCAAGTTGCAGATGCCCAGCTGCTCCTGAATGTGATAATACCCAATATTAAACAAACACAACTGTATCCCATCAGGGATAAGTCACATTATTTTCAGTGCAATAAGCTCCAAAATGGTGTGAAACTGGATTATTTCTGCAGTGTGGATGCAGCCTCAGTTACCCATGAAAAAAATATTTGTTTTTGTTTTTTAGTATTTCAAATGTCAGAATTCAGAATAAGGGACTCAACATGTATAGATCATTTTCACATGGTGCCAATCTAAGAGGTGCCAGCTTTCTACAAAAGTTTTTCAAACTGCCAGAACAGAGTGGTGGTTCTCCTCAAAGGGGAAAGGAAAAAGAGGAGGATATCCCCCAAAGCCAACTTCTTAGCTGAAAGGCAAAGACCCCCTCTAACAGGAACAAATTGTTATCAGCCTCAATTATATATGAGCAAACAATCCCAAAGAATTTTAAATGCTTTCTTTACTATGTAGTGGATTTACTATAGCTGCAAACTGCAAACATTTTTATTCTTACTGAGAAAACTCTAGTACAAAGTTGTAAACTAATGAAAGCCTAATTAAGAATACATGATTCTGTGAAGCTGCAGCTTTTACTGCAGTGTCTGTTAACAACAAATATTGTGAATTAAGAATCATTAGGAAAGGTCCTGAAAACAACTTCACTTGTTTTAAGATAAGAAAAGCACTAATCAAGTTAGCAACACCATGCTTGGATGAAAATGGGAGTTAAGAGCCAATTTGCACCTTTAAAAAAACCCATAACACCTTGGAATAAAATCTGCAAACACTGTTCAGTCTCTCTCTCAAAAAAAGGAACAGAATTTGCACTTAAACAATTGCTCCTATTAAGCAGGCAAGCCAATAATAACTCATGAAAAAATGCTACACAATGAAATATTTTTCCACAATTATATTGACAGGTTGAGATTAAAGTTCCCAGGTGTCCCCTTATTTAAGGGTTAGAAAGTTTTTTCTAAATGAACATTAAACGAGATACCAAAAATCCTGAATTTCTAGGTATCAGTTGAACATGTTACCCTCAAATCACACACCAAAAATGGGGTGGGGTGGGTTGTATGTCTGTTGTGAGTGCAATTTGTCCCCGCTCCTTCCATTTCAGGCCAAGCAGCATACACAGCTTGTTCCCTCTCTGATATCTGCTGGCCTGCCATCACAAGTTTCTATGGGTTTGGAACTCCTGGAACTCTTCATGAGTGACTCTCCTCATGAGATATGAGACAGACCTGAAATAGACTTGTCTCACATTTCTCAGCCAGCTGACTATCCCTTATTGCTGTCTTGAAAATCTTGAAAACCCTAAATGCAGCGTATATTGCTAAAGATCTCTCATTTTTAAATGTGTGCTTCTGTTGTCCCAGAGTAAGGACCAATGTCCCAGAGTAAGGGCCAATGCAGATGGCCCGTTTGGGGCAGCAGAGAGCCACCCCTGCAAGTGACAGATCGGGGCCACGGCAACCGCACACTGCTGCACCTAAAAGAGTGGCAAAAGGCCACCCCAAGAGCCGGCTCTTCTGTGCCCTTTCGGTGCAGCGTGTTTGCATGCTGCGCCAGGAGGGCGTCCTGATGCCACTTGCTGTGCATATGACTGTGTGGTGTCAGGACAGCATCAGCGTGGGGTTGGTGCGCCCGGCATGTGGCTGCCCCACCCCAACTCTACCCCCAGGCCAGCCCTTTGGGCCGGTCTGCAATGGCCCTAATTTTCTGCATTTCTTTGCACCACCTGCAACATTTTATTCCAACTTTTTATTGGCCTTCTTTTAAATTCTGAGATATATCAAAACAAAAAAGCATTGTTCTTGCCCTTATCTTGTCCTTTTTTACATAGCCTCCCACCCTGAAGCCATGCCATCATCAACAGAACAATACACAATCAACAACTGAACAATGCACACTTTACATGGGAATCACTCCTCCCTACCCATGGTCTCACAGTATGTATATATACCCACTCTCTTCCATTCCAGCATTCTCTGAAGATGCCAGCCACAGATGCTGGCAAAACATCAGAAAGAAACTCTTCTAGAACATGGCCACACATCCCGAAAAACCCACAAAAAGCTATTGTTCTTTTCTCCCTTCTTTTTTTTTTTTATTAAAGATATAATATTTGAACTATACAGTATCAGTGAAATGGACCTTTAGCACTATAACTAAGACTTAAAAAACAGAGGAGAAATATATTCTTTGAACCCACAGAACCATCTCAAGGGACCATGACCTATATTTTTAAAAAGCCTTAGGAAGAACCCTAGCATAGATGCAAGAAATGGCTACAAATAGCCCCCAAACAGAATAGAATAGACAGAGGTAACACCCCGAAAAAGTCACCAAAACCCAAGAAACTATATTGTGTTTCTTTAGACCAGTCTAGAACAGCTCCTGGTTTACATTATTGCTGTTGCTAACAAAAAAGGAGTGCTAGACATTTTGCTCTTGCACAGGGGCAAAAAATATTGTTGGCTGACAATTTTTGACAGCATATCTTGAGGTGGCTCATCGAGATGAAAACACCATGACTATTCTGTACGTCCTTGAGATATAGCTTCACATCTCCTCTCTTACTTGGAGTCAGTGTGTGAGAATGTATGCATAAGCCAATATAACTACATTAGCTAGGCATTTTAGGGAATGGTGTGTGTGTGTGTGTGTGTGTGTGTGTGTGTGCATGTGTTTGTTGTATGCCTTCAAGTCATTTCCAACTTATGGCGATCCTAAGGCAAACCTCTCATGGGTTTTCTTGGCAAGAGTTGTTCAGAGGTTTGCCATTGCCTTCCCCTGAGGATGAGAGCATGTGACTTGCTCAAGGTCACCCAGTAGGTTTCATGGCCAAGCAGGAATCGAACCCTGGTCCCCAGAGTTGTAGTCCAACACCGATACCACTATGTCACGTGGATCCAAAAATAATGTCAGCCAGAACCAGAACGGGTTTGTGGAAGATTGCTTTTAGCTAAAAAGTATGCTTTCACCATATTTTAGATTTGAGAGAGGAAATGAATGGCTCAATCCCATTTACATTTAACCTGGTTTGCGATTTGCTTTCACTCCAGGTTGGTGAATCGATTCTAGTTGATGCGTCATTCCCACAATGGAAGAGGGTCTTTTCTTTATTTGCTTCTTTTTTGAAACGATTGTCATTCCCACTAGTTTGTGCCCCTTCAAAATGTCTGTTAATCATCTACACATCATCGGTGATGCAACTGGCAACACATTCAAGAAAACACAGGAGGGAGTAATGGGTGCCGTGGCCAGAATCCCATCCCTCACTAGTTTTTGGGAAAATCCACCATTTCCTCCCCTCTTCTTTCCCAGGACCCATCCTACATTCCAACTAGCCATGGGTGTCATATGGAGGACTCTCTCCTGGGTGGGGTGCTGCCCTCTAGCCTTGCAGGACTTGGAGGACATGCTTCCTAGTCGAGCTCCTCTGGACAGAAGGTTGGAATGTAGCATGTGCCCTGGGAAAGGGGAGGGGGGAAATGGCAGATTTCCCCCCAAACTGGTGAGGGATGTGCCAACCCTCTGCCACAGTAATCCCTCCCCTTTAGCTTGATGCGATTTAGGTCCTTCCTTCCCACTTGCTGAACACGTTTGCTAATCACTTCTTTTCAAAAGAACCACCAAAATACTAGTGTTAAGAAAGAGTGGTTCTTTTGCATTTGTGTTGCTTCATCATGATTGAAACAGAGTGCAGTCAGTTCGGTACCGATTTCAAGTGGGAATGACAGAAATATAACACGCTCAGCAATTCATTTTAAATCATAGTGAGAATGAGGCCAAAGATCAACACTGTCACCCCAGTAGTACCACTGTTGGAAGGAAGGTTTAGGGCTTGCATCACATCACCAAAGCCCAGCTGACATCTGACTTTTGCCCATGCCAAGCAATTAAGGCAAGCAAGATCAGTGAACTATGAAAAGCGTTTCTCATAAATATTATATCCTAAACTCCATGATTTTCAAACAAATGTGTATTCACATTGTTTTCATATGCCAAAAACAATTTGCTGTCAACCTGTTTGGTGATTGAGGTGACAAACCTGCTTTCACAGAAAAGTTATCCTATTAAAAGGATATCAATATCTGTCCATAAGCATTAACTTGAAAGGTAGGTTTGAATTTCTATGACAGAGACTTCTAGTAAAATAAGGGCCTTCAGAATCTTTGATATAGCCCTCAGGAAATCTATTTTGAACATGCACACAAACTATTGTATTTTAAATAAAGATGCCAATGCACAGCATCAGATCAGAAGAAGACACACAGCAGTAAAGTTTACATCTTCGAAGTAGTACTCTGCAAATACATTCTCTTTGATATTTGTAGGGCACTGTTCATATCTCTACAATGACAAAGAAAACAAAAAGAAAGGTCTCTTTCTAAAAATAAGCTACTTTGTTCAGAAAAGCACATAATTTTAACTAACCATGTGGCTCCAGAAATCCCACGAAGAAATCCCACAATCAGAACATACCTTATATACATTTTCTGGCCACACTGTTTCTATTCCATTTATATGACGCATGCACTTTTTCTAAAGGGAACTCTCTATTCTTTCCCAGATCTAAAGGTGAAACTTGATTCAACAGGAAAACCAGGTATTTTAGTTCATATATGAACTAAAATCCATCAGTGATACCTTTATTGGTCAACCAAAATGCACAGTATACTTGTTGCAAGCTTTTGAAGTCCATGGGCTTGTTCATCAGGCAAGATGTTACAAACCAAACAGGAGAAACACAATTGGAGATGTTAGTCAGATGCCTACATGTTGTTTCAGTCTTTTGTTAAGATGGTACATCACTGGAATGAAGACATATTGGATTGCAAAACAGGGATCCATGTTGATATGCAAATGGATTTTAAATTTTCTGGACTTGGAAACCACATAACCACATGGCCAGAAAGAGGAGGAGCCTGCCTGCAAATGATATTCTCCCCACCATATATCATCTTAACTAAAGAATGAAACAACATATAGCCATCTGACTAACATCTCCAATTGTTTTTCTCCTGTTTCGTTTGTAACATCTTGCCTGATGAAGAAGCCCATGGAACTTTGAAAGCTTGCAACAAGTATATTGTGCATTTTGTTTAGCCAATAAGGGTATCACTGATGGATTTTTGTTTGAATTTGCTAAATGGCCAACACAGCTACCCCTGAATATTTTCCATATATGAACTAGTTATGCAAAGGGTGTTTTCCAACCAAATACTTTGGACTACAGTTCCCATACTCTGGCCCTTTATCATACAAGCTAGGACTAATGGATACTTCAGTCCAAAACAGTTATAAACAGGGAGGAGGCAGAGGCAGCGGTGGCGGCGGCGGTTCTCTCCTGCACCCCGCCCTCCAGCACTTACCATCAGCTGTGAGCCTCCAGCCAGCCCTTAACCAGGCAGCAAGAGGCGACGGGCCGTGGCCGCGGAAGACTGCTCTTTCCACCCGCAGTCCTGGGAGAAACACCTGAACAGCCTGAGCTGCCACACCTGTGAGGCGGCCGGGAGGAGCGCCGGTGGATTTAAAACCCACCATTTCCATCTTCCACCGGCACCAGGCAGCAAGAGGCGGCGGGCCGTGGCCGCGGAGGACTGCTTTGCCATCCGCAGTCCTTGAAGCACTATAATGATATGAAATTTTTGTATTTTTAAATTTGTATATTTTTATTATTGTTAATGATTTTATTATTGTTATTGATTTTGTTTAATATGTTGGGGGATGGGTGGGTGGGTAAAGGAGGGATGGGATTTCAAGTTGTTTTGTTGTTTGTAATTTTATAATGTTGTACGCCACCCCGATTGCTTGGCAGAGGGGCGGGATATAAATAAAAATTATTATTATTATTATTATTATTATTATTATTATTAGATGCTGTATTGAGGAAAAGTTGGTCTTATTTTATAAAATGTGCATAGAGAAGCCAACCCACCTCCCAAAACACACCAAGACTGTATATAAATTGTCTCACTGGCCAGCAGACTTCTGGTATCAAAGCTGTAAGTGAATATGACAGCGGATTCTGCTGCCCTCACCCACAACTCTCACCTTTTAAAAAGCTGATTCACTGTAAAGACTTCCTGTTTTGCATGTGAACAGGGTAGACATTTGGGGTAGAAGTAGCTATGTTAAATCTGTTGCAGCAAAAACAGATACTTCTGGCACTGTAAAGATTAACACATATCAATAATGAATGAAGTTACCAGTGACCAAAGAAGGATCTACAGGGAGTCAGTAATTGGAGACATTTATGATTAATTACAAGAATGTATAATAAAGTGCTGTGTTTTCATTTTAATTTACTGGGTGTGCTGAAAAAATAGTAAAATGAAGGGCAAAGAACATACAGGTATCTTGTATTAAGGGATAGAATGACCCTTGCATGAATAATTTATACTAAGCAAAAAGCTGGAGTGCAGGGTAAAATGTGTTACTCTCTATATTTGATATGAAGAGTAATAAATTGGCATTTCAAAAAACCACTGGGATTCTTATATTATGAGATCATTCAACATTAAAGGCTTTTCTTCACAGATCCCTTGCTAGCAGCTATCTTTTACTAGCAGGCTGTTTCAAAGTGTCATGTGAACCCACAGCTCTTTCCAATACTGACAGCTACCTCAAGCTAGAATTACCAACCCAAGAGGGCTTAGAATATATAGAATCTAATGGAAAACTCCCTGGAGCCATTACTGTGATGCAGGCTACACAGTCCATTCAGCAAAGAAATTTAAATCAGGCCATCACTTCTAAGGTTGTTGAAGGTTGATCCTCATAACAGTTCCCACCAGAGAAGGGATGGCAACAATTTAAGGTCATTCAGAGACATCAAAATATTGGTGACAGAGCACTGACCCTTTTCCTTGATACTGTAGTTCAAACTGAGAGACTACATTTTGGAAGTATTAGGTATCACACAACAATAGCAATAGCAACAACATATTTCAAATAACCTGTGCCTAAGTTGTATAGGGTTTTATAGGCCATTCATCAGCTCTTTATGGGGGAGAGGGGAGATGGTGCCAGAGTGTCCTCCTGTATCATAGACACATAGCAGTCAGCAGGGCACAGTGTCTACTTCTAGACAGAAAGGAAAAAAGATAGATCTTTTTGTTTGTTTTTTTCAATTGTGTCAAAACTTCTAGGTAGTTTATTTTGTTTGTTTGTTTGTTTCTCCCCCCGCACACAAAAACAATGTGGAACTAGTTGTGTGTGGCCTATCAGGCATGAGTGGCTCACTTCAGCTATAAAACATTTCTGCAACATCATTGTACCTAATGGAGGCAACACCTTGAGAGGACAGGTAAGGGCATGATTCAGTGCTTGAACATTTACTATATAGATGTTTAGAAGGGTTGGTTCTAGCTTGAGATCCAATGTTGGAAGAGCTATCATTTGAACTCAGTTACAAACAGAAAAATATTTTGTACAGCAATGCTCTGTTAACTGGTCTAGGTTCTGCTTCTTCCCCCCCCCCCCCCTTTACCATTGGTTTGTACCTGCAGTTCTTGCCCATGAAACAGTAGGCTTTTGTTCTGGCTAAAATAAGGAAGCAGCCAACAAAATCACCACACTTTGTAGTTCAATTCAGGGCTCTCTATACAGGGGTCAGATTTCAGTGGTGGGGAAAGTAAAATGATCGAAGAAAAAAAATAGCATATTTAATCTTAAAGTTCCTTTTGCCAATAACTAAGCCATAGTCATTTAAAATCTTTTACATGAGGTAGGGGTGGGGAATAATGTGTACTTGGAAATCATAGAATTATAGAGTTGGAAGAGACCACAAGGGCCATCCAGTCCAACCCTCTGCCATGCAAGAACTCTCAATCAAAGCATCCCCGACAGATGGCCATCCAGCCTCTGTTTAAAAACCTCCAAAGAAGGAGACTCCACCACACTCCGAGTTGGTAAGTATATATATATATATATATATATATATATATATATATATATATGAGATCAGATTAGTCTGGCATGACTTGTTTCTCAAAAGCCCATGTTGACTTTTTGTGATAATGACATTGCTTTCTAAATGTTCACAGACTGCCTGTTTAATGAGCCGTTCTAGAATCTTTCCCAGTATTGATGTTGGACTAACTGGACGATAGTTGTTGGGATCCTCTTTTCTCCCCTTTTTGAAGATGAGGACAATGTTTGCCCTCCTCTAGTCGGCTGGAACTTCTCCTGTTCTCCAGGAGTTCTCAAAGATTATTGCCAGTGGCTCTGAGATTACATTTGCCAGTTCTTTTAATATCCTTGGAAGTAGTTCATCAGTCTGCTTAGGTCCATTATCACTTAAACAGACAACTTTCAGATATTTTGGACTACAACTCCCATCCACCTTTGACATGTCCAGCAGGACTGATAAGAATTGCAGGCTAAAACATCTTAGGACATCACATTGCCTGTCCTGCTCCATGTGAACAATGCAGTATGAATGATAGAACAAATAATACAGTATTAACATAATGTTTGAGATCTGATGCTACCTTTAATGCTCCCTAAAGTCTATCAATTATTTTTCACTTGCAAGTTATAAAATGTCCTTCAATAAAAAACAAAACAAAAAAAAAACACAGAACAGAGTAGCAACAAGTCATCCATAAGCACAATGCCTAACACTCAAGAAACATTATGTTTACACATCCTGAATTCTAAATGCCTGAGATGCTTAAAGAGATAGCAATCCTCTTTGGAACAGTCTGTGATACTCTTCACATGTGCATCTCTTCAGACTCTATAATATGACACAGTTTGGTCTCTGCTGTATCACAGTTGAATAATTCACACACTCCCTTTGCATAAAACTTCTGACTTTTCACATTTTTATCTAGTTGTAGAGATTAGCTTTAAAAACATGCCCACCCCAAATAGCTGAATTCTAAGCTAGTGACAGAGTACAACAGAGGTGTTAGCTTCCAGCAGGGATGGGCAATAATCCTTCTGTTTACCCTAAAATTGTCAAGACATTTCAGGTTTTCCAGATAGTCTTCAACAGCTTCACGTCCACACTCAAAAGCACCCATACAAAAGCACTAAAGGGGTCTCCATTTGTCTGTCTCCTTGGAAAATCTTGTTTTTAATTTATTGATTTAATTAATATTGTATTTTAATTATTCTTCGGTTTAATTCTATTTTAAGGGGATGGGGAGGGGGGAGGTAGGGGTTAAGGGGAGAGGGAATGTTCTAACGTTGTTCTGTTTTAATTATTGCTGTCCCCCGCCCCGATTGCCTAGCAGAGGGGCGGGCTACAAATAAAAATTTATTATTATTATTATTATTATACAGCAACCTAATTTTATCTTCCCCTCTGCACCAACAGTACAAAAATTTAAACTGAGTTGGAGGAAGTGGAGCTAATTGGTGTGCCTATCAATGATGGCCAGAGGATTCTGGGAGTCATAGTCCAAAAAGTAGCTTTGTCACACTCTTCCCCTAACTATATCTTTTCTTGCTGCAGACTGTGATTGGTCCAAGAATCTTCAGAGGAAGATGGCATCCCCTTTTGTCATTTCTGGCAGGCATAAGGCTTCTGAACCATCTTTTCCAAAGGTCCTTCTACCAATGGAACTGCTTTGTTCAGCAAAACATGAAAGGGGTATTCTTTCCCATTTCCTTGCAGCTCTCCTCCTGCACCCACAAAATCTGCTCTTGTTGGTAAACCCTCTAGAACAAATTGTGGAAGGCCACAGGGCACAGCTAGGGGGAGGAGAAAGAGAAGACTGTTTACATGATATTGGAGTTCATTCCTAGTATAAAGGGGGAAATCTTGTTGCCTGCTTACATTGAGCAATATTTACATTAACATGCATTTATTATATTAGCAAATATAATAGTCACTCTGATAACATTAATATATCTGATTTTATTAACAAATTATTCAACAATTTCATGTTTATGCTAACTAAGAGTAAAAGTATGCTATGGGTGATACTGATTTGATTATAAATTATACACACTTGCTGACCCTTTGCTTATTTAATGCTCTACCAAATGAAAATTGACTATTCACTAACCAGTGAAAAAGCAGGAATAAAGGAAACACTATGATAAATACTTAATATGCCAGAACTAACCCAAATGGCAGATCCCATTATGAGGTATATTTAGCAAGGCATTTTCTTATGCTCCTCTCTGCTGCTCTGCAATGGACTGTTCTAAATTACTCAGAACCTTCCATTCACTACCTTAGTGAAGAGATGTTTGGGTATCTTTAGCCAAATTTCCAAAAGAGACAAGAATTAAGAAACTGACAACATGTTGGATACAGGATTGCCAAATCAAAACCCAAAAATTCCCTGTGACTTTAAACGGATATTTGAAACATGGATGATGGAGCCATACTGTCTCTCTCTGTCCTTTTGTTTCAAAATGATAAGTCTTTCCTAAAAGGTGCTTTTCTCACCTTGCATGCCCACGAGTGGCTTGAAGACACTTTGGCACAGTGCGGCATATAAACACCATGCTGCCAGATTGTCCGGGATCTGGTACACATCTGGGCAGCTGAGCAGTTTGAAGCCAGCTTCAGGGTAGTGTCAGAGCATGAGTCATCAAACACCATGTTCTGAAGCTGCCCGGATGGTGGCTCAAAAGGGCTGCCTGTTTTGGCCCAAAATCAACAAAGGGCTGGATGGTTATTCAAATTCCAGGAATCTTTGCATGTAGGAAATATCTAGCGGGCAAGTGTCCAAACCTAAATATTGCATTAGAGCATGAAAATCACTGGCCTTCCAGATGTATTGGACTTCAGCTCCCATAATCCTTTACCTATAGCTATAGTGTGTGGGGTTTCAAGGAAACTGAAATCCAAAACATCAGCAGGCAAAGATTTCTCACACTGAGACTAGATCAAGTATAGGCAATTGCATAGAGACAAGAGGCCAATTTCATGGTGCTGGTATCCTCCAGGGGCTGCTACAAATACCCCTCCCCCAAAAAACCCAAACTGGAATCAGAAGTCCACTACTGGTTTTGAAACATGCGCACACACTACATTAAATAGTGCATGGTTTGCTGCATGTTGCTTTGAGGGCTCTTTCACACTGCACAATTATAGTGCACAATTATAGTGCTTCCATTTTGCTTCTCATGACAATAGATGGAATCCTAGGATTTTATTTTGCTGAAGCATTAGAGCACTCTAAATACCCCTTCCTAAACAAGAAATCCCAGGATTCCATAAGATGTTGCCATGGCAATCAAAGTGGAATCATAGCATTATAAGTGAATAGTATGAAAGGGCAACTGGTAGTTGTAAGAAAGGCAATCTTTGCCCTTCCCCCCTAAAAAAAAAAAAGAAGAATTAGAAGAAAGAAAGAAAGAAAAGAAAAGAAAAGAAAAGAAAAGAAGACAAAGAAGAGGTCCGGAAGGATCAAGGCCACAAAAAAAGCCTCAGGGGCAGCTTGCAGCTCCAGGACTGCATGTTGCCTAGACTAGATGGATTACATCCATGAAGGAAGCCCTTAAGTCTTAGAAATGAAGGCAACAATACTCTACTCATTTATATGCATGCAATCCCAGTGAACTCAGTGGTGTTCTGAGTATATAGATTCAGCACGGTGTCAGAAGGCTGCAATTCTATGTTTCATTACTTGGGAATGAGTTTCCCTGCATGAAGTGGGGTTTACCACAAAGGATGCAATCCTAAGCATACTTGCCTCCATGTCTCACTTTTATGAAATTAAATTCCCAACAGTCATGTATAGTAGTGTGCTTTCAATAAAATACTGTATATAAAGCAGATGATCACATTCAAAGTTTCTCAGATTTCTACATTTTTTTTCCTAATTGGCCAATGAAATTTCCAAAACTTTTAGGATGAAAAAATACAAAAGCCCCACTGCTAAAACAAGTGTTTTCTTTTTTTTTTTTTTTAAATATTTTATTTTATTTTTAAAAAACATAAAAAATCCACTTAAAATATATTCTTAGTCATCTTTACAGTACATTTACCCATAGTTCAAACTTCTCAATAGTTCCTTGAAAGTAAGTACATTTTTTCACATTTTGCATACATCATTTCTGTATCTATTACTTCTATCATCATCTCAGATCCAGTTCATTTACACAATCTTAATAACTACTTTGCTGCTTTATTCCCATTTTCTATTTATATATTCTTCCACTGGAGCCCACTCTTCCTCAACCAATTCCACATTCTCATTATTCAATAACCTTGTCAATTTGTCCATTTCCTTCATCTCTAACAATTTCAATAGCCATTCATCTACCGTTGGAGTTGTCTCCTGTTTCCATTTGGAGGCTATTAGTATTCTTGCTGCCGAGACCATGTAAAGTATTAGTCTCCAATATTTTCTAGTTATATCTGCTTCTAGTTTGTATGTCATATTTAATAAATATAATTCTGGATATAATTCAAGTCCGTTTTTAAGTATGTCTTCCATCGTCATGTGTATTTTTTTCCAATACCTTTTCATTTTGGGACATCTCCACCAAACATGATACCAAGATCCAACATTGCTTTTACATTTCCAACATTCATTCGTTTGTAGTTTATAAATTTTTGCCATTCTAGCAGGGGTGAGGTACCATCTTTGTTCCATTTTCCATTGATTTTCTCTTATGTCTTGAGAGCGAGTAAATTTTCTTGTCATTTTCCTTGCTTTCTCCCAGTGATCTACCATTATTGTCCTACCAATGTCTGTTGCCCACTTGATCATATTGTCTGATATTATTTCTTTTTCCTGTCTCTGACACATTAATATTTTATATAATTTACTTATTCTCTTCTCTCTTGTCCCCAGCCAAATTTTATCTATGTCTTTCAATTCTTCTTCCACCCCTTGCAGCTTAATATCCATTTTAAATCTTTCCTTTATTTGGGTATATAATAACCAGTGCATTTTATCATCTAAATGTTGAATCTCAGACATAGCTTTAAGTTCCAATTGGTTTCCAATCTTCTCCAGTATCTCTTTATATTTTAACCAAATTCGAAGGGCTGTCCATCTTCCAAAAAAAGCTTCATGTGGTGAAGTCCATAAAGGTATTTTAGTGTATATTATTTTTTTCAGTTCTTTCCAAGTTTTAAGTAAGCTTCTTCTTATTACGTGGTGTTGGAATTCTTTGTGAACTCTATCCTTATCATAACATAAGTATCCATGCCATCCGAATCTGTTGTTGAATCCCTCCAAATTCAATATATCCTGGTCTTCTAATGTTATCCATTCGGATAGCCAGTCTAAAACATTCACTTTGTGGTAGAGTTCTAAATCTGGTACATTCCTCCCTCCATCTTTACTTTGTCTTGTCATTGTTAGCCAATTGATTCTCGCTTTTTTACTTTTCCAAATAAATTCCTTCAAATCTTTTTGCCACTCTTGAAATATTTGCCTGTTATGTATTATCGGGATATTCTGAAATAAAAAATTTAATTTGGGTAAAATCATCATTTTTATCGTCTCTATTCTTCCTGATAATGATAGCTGAATTTTACTCCAATTTGTCATATCTTTCTTGATTTCTCTCCATTTTGGTTTATAATTGTTTTCGAATAAATCTACATTCCTTTTGGATATCCATATCCCCAAATATTTAGTTTTATTTACAACCTTACAATGCGTTTCTTCAGCTAATTCTGTTTCTTCTTTTTTTGTCATGTTTTTGGTAATTATTACTGTTTTGTCATAATTTATTTTAAATCCGGCCCTATTCCCAAAATCTTCTATCATTCTAAACATTTCTTTTATATTTTCTATTGGGTCCTCCAATATCAATACCACATCATCGGCAAAGGCACGTAACTTATATTCTTTTCCTTTAATCTTCATTCCTCTAATGTTTGGGTTTCCCCTTATCTGATTTAGTAATGTCTCCAACACCATTATAAAGAGAAGAGGTGATAACGGGCATCCCTGACGCGTCCCTTTGCTGATATTAATTTTTTGTGATTTGTTTCCATTTATCACCAGGCTTGCTGATTGCTCACTATATATTTCTTTAATCCAATTACAGAATTTTTCTCCCAACTTCATTTTTTCACATATTTTTATCATAAAAGTCCAATTTACGTTATCAAAAGCTTTCTCTGCATCCAAAAATATAAGTCCCAATTTTTTGTCATTATTCTTTTCATAGTATTCAATCACGTCTACTATTGTTCTTATATTGTCCTTTAAATATCTTTGAGGTAAAAATCCCGACTGTTCTTTTTAAATTATTTGTGAAAATATTTTTTTAAGTCGTTCTGCCATTATTAATGCAAATATTTTATAGTCTGTATTTAATAAAGATATCGGTCTGTAATTCTTGGCTCGCATTTCATCTCTTCCCTCTTTATGAATCAGTATTATATTTGCGTTCTTCCAGGTATCAGGTATTCCATCTTTTATTATCCAATTAAATGTATCACACAATGGTTTTTTTCAATTCCTCTATAAATGTCTTGTAATAAACAGCCGTATATCCATCTGGTCCTGGAGCTTTGTCCAATTTCAGCTTTTTTATTGCTTGTTCCACCTCTTCTTCAGTAAAGTCCTTATTTAATCTTTCCCTTTGATCCTCTGTTATCTCTGGTACGTCTTGTTTATTTATATACTTTTGAGTTTCCAAAGGTTCTATATCATCTTTCCCATATAGCTCAGTAAAGTATTTATAAAAAATATCTTGAATTTCTTGCTGAGTATGGACTACTTTGTTATCATCCTGTATCTTTGTTATTAATCTCTTTTCCTTTTCTTTTTTTAATCTATAAGCTAACCATTTGCCAGATTTATTTGCAAATTCAAAATATTTTTGTCGTACAAATTTCATCTTTTTTTGCAATTTCTTCTGATAATCTTTTATCCAATTGATTCCTTAAATATTTCAATTGTTTATCTTTCTTATCATTTGTAGGATCTGCTATTAATTGTTCCTCAAGACGCTTAATTTTATCTTCCATAGATTTAAATTCTTGTTCTCTTTGTCTTTTTATCTCAGCAGCTCTTGAAATTAGTATCCCACGCATTACTGCTTTGCTGGCATCCCAAATCGTTTTTGCTTTGATCAATGTTTTATTATTGATTTCAAAGTATTCTCTAATACTTAAACTCAATTTTGTCACAAATTTTTTATCTTTTAAAAGATAATCATTTAACTTCCATTCAGTTTTTTTCAATGATTTGTTTAAAGTTAATACAATTGCGTTATGATCCGATATTGTTCTTGGTAAAATTTCCATCTCTTTTATTTTAGTCTTCATGTTGGCTGAAGTAAAAAACATATCAATTCGTGAGTGTGATTTGTAAGATTCTGAAAAAAAAGTATATCCTTTACTTTTTGAATATAAATCAGTCCATACGTCTGTTAAGTTTAGTTGTTCCACTAAATCAAAAAAAGATGTCGGGAGTTTCCCTTGGTTCTGCTTGATTTTCTTTTTTGATGTCCTGTCCATTTTAGGGTTTATTACCCCATTCCAGTCTCCCAGTAAAATTAAATTGTGTTCGTCCTGGTGTACTCTTAAAATTTCTTCCTTTAAATTTGCATAGAAAGAGGCTTGCCTTTCTTTAGGACTATATATACATACTAAGAGGTATTTCCCTTCCTCTGTTTGTACTTCCACGCCCAAGTAATGTCCTTTTTGGTCCTTAAATAATTCAATCGCTTTATAGTTTTTTGAATATATAATACAATTCCAGCTTTCCTTTTCTCATTTGTAGATGTAAACATCTGTCCTAGTTTCTTATTTACTAAATATTTTGTCTCATTTCTTCTAATTTTAGTTTCCTGTAAACAAATAATTTGCGGCCTCTGTTTTTGTAATAAATGAAATGTTTTACTCCTTTTGTGTTTTGAGTTCAGTCCTTTTATATTCTATGAAATAATTTTCATAGCCATTTCCATTTTGTGTTATAAATTTAAATAATGCTAATTTAAGTTCCTGCTGAATCCTAAAGTTGGCCTTCTTCCTTATCGTCATCTACTTGACCTCTATCCTGCATTTCCTCTTCATCACTTATATCACTATCCAGTTTCCCTTGTAGATCCTCTTCAGTATATAACGCACATGCTCCTTGTTCCTGCAATTTTTCCGCCAATTCCTGTTGGCTTTCTAATTTTGTTCTATACCTGGTCTTCATCTTTCCTTCCTGCGATGGTTCATTCAAATCTCCAGCTTGTTCTTGTTTCCTTGATTTCAATTTCTTCAAAAATTCTCTAGCTTTTTCTACTGAGTTAATTCTATAGCGCCTTTGTCTATATGTCAGGGACAAGCCTTCCATTCTATCCCACGCAAATCGTATTCCTTTTCTCACCAGCTCCTGCGTTAAAAATTTGTATTCTTGACGTCTTCGAAGTATTGCCATTGGTACATCCTTGTAAATTTTAACTAATTTCCCTTCTATCCAAAATTCTTTATTATAGCTGGCTTGTAATATTAACTCTTTTGTTCTTATTCTGGTGAATGTTATAATTAAGTCCCTAGGCATGTTTTTTTCTTTTGCTGTTTTGGAATTCACACAAAATATCGTGTCTGTTTCTCTCCTTATTTCCTCTTGAGTTATTTCAGTAAGCTCTGCCAGTGCTGCTGTTATTATTCCAAATAAATCTTTATTTATAGATTCTGGTGCCCCTCTAAGCTTAAGGCTCTTTTCTCTATGACGGACCTCTTGTAACAAGTTTATATTACTTTCTTTCTTTTGTTGTTCCATCATTTCTGCTGTTGTATTCTTTAGTTCTTTGGACGTTTCTTTTAATTCTTCCACTTCTCCTCTTATTCCCTCTATTTCATCTGTTATTTTACTTAGTTTGGTTCCAAATTCTGATAATTCCTTATGCAATTCCTCTCTGGTTTCTTTTCTTGATTGTTCCAATTCCACCTTTATTTCCACTCTAACTTCCTCTCTCATTTTCTGGAAAGCCTCCAGCAGTGACTGCATTGGATCCTGTTTTCCAGTTGTGTCTGTAGATGCTCTCCTTTGAGTGTTGCTCATTGGGGGGGGGGGGGTGTTTTTTTTGCTCCTGAAGCCATGTTGTTAAGGACACAGCAATATATCACAGTATACTTAATACAGTCAATTAATAAGACAAATTGCTTATCTAAAGAAAAATTGCTTATCTAGGTGTAAATCACTATAATTCACTGTAGCTTACTTTTAGCCTATGCTTAAAATAGAAGGTTAAAAAAAGAAAAGAAAAACAAAACAAAACAGGAAAGCACAAAATTAATATGTATATTAAAATTTACACTTCTTTCTTCTGTTTCTTCTTAAAAAAATATAAATTTTTAAAATTTAGATATAATATGCCTTCTATATAATTAATATTAAAGGAAGATAACTGAAGCAAAGTCAATCTATTAAGACATTTAGTTTTAGTAACTTGATCTCTGGCACCAGCCCCCAAATAGGTTCTTATCTCTAAGTTATTTGTATTCTTTCTAAATTAAGTATTTAATTCTTCTACTTTGTGAGACTGTATTCTTCTGTTTCTTGTTCCCTTTCTTATCTTCCTTTTAACAATATCTCCTTGTGAAGTGTTTCAGATCCTCTGTCGACCCCTCCACCGTCCTCCTTCCGTCGCAATCTTTCTCTTGAAATTTCTCGCTACTGGGGTCTTCCCTCTGTTGTCCCCTCCCCCGTCCTCCTTCCGACGAAATCTTTCTTTATTATTCTTATTATTCCTTAATATTGTTGTCTGTTGCCCCCTCCTCCTGTCCTCTTTCCGGTGCAAGCTCTCTTATATTTCTCTCACTGCTGGTATTTCGAGCCGTGGCTTTCTCAGCACTTCCCACTTCAAAAAGCTTTATCTCTATAATTAGCCTCTATTCCTTGCTTTGTTTCTTCCAATTTTAACACAAGCATTAATTAAAAAATGATGGAAATATTAACATCCCAAATTTCTTTAACCTCTCTGAAGTCCTCTTGGACCACTTCCAAAAATGACTATGTCTCGTGGTTTGTTTTGTCTCTCTTTTATAATTACTTTTCTCCTAGTGCCTCCTTGGCTCTGCTTATGCTTCTTCTATCTCAAAGCAGACTTAATTATTTTTGGTTATTTTTGTATTTCTCCCCCCTTTTATTTGGGGTTTTCTTCCTTCCCTTCCTGTCCTAAAAGGCAAAAAAAGGGATTTCTTCCTGACAAAGGAGATTCTCACTTCTCTCCCCCAATATATTCAAGCATTCGCCATCTTGCCTCCTTTTAAACTCGAAGTCCTTTAATTAATTAATTAATTGTCCATGCGGGAAGGGTGTTTTATATTTCTCTTTCCCAATCCAGATTAGTATTAATGAGTTGAGTTCTTTAAAGTTTATTTTCTACTTTGAAGCAATCTTGTTGCTTTAAGAGAAAGAGTCTCATGCCTTTAAATTAATTATATCTGCTGGCTCCGCTTTCACTTTCAGCCTCCTCTGCTGTTAATAGAGGCTAGATAACAATATATCAAAATCGTCAGACTTTCACAGATAAAGCTGCTCCCTTCTGATTTGAGAGGTCTTTGAACAGAAAGCAGTTGTATGCACTTACTTTCTCCGATGTCCTTTGAAGTTCTATTCCTCCAGAAAAAAAGTTTAAAAAGGCAGGTGGCAAGGCTAATGGCAACTGCTACCAGAGCGGGGCTGGCTGCTCATAAAAATCCAGTCTTCTGCCTCGATCCACAACGATCTTGGCTATCAGCCCGGATCTAGCGAGCCCCAAACACGATCCTTTCCCAAGGATCTTTTTGGGGATTCTTAAAATCCCCTCTTCCCCACCCAGGCGATCCGCGGAGAGCCCTCACTGCGAACCGATCGCCTTGCCGTCCCCTGCTGGAAGCCAAAACAAGTGTTTTCACACATTGTACATTGACAATTTTGTGATTAGCATTCTATACCTAACTGCAAATTGCATGGTTGCCATTATAATTATTTGTAATTGCTGCTTCATGAAAAGCATAAATTATCTGTGTCTGAACTGTGAATTGCTAGTTCTAACCAAACACCTGCAAAGAAAAAGAAGTGAATCTATGTGGCGCATAAATATATACAGTCTACAGCAGGGTTTAGGGTTTCAGGAAAGAAATAATTCCAGATTTTGCTTTATATTTTTAGCAGCATAATAGCATAATACAGAGGCAATCAAAACATTAAATATTCATGCAGTGAAGCTTAGATGATGGCTTTGGTTTTGTGTTTCTGTTAAAGAAAGAGGTGCTGCAGAGGGGGCAATTTTTGATCCATATCCCCTCTATAGGTCACACTGCACAATGTTTTCCTCATTTTTCTTTCTGCTATTAAGGTGAGGGCAAAATGAGCAAAAAATGCACTCCAAGGGGCAGTTCTGCACCATTTGAGGGGGAAAAAATCACACAGAAATTTGGGGAAAAAATGGGTCCAGGGTGTATCCTAGGGAATGTAGCCCCCAGGCTGTGTTTTCTTTATCCAAGTGAAAAGATACTGAATCTCTCCACTGCTGACCAGTTTTCTCTTCCACCTAATCCCCTAAATATACTTTTTAACCCTGCAGAACCTCAGATGCAAGTTTACCCAATGCACCCACTATTGTTGCTGTCATTGAACAGTTTGGAATCAGAAACCCCAATCAATGTACTGCAGGTTTACTCCAATCTATCAACCCCAGAATTAAGCTACATATTCCCAGTTACATTTTTGGACTATAACTCCCAGAATCCCCCATCTTTTCCAAGCTCTGCCATTTTCTAGCTCAAGAGATGCTACACCTTCAGAAATAATTCAATCTGTCATTGTCTCTATGGCAAAATAAGAGTAAAAAGTGATTGACAACTGATAATGTTTATACTGAATGTACTTACAGAAACAGAATGACTAACGTCATTCAATTAAGCGTAGTTAGAATTCATTTCTATTGGCTCTCATTCCCACTAAGATCTTTGTCTCATGCTACATTAATCATATTCAAAAGTTTGTATACAAGAAGTGTTACAGGCAAAAAGAATATTTCTCACATCTGTCATGAAAGCAGCATATATTTGAAAGACATCTTGAAATTTTTTAAAAGGTCACCAATCAAAAGCTACACTTCTGCAGTATTGAGCATATAAAAGCACATGTCATACTGAAAGGATTCAAACAATATATGAGTAATACTTGTCAGTATCACTTTACTACCTTAGAGCTTAAAAATAATACTGACTTCTTAGCATGTGCCACAATGGACAAGAATAATCATCA
Organism: Phrynosoma blainvillii; assembly: GCA_026167975.1. Lineage (NCBI taxonomy): Eukaryota > Metazoa > Chordata > Lepidosauria > Squamata > Phrynosomatidae > Phrynosoma > Phrynosoma blainvillii. The sequence goes on along the minus strand of JANUYF010000003.1, from coordinate 56,160,497 downwards.
GTCCAGGGGCCTATTACACTACACATTTATAACACCATGATTCTACTTTAAATCTTTGGGTTTGTAGTTTAGAGAGTCACTAGAACTCTTTGACTGGTGGGATGACATGCTCCTGTGAGGCAAGAGGTTATGCTGCTGGTTTTAGTGCTGCTGGTTAGGTCTCCTACATCAGACAGCCTTTTGCAGAGAAGCCAGGATAAATGTGCCAAACAGCTACTGGTTAACAGCAGTGTGTGAGAGGGGTGGTGCTTTCAAGGATCACTCAGAAACAATGGCAATGGAATCATAATCAACTCTAAAGGAGTTAGTATTGTGCAGAAGGCACTGATAAACCACTCCTGAATGCCCTTTACTTTGAAAATCCTATAACAAGACAATCCAAAATTGAACAAGAGATAGTCCTGGAAGATGAAACAATGCAATCAGTTACTGAGGAAGAGCAGAAGACAAGTTTGAATAGCATTGGCCTGAACAGTCAAGCCAAAAGCACCGGTTTTGGCCTGATCTGAGGGCATGGCATTCAAATTATGCATGCCCCCAGGTGAGGCCAAAGCCACACCATGGCCATCTAAGCTGGCCCAAACCCACCCACAAAAGGAGCAGAAAAAAACAACTCCTTTACAGTGGCCAGTTCAGGATCATGGTGGTGGCCCAGATCAGGGCCAGGTGCTTGTGGTCACTGTGGTCCTGCAGCAATTCCACCCAATTGCTGCAGGACCAGGGTGCCCCAACTGTGTCTAATTATGCATCTGGACTCAAGCCAAAAGGTCATTCAGCTGCTGACAAGTTCAGAGGTGAATGAAAAGTCTGAAGCTATACAACAGTGATTGTATTTAGGGGGCAATTAAATTAAATTTAGGGGGCCCAGATTAAAAGGCCTTCCAGCACTGGGTGTTACCCAGTGTCAGGGATGGGACTTCTGAGGTTCACCATCATGGCTATACAACATATGTAACAAAAACATGGAATATAAGAAGCATGAATCAGGGCAAATAAGAAATCATAAAATGAGATATGGAACATATGGACTTACCTATAGCTTGGTTGAAGTGGCAGGAATGATACATTTTCAAACTGATTATTGCATAGTGTTTTACTATAGAAATGAAATCAAAGTAGATACAGGGTGGCACTGATAGGAGAAATGTATCAAAAGCAGTTGGGGGCTATAATGCAAAGTCTGATAATAATAAATTAGCACTTTGCAAATAGACTCTTCAGGCAACCAAAGAGAAAACTTTATATGTGGATGTCACCAGATAGCCAATATAGATCTCAAATAGATTATGTAATTGGAAGCAGAAGATAAATTCTCTGCAAAAACAAAGCCAAGAACAGATTGTATCACAGACCATGAACTGCTAATATAAAAAATTAAAGTAAAACTGAAGTAGTACACTGAGTCAAAAGACACAACCTGAAGAACACCCTGGAAGAATTTAAAGTCCTATTGAGAGGCAATACGTGCAGCACAGAGGTTCTTCTGTTCTGTACGTATTGCGTCTGCAGAGTCCTGTCCGGCAGAGCTGTTTAGGATGGTGAGGGAGCTGATGCAGGTTCCACCTGCACAGAACCCGTTGCTTAACCCGACGACATCCTGCTGTGACGCGTTTAACAACTTCTTTGCAGATAAAATATCTCAGATAAGAGCTAACTTAGACACCAGTGTTTTGTCAGAAACAAGTGACGAGCAGTCCAGCAACTCCATTAATGAAATTATCCTGGATCAGTTTCAATCTGTGAGTACCAATGACATGGAGAAGTGCCTTGGCAGAGTGAAGAAAATGACCTGCCCGCTCAATCCTTGCCCATCTTGGCTGGCCGTCTGGGGGGGGGGGGGGATGCATCTTGTTTGAAGGAAGCAGCTGTTAGGCCACTTCTGAAAAAACCTTCCCTTCCATTAATATTAATATTAATATTATCTCATGGCGGCTGCATTTAGAGTCATGAAAGGGTGATTCTCACTGAATCAAAATGGAAGATGTCTGGCTAATCATAACAGGTGTAGTGGTTTGAGCATAAGATAAGGACCCTGGAGATCAGGGTTTGAATCCCCTTTTGGCAATGGAAACCTGCTGGGTAGGCTTGGGCAAATCACACTCTCTCAGCCTCAGAGGAAGGCAAAGGCAAAATTCATCTGAATAAATCTTGCCAGGAAAACCCTGTGACATTTGACCTAAATCCAAAACAACTTGAAGGCACACAGAAACAACAACAAAGGTAGAAAGCAATAAGAAATGAGAAACCCATTATAGATGAATTGATTCAATTAAGAAAGCTGTGGCCCTTAGCCTTCAAGACCTGAGCAGGGCTGTTGATGATAGCGTGACTTGGAGGTTTCCCATTCAGAGGGTCACAACAAGTCAAAGTTGATTTGACATCAGTTAACAACAACCCAGAAATAAGTCCCACTGAAGTTCAAGAGGACTTTCTCCCAGGTAAATGTGTAAAAGCTGGCCAAACAAGCAGCTAAATGTTTAGTGCTGATGATGGAATGACATCCACCACCATGCCTGGAGGCAGCAGACCAGTTCAAGGGGTATAGAGCAAATTGCATGGTACACACAGCTCTGTTGTTACTATAATACATTACGGCAGCTCCTTTCTCACCAGCATCTGCTGCTAAGGCAGATGCCTCACTCTGGTAATGGTATGGATGGCCCTGCCCCAAGCTAGAAAGCATTTGACATTAACAGACATTAACAGACATACATGCAAGTAAGGGGAGCTTCATCTTGCTTCCTGAAAAACCCAATGCTTCCAGGTATCCGCAATGTAATGGATAACATCTAGAGAAGTGTAAAAAAAAGAAAAAGAGGTCTATATTGGAATCCCTTCTCTGGTGCACTGAAGGATGACACTAGATCAGGGGTAGGCAACCTATAGCCCTGGGGTCGGATGCGGTCCCCCAAGGTCTTTGGACCAGCCCCAGGCCAGTCCTGCCACTTCTGCCGCTGCCCCCCGCCCCCCACTCCCCGCCAATCCCCGCAACCCCCCGCCACCACTGCCCACCATGATGATATTGATTATTGTTGTTATTACTTGTTCTTGGAGTTTTCTTGGCAAAATCTCCACAGAGGGTTTGCTGTGGCTTTTCTGGGGCTGAGAGAGTGTTCATGCATTTTGTTTTGCTTTGCCCCCCCCAATTGTCTGAGGGACAGCAACCCAGCCCCCAGCTCAGAAAGGTTGCCTAGCCCTGCACTAGATAGTTAGGGAAGAAGATTGGGCCATCATCATCACTATCTTTATTTACACCCTGCCTTTCCCACAAGATTGAGACTCAAGTTGGTTTACAGATTTAAATGATTACAATATAGTTAAAAGATACAAAACATCATTAAAATAGAATTACACTATTAACAGTATTAAAACAATTAAAACATACACTTAGTGATTTTAAAAAGCAGTTAAAATTATACAATACAGCACCTACTTACAAGTCCTTTCCTCAAAAGCTGTAAATTCTAAGAACCTATCTAAATTAAAAAGTCTCCACCTGCAGATGGAAGGACCTTGGTAGGGAATTCCAGAGCCTGTGGGCAGCTATTCAGAAGGCTCTATCTTGTGTTACCATGAACCATACTTGCCAAAGTGGTGGTATTGAAAGAAAGGCCTCTCCTGACACTCTCAGGATCCAAGAATATTCATAGAGGGAGATAGAGTCTGAAAGATAACTTGGACCTAAGCAGCATAGGGTTTATAGGTCACAATCAGCACTTTGAATTGTGCCAAGAAACACACTTGCTCTAGGAGACCTGATGGAGAATGATAGTTGTATGGTGCCTGTAACCAGATCCAGTTAATACTCTGGCTTCAACCCTTTGAATCAACTGAAATTTCAGAGTACTCTTCAAGTAGAATGCATAACAGTAATCCAAAAGGGATGTAACCAAGGGATGGGCCATCATGGCCAAATCAAGTATTTCCAGAAATGGGCACAGTTGGTGCACTAGATTTAAGTGTGCAAAAGCACTCCTTAACACTACAGAAATCTGGGCCTCCAGGCTCAGGGCTGATTCCATTCAAAGCTGTGTCATCAGTATAAATACATTCAGCATATACTATATGCCTGTTTTCTGATATGCTTCATGACAGATCATAGGTTGCTAGGTAGATGTTTCATCTCTTTTTCTTACTACTAATAATGATGCCAAGAACACTGAAAGGAGGATCTTGTAGTACTGTTGTGGGAATAGAAAGGCAAATGGAAGATGATGCTCTCATAATCCATGACTGTTCAGATCAACTGAAGTTGGTTTAGCTATTAACTTTAGTGAGATGTGTGCTTTTGTTCATGCTAATGTGTTTTCCTTCTCCTTGCTGAACAGTAACATTCAGAACATCAATTTGAATTTCATTAATCTGCAATTATGGAGCTCAAAGGGGTGGTCTATTGTCATCCTGGGGAAAAATAATAGCTTCCCAGTTGGCATCTAAACAAAACCTCCTTGTTTGTATAAGGCCCATTTCCATTTAGATGACCTTTCATCCCAGAACTATTTTTTTATTTTTGTGGGTGAACTGGTCATTTTTCAGAATACCTTATTACAGTTCTTACTACATTTCTGTCATAAATATGATTAATCACAGTTAGTAATTCAAACTGTCATGCTTTGGGAGAACATATAAACAGAAAATTATCAGAAGAAAAATGGAAATTTCCTCTGCAGGATTCCTATAAATCAATAACAAACCAACCAAATTCTAAATGGATTAGCATTACCTCTTTTACCATGAGTTTTACATTATTTTTTGTCTTAAAAAGAGGCTCATTTGAGAGTTGGGTAGACGCAACATGAAATACTATGAGGTACTCTATTTTTTTCAAAAAATAGATTGAGGAAAATGGCACATTGAAATTATATCCTCATCATCTTCATCATCACCATAACCATCAGTCAGATAGGGGTTGGTTGAAAACTAACTTAATTTTATGGAACCTCTAATTGAGTCATTATCTGTTCAAGATAGATGTGCAGTGTTCTACTAGTAGTTGATTTTATTAGAGAGAGAGAGAGAGAGAGAGAGACTTGGGGAGAAAGGAGGAAAGTGTGTTGGAAGATTTTCTTCCCTTTCCTCTAAAGAGTGGGAAAGATTGGGAGAAGGGGCATACTTCAACGTAGTGTCCCATGGAAGATGTTCATACTACGCGCCTCCTCGAACCAGGTCTGGATAATATGGAAAAGTCTCCCAGTTATACAACATTCATAATTCAAACATAACACTCCTGTAGTGTAAACAGCAGAACATAATCAAAGACATTTGATGAGGGAAGATTCCAACATGCTAAGCTAACCACTCAGCACAAGGCTGGCAAATTACAGAAGGCATGTTTTGAGGAGAACCTATACTCAGGCTGCATCTGCACTGCAGAAATAATCCAGTTTGGCCCCTCTTTAACAACCATGGCTCAATGCTATGGAATTCTGGGAATTGTAGTTTTGTGAAGCATTTAGCCTTCTCTGTCAGAGAACATCTCAACAAGTTAAAACTAGATCCAACAATCCATTCCCTAACCCTCCCACCCCTTAAAAATATATTAAACTAATGCAGAATTAAGATACCGAATAAGTAAAACATACAATTCTTTAAAATAGCAGCTTGACTAAACAATGACGGTTGGAGGAGTGAATAGCCAGAGTCTTTGTCTTTGTCTTCTTGGCCGGGACATTATTCAGGGAAGGCCTGCCGGAAAAGATCTGTCTTTACTGCTTTTTTAAAGCAGTCAAGAGTGGAGATAAGACGGATCTCATCTGGCAGGCCATTCCATAATCTGGGAGCAGAGGCAGAGAAAGTCCTCTGGGAAGTCACCAACAGCCTGGTTCTTATAGGCTGCAACAGGTTCCTCCCAGAGGACCGAAGTGCATGGGGAGGATCGTATGGAAGGAGACGGTCCCGGAGATAGGTTGGACCCAAGCCATTCCAAGTATTCCATAGCATTGAGCCATGGCAGTTAAAGTGATGCCAAATTGGATTATTTATCCAATGAGAATAGAGCCTCAGAAATAAATTTGTTATGAACACATACAGACATGGACACACACAGAAACAGAGATTCCAGTTTCTACTGATTAATATAAATAAATTATTGTTAAGCCCTGCATAGGGTTAAAAGAAGAAAGGGGAATCACAGTATTATGCGTAAATCTGTTGAAAGAAAAAAAAAAAAACTCCACCATAAATTACCAGTTGAGGAGGCAGCTAATGCAGTATTTTGTAAGAAATTGAAAATATATTCTAATGAAGGTCCCTGATTTAGCAAGTAATAGCAGTAGCAAGTACATGTCTATACAGCTTATCAGTGCACTTAAGCACTTCCTAAGCGGTTTACAATGTGTATGCTAATTGCCCCCAACGAGCTACTCATTTTACTGTCCTTGGAAAGATGCCACGCTGAGTCAACTCTGGAGCCCCTGGCTAGTATTGAACTAACAACCATGCGACTGTGTGTGAGTGGCTGCAGTACTGGCATTTAACCATTGTGCCACCAAGGCTCCTCTGATTTATAAGTTGAATGGAAGTGTAACACATGCTTAACTCTGTTGCAATTGGTGCTTGGGACACATAGTAAGCAAAAGCCTTTGTATTGGCAACCCAAGCGGTACTGGAAGCACACAGTATGCAAGTATGGCAAGCAAAACAAAAATTAATCTTCTCTAGGGTTGTACAACATTCCCTTGATTAAATCTGGAGAGTAATCAGATGATTTACATGTGCCCTTGATTCAGCAGGGACTGATGTGGACCTGATCTAAAAACAGAATTAGAAATTTGGATGATTTGTCCTCCCATTGGCATGCACTGGGAAAATAACACAGTTGACCCACCCACCCACACACATATTTGTAGGACATTTGGAATTATGATAGACCCCAAAGATGGGATAAATCCTTTCAAACTGTAGACAAGTAGCTTCAAGACTCTTTTAAAAATGAAAATCTTAAAATTTTCCTCAGTAAAACAAAATAACATTCTTAAAAGCATGCACGCTCAGATCAGAGTTCAATTCTGTCAAATCATGCTCTTTATGTCCTGGATCTGCCCCCCTAGCATGGGGGGGGGGGCATAAATGCATCCACAAACATTACAATTGAAGAATGGCATCAAAGAATAACCAGTTAAATAACCCTTTGTGTGTGTGTGTGTGTGTGTGTGTGTGTATGCGCATGTGCAAGTACTACAATGAAAGAAAGCAGAGTAGGCACCAGTAGACAGTAATGTTTGCCAGGGAGTGGACAGGCAAGTTAAGAAGAGGAGCAGATGGTGTCTGTCAGATAAGTCCAACCAAGACACCCTTTAAGAATGAACAGCATCCCTACTTCAGAAGCACCTGGCTATATCTCATAAGAGCATCTGCAAGTTTCAGAGTTAAAGAACTACACTGAATAGCACAGCAAAGGCCATCTAATAATCATAGAATCATAGATTTGGGAGAGGCCACAAGGACCATGCAGTTCAATCCACTGTCATGCAGGAAAATGCAATCAAAGCGTTCCCAATCGATGGCCATCCAGCCTTTGCTTAAAAAACCTCCAAAGAAGGAGACTCTACCATACTCCATGTCATGCTGGGTGAAGGATTCTGGGGGTTGGCATCCAAAAAGTTATCTTTCCAAGTTCAGCTGGCTCCAGGTACCCTTGGCCTGATTCTTTTGCATCGGCACAAAGGACATCGAATGCCATTATTTGGGTAAAACATTTGGCCACAACTTTATTTGTACAGGGTCTTAAACTTTATAAATTTTACAATTGAATAACAGTTTTGATAAAACCAGCATATTTCTTTGACGCATGCGCTCGTGTGAATAAGTGCAAGCTCTAGTCTTTAATTATTCTCCCACACGTCATGCGTCAAGGTTTTTAGCTTATGTAATTTACAACTCCAAAATTAATCCCTCCCCCGACTGGATGTGATATCATGATGGTCTTATTCCAGCTTAACATATGACATCATCCAAGTCTACAATGATGTCATACCAATTTGTGTTAACCTAATGACATCATCTAATTATTTAAATTTTATTTATTTAGCCAATTATTGAAAGAGGGCGTTGGCCCTGTAAATGCCCGGCTCCATCTCCCCATCAGGACACAGCGCCGGCAGCGCGGAGGCACACCCCACGTGGCCCAGGGCAGGACTATAAAAGCCCTGCCAGGAAGATCTGGCCGCGGAGGATGTGCCAGCGGCAGCTGCTTTGCTTTGCCTGCGCTGCGGGAAAGAGGGTGTTGGCCCTGTAAATGCCCGGCTCCATCTCCTCATCAGGACGCAGAGCCGGCAGCGTTGGAGGCACACCCCACGTGGCCCAGGGCAGGACTATAAAAGCCCTGCCAGGAAGATCTGGCCGTGGAGGACGCGGCAGCGGCGGCTGCTTTGCCTGCACCACGGGAAAGAGGGTGTTGGCCCTGTAAACGCCCGGCTCCATCTCCCCATCAGGACGCAGCGCCGGCAGCGTCGGAGGCACAACCCACGTGGCCCAGGGCAGGACTATAAAAGCCCTGCCAGGAAGATCTGGCCGTGGAGGACGCGCCAGCGGCGGCTGCTTTGCCTGCACCGTGGGAAAGAGGGTGTTGGCCCTGTAAACGCCCGGCTCCATCTCCCCATCAGGACACAGCGCCGGCAGCGTCAGAGGCACACCCCACGTGGCCCAGGGCAGGACTATAAAAGCCTGCCAGGAAGATCTGGCTGCAGAGGATGCATCAGCAGCAGCTGCTTTGCCTGCGCCGCGGGAAAGAGGGCGTTGGCCCTGTAAACGCCCGGCTCCATCTCCACATCAGGACGCAGTGCTATTAGTGGTAGAGATGAGATCCTCCAGACCCAGTACAGAACTATATAGCCTGCTGAACAACTAGCACGGAGGACTATAAATTGGGGTGGAGGCGTTTAAAGTATATATTGTTATCTAGGTTTGTTGGGAATGAGGGTGATACAGTCAACTACTTGCTGGTTTTCGGGCCTTTATTAGTCATGTTGATCAGATCTCTTAACATTTAATTGACTCAAGTAGATCTTAACTGACTCAAATGTTTTAACTGGCTGACTAGACCCTTGAACATCTTAATTGGGTTAAGCCCTTCTATTCCCCGAGGTGGGTGGAGAGACAGGGGCAGCTATAGAAGTAGCATTGGGGAATGGGAGATATGGCTGGAACAGAGTGGACAAATGTTACAAAAGAAGACGGGATCGCTGTTTAGTAGCTATCCCGCCTTCAGTTCCCTCTGTTTCCCAGAATGGTTTGGGGAGCAGACCATCCATTCCACGGAACCTCACTCTGCTCCTTTGCAATGCCAGGTCGGTAAAAAATAAGACACACATTACCCAGGATCTTCTCCTGGATGAGGATGCCGACCTGGCTTGCTTTACAGAGACCTGGCTGGGAGAGGATAACACTGTGATCTGGGCGCAGGCCCTCCCAGCTGGGTACTCTGTTAGTGAGCAGGTGAGGGGAAGTGGGTGGGGGGGCGGTGTGGCTCTAGTTTATAAGAACAATCTGATCTTGACCAGGATACCTGTCCAGAACTGGTCCACATCGAGTGTATGTACCTCAGCCTGAAGACCAGGGATAGTTTGGGGATTTTGCTAGTTTACCGACCACCCTGTTCTCTATCAGATTCCCTGACTGAGCTGACGCAACTGGTCTCTGAGCTTCTGCTGGAGTCTCCCAGACTTTTGGTTCTGGGAGACTTCAACATTCCGCTCGAGACCAGCCTAACAGGTGTGGCTCGGGAGTTCATGGAGACCATGACAAACATGGGCCTATCCCAATTGGTCAATGGGCCCACACATTGTGCAGGTCATACACTCGATGTGGCCTTTAGTACGGAACAGGAATATCCGTGGGCGGAGGTCGTAAATACCACCGCTTTGTCATGGACGGATCATTTCCTGGTCAAGATGGAACTGAGAGCCAATCACCACTCCGCCGGGGGTGGTGGACCTATTAGAATGGTCCGCCCTCGAAGGTTAATGGAGCCAATTGGATTCCAGAAAGCCTTAGAGGGGTTAATGGTTGGGACTGCCGGTGATCCTGTCGAGGCTCTGGTTGACACTTGGAATAGGGATCTCACCAGGGCTATCAACACAATAGCTCCCAAGCGCCCTTACCATCCCGCTTCTAATCGGAGGCCATGGTATACACCTGAGCTTAGGAGGATGAAGTGGGATGGACAACGGCTAGAGTGCAGGTGGCAGGAAACTTGGCTCTTACTTGACAGAACTCGCCATAGGAACTTCCTTTGTTCCTATCGGGAGGCAATACGCGCAGTGAAGAGAGTCTTCTCCTCTGCACGTATTGCGTCTGCAGAGTCCCGTCCAGCAGAGCTGTTTAGGGTGGTGAGGGAGATGACGCAGGTACCCCCTGTGCCAAATCCCTTACTTAACCCGACGACGGCCTGCTGTGACGCGTTTAATAACTTCTTTGCAGATAAAATCTCTCAGATAAGAGCCGACCTAGACGCCACAATTGGAACAGAGTCTTTAGATGAGGTGTCCAACAACTCCGCCGATGTAGTTATACTGGATCAGCTCCAATCTGTGAGTACTGAGGACGTGGACAAGCTGCTTGGCAAGGTGAGGAAGACAACCTGTCCGCTCGACCCTTACCCATCATGGCTGGCCGTCCGGGGGGGTGGTGCATTGAGGAGTCTCCTTACCGAGATCATCAATGCATCCTTTAGGGAAGGACATGTTCCATCGTGCCTTAAGGAAGTGGCTGTTAGGCCGCTTCTGAAAAAACCTTCTCTAGACCCCCTGGAGATGAAAAATTATAGGCCTGTTTCACTTCTGCCATTTTTGAGCAAGGTGATCGAGAGGGTGGTTGCTCTTCAGCTCCAAGCTGTCTTGGATGAAAACGATTATCTAGACCCATTTCAAACCGGCTTTAGGACAGGCTTTGGGGTTGAGACTGCCATGGTTGCCTTGACCGACGATCTGCGTCTGAGCATCGACAGGGGTAGTGTGACCCTGTTGGTGCTCTTAGACCTCTCAGCAGCTTTTGATACAATAGATCACAGCATCCTCTTGGACCGCCTGAGGGGGTTAGGTATCAGGGGCACTGCTTTGCAGTGGTTCCGGTCCTTCCTCTTGGGTATGTCCCAGAGGGTGCTTCTCGGGGACTGTAGTTCCAGTAAGAGGGAACTCACTTGTGGGGTCCCTCAGGGAGCTATTTTGTCCCCGATATTATTTAACATCTATATGAAGCCGCTGGGTGAGATAATACGAAGTTATGGAGATGGGTGTTATCAATATTTCTCAGTGTCTTGTTCATCGGCCGTGAATACCAATGGCATCGCTTCTTTCAATGAATGTCTTCGGGTGGTAATGGGCTGGATGAGGAAAAACAGATTGAAACTGAATCCAGACAAGATGGAGGTGCTCACGGTAGCGGCCCAGAAACCAAGAATTGGGTTGCAACCTCCAGTCCGGGATGGGGTCACACTCTCCTCCAGTGACTGTGTTCGCAGTCTGGGGGTGCTCCTTGAGCCGTCGCTCCTGATGACAAATCAGGTAAATGCGATGGTCAGGAGTGCCTGTTATCAGCTTCGGCTGATATGCCAGCTGCGCCCTTTTCTGGAAGTAAGGGATCTCGAGACTGTTGTGCACGCGTTGGTAACCTCACGCCTTGACTTCTGTAACACACTCTACATGGGGCTACCCTTGTGCTTGGTTCAGAAATTACAGCTGGTACAGAATATGGCAGCCAGGCTTGTTTCGGGTACATCTCGGAGGGACCACATTACCCCAGTTCTGAGGTCCCTTCACTGGCTGCCTATCAGCTTCCAAACCCAGTACAAGGTGTTGGTTATTACCTTTAAAGCCCTAAATGGCTTGGGCCCAAGCTATCTCAGGGACCGCCTTCTCCCGTATAATCCTCCCCGTGCTCTTCGTTCCTCTGGGAGGAACTTGCTACAGCCCCAAGGTCGAGGCTTGTGGCTACCTCCCGGAGGGCTTTTTCAGCTGTCGCCCTTAGACTCTGGAACGGCCTGCCGGACGAGATCCATCAATTAACATCTCTAGATAGCTTTAAAAAAGCTGTCAAGACGGATCTCTTCCAGCAGGCCTTTCCAGATTAATTTACCTCCGCCTTGATACAAAATAGCCACCCCAATGATCCTTCCGTGGCCCCATCTATATGATGGTTAGGATTATTGTTGTAGGCTTATATACTGGATACTCAGGCTTGTACTGGGCTTTTTAATTGAATTTTTAATTGAATTTGTTATTTTAAATGGTTCACTGATTTAATACTGTTTTACGGGGGGAGGGGGGTATGTTCTATTATTTATGCTTTTATAGGGTGTTGTATGTTTTATGGTTGTAAGCCACCCTGATTGGAGTACCATTGGGCGGGATATAAATAAATTTTATTATTATTATTATTATTATTATTATTATTATTATTATTTAAAAGAGGAATACATATTATGCCTGTTGGAACAGAAGGAAATGAAAAGTGAAAGCCCATTAGTTAGACATCAGAAAGATTTTGAACATCATTAAGTCCAGAAAAGAAAATACAGTGAGGTCAGATTTTATTTACAAGTACATAAAACTGTTTTAATGTAATAAAATTAAAGTTCACACACACACACACACACACACACACACACACATATATATATTTAGAAGCAGCTCACAAACAACATCAGCTATTTTGGCTAGCTGCCAAAGGCCCTTGACACTTGTAAGGATGAGTGATAAGAGATCTAGAATTCTGTAACTGCTTCATTCCTCTGCAGTAGCACTCTTTCCCTGTTATCATTGCAGGGTTTCTTTCTTGATGGCTAGTGATGACGGGTGTTATAGTACAATATGACCATGTTGAAAAAGACTGTTCTAATGAGTGGTATGCACATCAATAGTGCTGGCAACCCTAACACTTAAGATGTCTGTCCACTTGAATTAGCATGAGTCAAGAGTGGAACTTCCCTTGATCTATAAACAAAATTAAAACAATGAAAAGTCAACAGCTAAGAGCAAAATCCAAATATACAGTGAAAAGATAAAATGAATGCTAGAATTATGAAAAATCAATTGCAAAGAAACCATATTTGTCCCTATTCAGAAGTAAGACTTAGTAAAGTGGGGCTTACTCCCAGGGAAATAGGTACATGACTGCAATAAATGACTTAATAGGGCCTAAACTAACTTACTACAAGGGAAAACTAACCAATAACATTTATTGACAGATAACAATAATAAAATAATACTGTCAATGTCTTATACAGATCTGGAAGAATAAAAATGTTTTAAGCTGGTGCCAAAGTATGTTTTTAAATTTCTGTACTATGACTTTCCAAAGTTCAAGGTGGAGTATAACTCTACCTTGAATAACTCCAGACATTTCATTTGCATGATAAACATAATTGTACCATCCCACACAAAGCAGAATTAGCTATACAAGTTGCAATAATAGCAGTATGATCTTAGTAAAATGCTACGTTTCAAAGCCCCCAGGATTTGGTGAGTGTTATGTCTTCTCTAGAAGTCTAAAAGAGCTGGGCAATGATAAAACTCATGGAAAAGCAATATCATAGATCAGGGGTCGGCAACCTTTCCCCTTTAAGGGCCAAGGGACTTCAGCTTCCAGAATCCCAGGAGCTATTGGCCAACATTGGACTATTGGCCAACATGGCTGAGTCTTCTGGGAGCTGAAGTCCCTCGGCCCTTAAAGGGGAAAGGTTGCCTACCCCTGTCATAGATTGTACTAAAGGTCTTTCTCACTACAGATGCTGTCACATGACATACCATAGACATATGAAGGGTAGAGGTTCAAACCTCAGAGTGCAAACCATTCTTGGACACATGGGGAATGGTAGTTTTCTAAGGGAAAAGATTTACTTGACCGATCATTCTCTTTTGGGCGAAGGAAAAAGCCAAGCAAAATAAAATAATCATTCACCAAATCAGGTGTTAATACACAAACTATTACTATGAAACTCAAAATCTCATCTTACTATGTATGACTGTAATGATTTTTTTAGAGAAAAGAAAGTCACATACCTTCCAATATTTCATAGGTAACATGGGAAGATATGTGGCCAAGTAACAGCAGACTGTAGTTGTGATGGCAACAGTTACTAATGAGGAAGGCTAGACGAACTAAGAGAGGTGGTGGCAATTTGCTTTTGCCTGAACTTGCAGGGAAGGGCAAGATTCTGAATCCTCCTCTCTTCTCCCTCTGCTGAGTTAACTAAGGGCCTTTGCAGACTGTTAGAAATAGTGCAAATTGAGTCCACTTTAGGGTTAGGGTTAGGGTTAGGGAATCATGGGAACTGTATTTTATTGTGGCACCAAAGCTCTCTGACAGAGGAGGCTCAATTTCTCAGAAAAAAAAAACAATTCCCATGATCCCCTAGCACTAACCCTAACCCTTAAAGTGGACTCAATTTGCACTATTTCTGGCAATCTGCAAAGGCCATAAGTTCAAACTACTTTTGCAGACTGAACTCAGTTTGCAGCCATTGAGGTAAGCAGAGGACAAAGCAGGAGGAATAGAAAGTGGGACATTTTAAAAGCTGCTGATGTCATGAACCGAGGTTCTCTGTTGTTCTTTTGATCCACAGAGAAATTTAGCCACCCTAGATCAGGGGTAGGCAACCTTTCCCCTTTAAGGGCCGAGGGACTTCAGCTCCCAGAATCCCAGGAGCTATTGGCCAACATGGGACTATTGGCCAACATGGCTGAGGCTTCTGGGAGCTGAAGTCCCTTGGCCCTTAACGGGAAAGGTTGCCTACCCCTGCCCTAGACTATAGGATTTTCAATAAAGACAGTAGGAAACCAGCTCTGGGTTTAGACACTATGCATGTAACATTTATAAGACAATCATTTAAGTATCAAGAGCTCTTACACACACACACATCCATACTCTCATACTCATGGTCCCCTTGCTGGATGATTGATCAGTTCACCCCCAAAGAGTTGGGATGACACCTTGCCGCAGTTCGATGTCAACAAGGTGAGGCTGGAAAACTCCCCCTTTTTATACCTTGTTCATCTTTCTCTTGACATTTCCTTGGTTTCCATAGTTTCAAAACATACCAATGTTTTATCTGTTTATATTAAAACATCTTGGATCTTTACATCAATGTTTTATCGACACTGATGTTCTGCAGCTCATAGAGTATGTCTTGTTTGTACAAATTCCTTCTTGTTTTGCAAATTCCTTCATGTTTTGCAAACTCCTTCTGCTCCAGCCAAATCAGCATTCCTTTAAGTTCTCACTTTCAATGTCCAAGTCCATCCTACAGCAATGCATCGCACACAGCCATTTACTTTGGTTCAGGACCATACTTTCAACTGGAACTCACTCGTTCATCACATACATCCCCTCTTGATACTTGATTATCTCATAATTGAGTATCACAAATATAATGTTTATAATAAAAGGATAATAAAATTGTTATATAAAAATTAGATGTGGTTAAAATAATATATATCTATATAATATATGTCAAGAGCAGCAAAATAATATATAAATCCCAATCAATCCATCCAGCAAAGGACCATAGTTCATTTCATCATCTGTAGCTGGGAGCTGAGAGGTGTGTGCCTTGGTCTTCCCCCTCCTCCTTCCCTTGGAACACCTGGGATGCCGAAGAGAGGCTATTTAGTCCCTTCTCCAGCCTGAACACTGGCAACAGCTGCATGTACCTGGGAGCTGAGAGGTGTGTGCCTTGGTCCTCCCCTGCCTCATTCCCAGCTACTTCTCTCGGAGGACGCCGAAGAGGTGGTTAGCGGCAGCGGTGGAGTCTGGAGGGCGCTGAGAAGGCTTCAAAAGGCCCTCCCAGCCTAATTCCACCACCACCTCCCTCGGAGGACGCCGAAGAGGTGGCTGGACTCCTTGCCCGCTCCCTCTCCCTTGGGAATATCTGGCCTTGGAGGGAGTTTTTTAGCCACTGCAAGCCCAACCACAGACCAAGCAGCAACGGCATAGGAGAGGAGAAGCTGGTGTCTGAACTCTTTGTTTGCCCCCTCCCTCTCAGGAACATTTGGCCATATAAGATGCCCAGCTTGTATATTTATGGGTATCTTGTGTTGAGACCTCAGGGGCTTATAAAACAACAAATTAAATGCAACATAATGAGGGAGAGCTGATAGATAATTCTCTGGGAGCAGAAACTGAGGTGATATGGGGCAGGGGAAGATATGGTGAGAACAGGGTGGTGACTTGTTACAAAAGGTGGGTTTGATGTTTAAAAACAATCCCGCCTTCAGACCACTCTGTTGCCCAAAGTAAGTTGGGGAGCTTACCAACCTTGCTACAGAACCTCACCTTGCTCCTTTGCAATGCCAGGTCAGTGAAAATTAAAACTCATATCATCTATAATCTTCTCATGGATGAGGATGCTGACCTGGCATGTTTTACAGAAACCTGGCTGGGGGAGGATAGTGCCATCACCTGGAATCAGGCTCTCCCAGCTGGGTATTCTGTGTTTGAGCAGGTGAGGGAAAGTGGGTGGGGGGGGGGGGAGGGATGGCTCTGGTTCACAAAAATGACCTTTCCTTGACCAGGATACTTATCTGGAAAACAGACCATTTCAAGAGTATGTACCTGAGGACACCAAGGATAGTATAGGGATTCTGCTGGTATACCATCCACCCCGTTGCCTAACAGACTCCCTATCCAAGCTGACACAGCTTGTCTTGAAGTTGTTGCTGGAGTCGCCTAGACTTTTAGTTCTGGGTGACTTCAACATCCCTCTCGAGACCAGTTTAATAGGTGTGGCTCGGCAGTTCATGGATTCTATGATGGACATGGGCCTATCCCAATTGGTTCACGGGCCCACACACTCAGCAGACCATACTCTCGATTCAGTCTTTAGTACGGAGCAGGCATATCCATGGGCAGAGGTAAAAAAACACCTCTGCACTGTCATGGATGGATCATTTTCTGGTCAAGGCTGAACTAAGAGCCACTGTCCAACCCACCAGGGGTGGAGGACCTATTAGAATGGTGGTCTCAAAGGCTGATGGAGCCAATTGGATTCCAGAAAGCCTTGGAGGGTTTCTTGGTTGGTAAAGCCGACGACTCTGTGAAAGCCCTGATAGACACTTGGAACACCAATCTTACCAGAGCTATCAACAAGCTATTGTTCCCAAGCGTCCTTTCCAACCCGCTCCAAATCGCCATCCCTGGTTCCCAGAAGAACTTAGGAAAATGAATAATAATAATAATAATAATAATAATAATTTTTATTTATATCCCGCCCCTCTGCCAAGCAATCGGGGTGGTGTACAACATTACAAAATTACAAACAACAAATCAACTTGAAATCCCATCCCTCCTTTACCCACCCACCCATCCCTCAACATATTAAACAAAATTGATTACAATAATAAAATCAATAACAATAATAAAAATATACAATTTTAAAAATACAAAATTCTTCTTATTATAGTGCTTCAAGGACTGCAGATGGCAAAACAGTCCTCCGCAGCCACGGCCCACCGCCTCTTGCTGCCTGGTGCTGGTGGAAGGTGGAAATGGTGGGTTTTGATCCGCCGGCACTCCTCCCGTCTGCCTCGCAGGTGAGGCAGCTCAGGCCATTCAGGTGGTGCTCCCAGGACTGTGGATGGGAGAGCAGTCCTCCGTGGCCATGGCCCGCTGCCTCTTGCTGCCGCTGAAGCTGAGGGTTTGGACAATGACTAGAGTGTACCTGGCAGAAGACTCAACTCTTATCTGACAGAACTTGTCATAGGCAATTCCTTTATTCCTATCGAGAGGCAATACAGGCAGCGAAGAAGTGGAAAGGAGAAGCCAGGCATAGTCAGACACGCATTCTAGACTTTAGGAAAGCTGATTTTACTAAACTTAGAGAAATACTGAGGGTTATCCCATGGACAGGAATACTAAAAGAGAAGGGAGTTCAAGACGGATGGGAGTTTCTCAAAAGGGAGATACTGAAGGCACAATTTCAAACTGTGCCAACGAGGAGGAAGAATGGGAGGTGTCTCAAGAAACCAGGATGGATGACTAAGGAACTTGCAACTGAACTATGTTTTAAACGGAACATGTATAAGAAATGGAAAAATGGGGAAATCACCAAAGAGGAATTCAAACAAATAGCTAGCACGTGTAGGGGTAAAGCCAGAAAAGCTAAAGCGCAGAATGAAATCAGGCTTGCTGGAGAGGTTAAGAACAATAAAAAGGGCTTTTGGGGGTATGTCAGTAGCAAAAGGAAAAAGAAGGAAATGGTAGGGCCACTGTGTGGAGAAGATGGCAAAAAGTTAACAGGGGACAGAGAAAAGGCAGAATTACTCAACACCTTCTTTGCTTCAGTCTTCTCAGAAAAGGCAAAGGGTGCTCAACTTGAGGATAATGGAGCAGAGGACAGAATAGGAGAATTTCAGCACAGAATAAGTAAAGAGATAGTACAGAAACATCTGGTTAATCTAGATGAATATAAGTCTCCAGGACCAGATGAATTACATCCAAGGGTATTAAAAGAACTGGCAAATGTAATATCTGAACCATTGGCAATAATCTTTGAGAATTCCTGGAAAACAGGAGAGGTCCCAGTGGACTGGAGGAGGGCAAATGTTGTCCCCATCTTCAAAAAGGGAAAAAAGAGGATCCCAACAATTATCGTCCAGTTAGTCTGACATCAATACCCGGAAAGATTCTGGAGCAGATCATTAAACAGAGAGTCTGTGAACATCTGGAAGATAATTTCATAATCACAAAAAGTCAACATGGGTTTCAGAGAAACAGGTCATGCCAGACAAATCTGATCTCTTTTTTTGATAAAATTACCAGCTTGGTAGATGAAGGGAATGCTGTGGATATAGTATATCTTGATTTCAGTAAGGCCTTTGACAAGGTTCCCCATGACATTCTTGCAAGCAAGTTGGTAAAATGTGGGCTAGACAAAGTAACTGTTACATGGATTTGTAATTGGTTAACTGGTCGAACGCAAAGGGTGCTCAACAATGGTTCCTTTTCAACTTGGAAAGAAGTGACCAGTGGGGTGCCACAGGGCTCTGTCCTGTGCCCAGTGCTATTCAATATCTTTATTAATGGCTTGGATGACGGTATTGGGGGCATAGTTATCAAATTTGCAGACGACACCAAATTAGGAGGAGTAGCTAATACCCCAGAGGACAGGATCAAAATTCAAAATGACTTGAACAGACTAGAAAGTTGGGCCAAAGCTAACAAAATGAAATTCAACACAGAGAAATGTAAGGTACTGCACTTAGGGCGGAAAAACGAAAAGTACAGATATACGATGGGGGACACCTGGCTGAATGAGACTACGTGTGAAAGGGATCTAGGAATCCAGGTGGACCACAAGTTGAACATGAGTCAACAGTGCAAAGCAGCAGCTAAAAAGGCCAATGCAATTTTAGGCTGCATCAGTAGAAGTATAGTGTCTAGATCAAGAGATGTAATAGTGCCACTCTATTCTGCTTTGGTCAGGCCTCACCTGGAATACTGTGTCTAGTTTTGGGCACCACAATTCAAAAAGGATGTGGAGAAACTGGAGCGTGTCCAAAGGAGGGCAACTAAAATGGTGAAGGGTCTGGAAAGCAAGCCCTATGAGGAACGACTTAGGGAGCTGGGGATGTTTAGCCTGGAGAAGAGAAGGCTGAGAGGTGATATGATAGCCGTGTTTAAATATTTGAAGGGATATCATATCGAGGAGGGAACAAGCTTGTTTTCTGCTGCTCCAGAGATTAGGACCCAAAACAATGGATGCAAGAAAAGAGATTCCACCTCAACATTAGGAGGAACTTCCTGACAGTAAGGGCGGTTCGACAGTGGAACACACTCCCTCGGAGAGTAGTGGAGTCTCCTTCCTTGGAGGTCTTTAAGCAGAGGCTGGATGGCCATCTGTCGGGGATGCTTTGATTGGGAGTTCCTGCATGGCAGGGGGTTGGACTGGATGGCCCTTGTGGTTTCTTCCAACTCTATGATTCTATGATTCTATGATTCTATGAAGTCTTTCTCCTCTGCCCATATTGCGCATGTGGAAGCTCGTCCAGCAGAACTGTTTAGGGTGGTAAGGGAACTGTCACAGGCTCCACCTGTACAGAACCCTTTACTTAACCTGACAACAGCCTGCTGTGACACTTTTAACAACTATTTTGCAGATAAAATCTCTCAGATAAGAACTGACTTAGATGCCGGGACTATAACAGAAGTGATTGACGAGGTGTCCAGTCAACCCATTTATGAGATTAAACTGGATCAATTTGAGTTGGTGAGTACCGATGATGTGGACAAGATCCTTGGAAAAGTAAGGAAGACGATGTGCCCCCTTGATTCCTGCCCATCATGGCTGGTCATCCAGGGGGATGCTTTGATGACTTTCCTCAAGAGGGTAATCAACGCATCCCTTAGGGAAGGCATTGTACCATCAAATTTAAAGGAGGCGGTCGTTAGACCACTCCTGAAGAAATCTTCCCTGGACCACCTGGATATGAAGAACTATAGACCAGTTTCACATTTACCATTCTTGGGCAAGGTGATCGAGCAAGCCGTTGTCTTCCAACTCCAGGTGATCATGGATGAAACCAATTTTCTAGATCCATTTCAAACTGGCTTCAGACCTGGATATGGGGTGGAGATGGCCATGGTCGCTCTGGTAGATGACCTGTGCCTTAGCACCAACAGGGGAAGCATGACCCAGTTGGTGCTACTGGACCTCTCAGTGGCCTTTGATACTATAGATCATGACATCCTACTGGAACGCCTGAGAGAATTAGGAGTGGGAGGCACTGTTCTTCAGTGGTTCCGCTCTTTTCTCTCGGGCAGATTCCACAGGGTGGTACTCGGGGACAGTTGCTCATCAAAAACTGAGCTAAAATATGGCGTCCCTCAAGGAGCCATTCTGTCCCTGATGTTATTTAATATATATGAAGCCGCTGGAAGAGATCATTAGGAGACATGGAGCAGGATGTTACCAATATGCAGATGATACTCAAATATTCTGCTCCATGTCTCTGTCAGATGCCATGATGGCTGATGGCGGTTCTTCCCTCAATCACTGTCTCGAAGCGGTAATGGACTGGATGAGGAAAAACCAACTCAAGTTGAATCCAGACAAAACAGAGGTACTTACAGTTGGGGCCCCCAAACCAGAAATTGGGTTGCGACCACCAGTCTTGGATGGGGTCACGCTCTCCACCAAGGACTGTGTCTGCAGTCTGGGGGTGCTCCTGGACTCATCGCTTCACATGACAGATCAGGTGAATGTGACAGTCAGGAGCGCCTGTTATCAGCTTCAGCTGATACGCCAGCTGCGCCCTTTTCTGGAAGTAAGGGACCTAGAAACCATAGTACATGCACTGGTAACCTCACAACTCGACTTCTGTAATGCACTCTACATGGGACTACCCTTATACCTAACTTGGAAACTGCAGTTAGTACAAAACATGGCAGCCAGATTGATCACCAGAACATCAAAAGGTGATCATATCACTCCCATCTTGAAATCATTGCACTGGCTGCCAGTTAGTTTCCGGGCACAGTATAAGGTGTTGGTATTGACCTTTAAAGCCCTACATGGCCTGGGCCCATCTTACCTATGGAATCGCCTATCTCCATATAATCCGCCCCACGCCCTTAGGTCCTCTGGGAGGAAGTTGCTTCAACCAATAAGAACTAGGCTGGCGACGACCTCCCAGAGGACCTTTTCTGCCACGGCCCCCAGATTATGGAATGCCTTGCCGGAGATCTGTCAAATAACCAACTTAGATGGCTTTTAAAAAGTAATCAAGATGGATCTCTTCTGGCAGGCATTCCCAGAATAACAAATTCTCCCCCCCACGCCAGATAGTTTCTTCCGAGATGTCTACAGTTGCCGCTGTCTGTTCATGTTAGATGTTTATTGTTTTATTGTAATTGAGATTTTAATCTGTATAGCGATTTAATACATTTTTAAGGGGGGTTATTTTGTCATTGATTGTATGGGTATACTCTTTTTAACTTGTAAGCCACCTTGACAGCCTCAGCTTAAGGAGGGGTATAAATAAAGTATTATTATTATTATTATTATTATTATCTCAAAATTTTGACATTTCAATTTTTATCTCTTCAAAGTCCTTTTGAAATTTTTTCACTCGCCTAATTAGATACATTAACCATATGATTATACCTATCATAATCAACAATAACCATGCAATAGGGTGAATCGTTATATGTAAAAATGTAGTTGCTTTCGGAGAATATACTTTAAATATATCATACCAATGGTATTCAGTTAATTTACTTTCTTCATCAGCTACCCTTTGAAATTCTCCATTTTCATATTGTATCCTTACAAACTCTTTTTTAGAGTTCTATGTGTGTTCTTGTAAATGCTTCCTAATTTGTTCATTGTATTTTAACAATTGGTCTAATTTTTCCCAATCTATTCCTGTTTATTCTGTATTTAATATCACTCATGTCCAAAGTAACATCAATATTTCTAGTTTCTATAGCATATATTAATTTTCCCATTTTCACACTTTGGACATGTCACATTACATTTACATCTCATTTCCCCATCTTCTTGATATT
This sequence comes from Phrynosoma blainvillii, assembly GCA_026167975.1. NCBI lineage: Eukaryota > Metazoa > Chordata > Lepidosauria > Squamata > Phrynosomatidae > Phrynosoma > Phrynosoma blainvillii. The sequence continues at coordinate 56,137,997 of JANUYF010000003.1, read as the reverse complement.
CCCCATCTGACCAAAACAAAGGTGTGGGTGATATTCCACACATGCATCCCAACCCATTATCAAAAAAACAACAACAATATTTTCTTGGTCATTCTCTGTGTTCTACACATTCCTTCTGATAATTCAAAAGCACATGGTTCAATTTGCTTTATCTCTTGTGGACATACATATCCAGTTTCCCATTTTTCACATTGATCCAAATCTACTGTCTCATTTATTTTTATTATATTGGAATTCATACAGATTGCATGTTTTGACTGCAGATAGGGTTTCCAATAATTTTCTTCCATATAAAATGGTAAGGATTGAATATCACAAATCCAATTTTTCTCAGTCTTTTGGGCTTTTTCTAATGTCATCAATTTTATCTGCCACATTGATCCTTTTATTTTATAATCCAAAATTTTATACCATGATTGAAAATCTGTATGAATCCATTGTTCCAATCTTCCTATTTTCACAAACAAGTTTCCATGATTTCCATATAGAGCTGATAACATCTGACCTCTCCAATCTAATAAAGTGGTTTGAACTGTCAAACATGACAAAACATCAGAGACAGCTTCCAAGGTCTGACTGCCGCTTCCCCTAAGTGCATATAGTGTATTATTTAAATGTTCAAAAGTCACTAATTGTAAACTAGCAGCTATGACTTGCAGTCTAAAAGTTGATACTAACTCTTCCCCAGCCATATGTATAACTTTCCATTGTAATCCTCCTAAAGCGGGCAATTTAGTTGCTTGTTTCTCAATATCCCAAGAATTTGCTACACCAACTCCTGTTACTATTCTACCCAATATGGTGTCTAGCAAATCTCTTTTACTCATTTCCACAATTTTTCTCTATTTCTGGCAAATTCTAAATAAGAATTTACATATTTACTACATTCCGGTCTCAGTTCTGTCACATTAAACATAGTAACATTTAGCCTAATGTTCCATTGGTGTAAATTTGGTCCAGTTACATCAGGAGTGGGTGTATGCCATTGTTTCATTATTGTGGTTAAATTTTCTTTTACAGTTTCATTAGTAACATTTGGTATCTGAAAGGTCTAGTTTTATATATCTCAGGATTTTTACATTTTTCTTCAGTCATGTTTTTCAAAAAGCCTTGTACTATTACTACTTACACTTTAGAACAGTTAAATTCAATATCACATTTGTGACTACAGCTTTTATTATTAACCTTCAACCTTCAACCACTGTTCCCATTGTTCCAGCCGGGTATCTTCAAAATGAACAAGACATCTAGTTAGATATGTTAAGTTTCTAATCTCCCCAGTCCTACTTATCCAAATGGTCTCTTTATATATTTCAAAAAGTTTGTCCCATAAAACTGACAATCTATCTCTTCCTATCTGGTGTCCCTCATAATACCATAACATGCTTTTTCCTAACATGGTAACATTTACAATGGTACTATTTACACAGTTGGTCGCACTATAAATACTGGTTACTGATTATTCCTTTTTCTTCCACTGGAGAAAGGAGTGATTTCTTTGTTTTATTCCTTCTTCCCAACTTGAAGTTATAGTTATTCTAACAAAAATACTGAAAAGAGCAAACTACATCCATCACTTCCTCATTTTCTCCATTTGATCTGCTTCTTCTTGTTACTCCCTGGGGGATCCCTAACCCAATGCAACTTGAACAAATTTGAATTCTGTGGGTCCCAATTAATATACCACCTCAAATTCTTCCCTTCAATTATATATATAAAAACAGGATATAATCTAGCTAATGCAGCAGCCTGTAAAATGTAATCATATTGATTAGATCCTGGAGGGGCTAGATCTGACTTTCCTTGTGGTGGTCTTCCTGTCCATTTGTCCTTAAAAAAATAAACATACTGTGAAACAAAGCAGTTATTCATCAGCTTTATACAAATTAATTTGATTACAGTGGACCCATTTTGATTTTCCTTCCTTTTCAATCAGATAGCTGGTGGGCCATATTTGATCCATTATTATATATGGCCCCTTCCACTTGGGTCTCAAGGCATGTTCTTTTGGACCCAACTGAAGGTATAACACTCCAATCAGTATCATTTCCTTCTCTGTTTGAGCAGGAATTTCCATGCTATTTTTCATGTCTTGTTGTATAAACCATCTTATGTCTTCCTTGTCTTTTAAAGATTGTAACCATTCCAAATCATCCTCATTTTCCTCTGGTATATGTGGTAATCCTCATTTTCCTCTGGTATATGTGGTAATTTGGGATTACCACATATACCAGAGGAAAATGAGGATGATTTGGAATGGTTGCAATCTTTAATACGATGGTTACAATCATTAATTGTACCACATATACCAGAGGAAAATGAGGATGATTTGGAATGGTTACAATCATTAATACGATGTATAACTACGATTCCCTATAGGACTACTTCTCATGGCCATCAAGACCAATGGTAACTTTTCCGCCCAATCTTTTCCATTTGTCTTGACTGATTTTCTCAACATAGATTTTATGGTTTGATTAGCTCTCTCAACCTTCTCCAAACTCTGCAGCGTATAGGAGTTATACAATTTTCATTTTATCCTCAAAGATTTTGTTAGCTCTTCCATTTCTTTACTTAATAAGGCCACACCTCTATCTGAGCTAATTATAGAGGGTACTCCCATCCAGCAAAACAAATCCTTAAAAAGTCTACTCGCTGTTGTTTTAGCATCATTTCTTCTTGTTGGAAAAGCTTCTATCCAATTACTATAACTGTCAATGACTACTAACAAATATTGATATCCTTCTTTAGTTTTTGGTAACTTATTGATGTATTCAGTATAGATAGTTCCAAATGGTAACCAATCTTTTATTGGAATCAAAACCCCTTCTGATTTTTCATATCCTCTTTTTACCATAATACATTGTATACATGAATCAATAATCTCTTTAACCATTTTCTTTTTATTTTCCCACTGACCAAATACTTCTGATCTTTTCATTACTTTCTTGACTCCCACATGTCCCATCTCATGTAAATCTTTCAGTATCTCATATTGGTCTATTTGCATTTTTTCTTCCTTAAAAGCTTTTCTTTCTTACTTACTTTGTTTAACTAGTTGATCTACATATATATTGCCTTGTTGTTGCCGCTCCAATTTATTTTTCCTTTTCTTATCTTGATGGGCCTTAATCCATGCAAATTTTACTTTTGGCAACTCTTTCATAAGATTACTAATTTGTTCCCATTGACTGAAGGCCTTTACAGATTGCTAGAAATAGTGCAATTTGAGTCCACTTTAACTGCCCTGGCTCAGTGCTAGGGAATCATGGGAATTGTATTTTTTTCTGAGACATTGAGCCTTCTCTGTCAGAGAGCTCTGTTGCCACAATAAACTACAGTTCCCATGATTCCCTAGCACTGAGTCAGGGCAGTTAAAGTAGACTCAATTTGCATCATTTCTGGCAGTCTGCAGTCCCACTAAGATGTTTTAAGTCTTTCCTATCTGCATTTTTAAATCCATATTTTGCCCAAAATTGGATAAACCTTGTACATCCATTGTATACATATTCGCTATCCATGACAATTATAGATACATCTTCCTCCCCCCTCTTGTTCTTTTATCATTAAAAGAACATCTATAACTGCCTGTATTTCAGCCTCTTGTACTCCCATCCCATTGGGAATGATCTGCCTCTTTTCTTTTCTCCTATTAGGATTGTATCAAGCCCAAGCAGTGATTCTTTCCCTCTTTTCCCACCAAGATTTTCTATCGGTAAAGAAAATGTCCTGTGTCTCTATCAATGTTTCAAGGCCCTATAATTTCCATCAACATATATTTCATCACATTCATGTGAGTCTCCTTCCCTTAAAATAGTGATCATTAAGTCTGTCTGTTTTAAGGTTTCAAAATTAATTCCCTTTTGATTCAGTTTAACTATCCACTGATTAAGTTTAGTAGAGCTAAGGGAAGGAGCTTTTCCCTGTAAAATGTATTTCAAAACTCCATGATTAGACCGTATGATAACTCTTGACAATCCTATTAAATATTCCCATACTGCCAATTACATCGTCTATCTGAAGGATGCCAGGGCACAGCATTTCCAGAGGTTTGGTATTTGTTGTGATCCTTATCATTCAAAGTTCCCTTGAACTTCAATTAAAGTTAAGAATATAGAAATGCTGCAGTATGGAGCTATGAATATCTCAGATCTGCCAACAAATCAGCAATGCTAGCCAACACAGTATTTTTTGTTTCTGACATTGGTCCTTGCCAATGCATATCTCTAGCATAGGAAAATGAATAAGCCAGAGGAAAATATTCTGGCACATTGCTTTAGGAAGAAAGATTACTAGAAATATATGGAGTCACTAATGTTTCTTTTATGCAGGTTGCATAGCAGACATAGAGGCAATCACACAAGTAAGTAGGATTCACAGATAAAATATGGAACAGAGTTTCTAAACCTTTAATGATCATGCAAAATGGGAAATTTCAGCTAGTACTTAATTTCCCTCTTCTACACAACTATTAAAGGTACAGAATTCCTGTTCTGTATTTCACCTGGCAACCCTACAAGTAGGCAGTAGCAGTCCTATGAGGAGATTCTGAAATCCTCCAGAGACCCAATATTCTTCCAAAGCTAGTTTGTCCCAAATGGATTAAAACAGATGCTTTCAAATGAAGCAGGACATTGGAGCCTTCTCTTTCCAGATGCATCTTCCTCTGTGTCCAGATGATCGATTTCTAAAAAGTGCTGAGGCACTGAGCAGATGGGCCAAGATAGCATGGGTCCCAGCCAGGATTTGTCCTCTGGCTGGCATGGGAATGGGTGGGTGTTTACATGCCCACCTATCCCCAAGCCATGGTCCCACTACCACCAAACTCCCCTTACCTTACTTCTTCATTGACCCTAGTGACAAGCCTCCTGTTGCCACAACTGATGGTAAAGGGGGTGTCTGGCCAAATGGTTGCAGCCAGGCACCCTTTTTCCACATTCTGTGTGAGGATCAATGAAAGGAACTAAATCCAGTTTTATCATAGCTACTGCGCCACATCAGCCCTGGTGGCGCAGTGGTTAAATGCCTGTACTGCAGCCACTCACTCATAAACCACAAGGCACATCAGCAAAGCTGGAAGGAACATGACACTGCTTTAGGCAGCCTATGGGGGGTGGGGAGGTGAAGAAGAAAAATGCCCACTACCCCCTTTATACTTACCCACCTCATTCTAAAGCAACCTTGTAAATTAGTCTGGAAAATGGTGACTGGCTCAAAGCCAGCTACATTATAAATGATGTGGCCCAATGGTGCTTCTGCACCAACAGAACTGAATCTCACTCATTACGATGTATGTGTTCTGCTAACCTGATGTGTTGCTTTATTGTCCTAAACTGTATAATGCCATTAAACATAGTTTCAAAATCCAAATTTCAAAGGATGTATAAATCTCCTTTCTCTCCTCCTTCTCCTTCTCTCTCCCCCTCTCCCCCCCCCCCATTCAAAGAAATAAAACCTATCAGGTAAACTAAAGTTATTTGTGTGATTAAGCTGGGTTCTCCCCATTTGGCAATAAATGTTTTAGACGCCAGAACAGTTTGATTAATGATGTGATAAAGCTCACCCAGAGTAACCTTGAAATATTGTTTTACATCATTTAATACACAGAACCCTACACAAAGTAGCAATTGGCTAAACAAATAATCAAATCTCCCATCCATCTTTATGGCTTTACATTTAGGCCCAGATCCCTGCTCACATACCAGATGGCAACTACTGCAAAGTCTCAAGATTCTATTGCAGCATATAAGAAGGTAACAGCCTCTTGAGGATAAGGGAAGCCAGACTGCATTTCCTTTTCAGCAGGTCACTTATTGCCAGTCACTAAATGGCTTGTCTCTGTGTAGCTAATTCAAAAGCTGACAGTAGCAGCTAACTTATGTTCAGCCTAATTATTTCTGTAGAGATCACTGTTGTAATGAACCCTTGAAGAAAAAAGCATCCTGGATAATATTGCTGCAGAAGAGTTACCTTCTTTTCTATTTGTTGGTGCTTCAGGATTTTATGCTCAAGATGAGCACAAAAAACATAATAGTTTTGCAGTGCAACCCTGTGCAATTAAGTCCAATTCAAAGTGCTGGTTATGACCTATAAACCCCTATATGACTCAGGTCCATGCTATATGAGCCTGCCTGGACCCTGAAACCAGCATGGTTGGTGGGGACATGAGAAAGAGCCTTCCCAGTGGCTGCTTCTAGACTCTTGAACTCCCTTCCCAGGGAAGCCAGTATCCCCCCCCCCCCCCCACACACACACACACTGTTATTTCCCTGTCTCCATGCAAAGACCATTTTACAGAAAATCGATAAAGAATGGGCTGAGGATGCTGTACGGTTTTAGACTTAACTAAACTCATTATGTGGCCAAAGTGTTTTTTATTTTCCACTGGTATTTTATCTAAGTGCCATTTTCAATCATTTTAATGTTGTCAGTATTTTAATTCTATTTTGATGTTCATTTTTTGTAAGTTTTTAGCTGTATTGTTTTTTAAAATGGTAAGCCACTTAGGAGCCCTGGTGGCACAGTGGTTAAATGCCGGTATTGCAGCTACTCACTTACAAACCACAAGATAATGAGTTCAGTCCCAGCTCAGGGTTGACTCAGCCTGGCATCCTTCGGAAGTTGCTAGATTGTTGGAGGAAATTAGCGTACAGTTGTAAACTGCTTAGAGACTGCTTAGTGTGGTATGAAGCTGCTATTGCTATTGCATCTCAATGTTGGGAGGAAGGCAGAATATAAATAAGCTTAACAGCAACAACTGTCTTCATTTGGCATGACCCCCAGTTAAAAGTAAGGGCCAATGCAAACTGGTACTATAGGCCAGCCTGGGGGTGGAGCTGGGGCATGGCGTGTGGTTGCCATGGCCCTGATCTGCCACTCCCGGGGCAGCCCAGAGCCACCCCAAATGGGCCGTCTGCATTGGCCCTAAAATAAATTAAAGGATGTCCCAGTTTAGAGGGGTTGTTGTCATTGTATTAAGCTGAATCTGCACTGAGCTTATGGGGAGGACTGGACAGGGATTAACTGAGGGTGGGGTGGGGGATGCCTGGGAATATTCTTTACTCTAAAATAAATCTGTACTGTACCAATGAAATATTTTGAAACAAGGATTAAAATATATATGTAACATATTTATGCAATATTTTATTTCCCAAATTTCCATAAATAGTAATATACAACTCCCACTAACTACAGTGCTGCAACTTTTTGTTTCCATCTAAAGGCTCTGGGATAAACTTTTTCCAAAATCAGAAAACTCTCCTTGATGGTTTCATTTCTGCTGCCCCTTAACTCAAAGCCAACTGTTTTCTTACAGTTACCTCACATAGGCATCAATATATTCTCCTGGATTCCGATTCCTTGTCTGAAATTAGTTCATCTTGTGAATAAAGGTGCTCATTAGCACAAAATATTCATCAGTTCCCCCCCAGAACTATGAGGTAATTATGTTTGCTCCCCCCAGCTGTGTCAGCCCTGTTTGGTACTTGGATGGGAGACCAACAAAGAATACCAAGTGCTGTAGGCTATGTTTAAGAAAAGGGAACTGGAAAACCATCTTTGAGAATTCTTTACCTAAGAAGGCCCCATGAAATACACTATGAATTTCATGGGGTGACCGTAAGTCAATAGACAACTTGAAGACACACACACACACACCAGCTGTAAATATGAAAGACTTAAGAATATCAAGCAACAATGTAACTGGTCAGTATCTCTTGATGCTGATTTTGCATATCGAAAGAAGTTCCAGTTCTCTGCAGAAATTGGCAGAGAGGTGGGAATGAAGGAAGCTGTATGACAAGATTGGTAATTTATCCAACCATCATTGAGATCTCATGACACTGTAGGCAATTCTTGAAAATCATTGCTGAGATCTCTTCAGTGCCTTTGCTCACTTTGACTCTGGGTGTTGTATGGGCATGCTTTAATTTTTAAAGGAACAATGTTTAAAAAATCTTAAATGCTGTTGTGAACCATCTGTTGCTTCCCCCTTCCCATCCAGCAAGGAGGAGAAAGAATGCTAAGGAACCTGGTGTGAATCACAAATATAAAATCATGCAAATCTTTTGGGGTTTTTTATTTAGGTATTTTTTTCTGCAATAGATCCTGGAATTTTATTTTAGAAAACCCTGCCCTCTGCATTAGAATAAAATGTTGCTGCTAGTGCTGGTAATTTCTACTGAATGCTCCAGGACAACAAAAACATCATCTGGTTGTTGCTGCTATTGTTTTAAAGAGAGGGTTGTTTCTTGTTAGCTGCCCTTGAGTTGTTTCCAACTCATGGTAACTCTGTGGATGAGACATCTCCAGGAATTCCTGTCTTCCACTGCCTTGCCCAGACCCTGCAAGCCCTAGCCCATGACCCCCATGATTGAGTTTATTCATCTACTTTGTGGTCTTCCTCTCTTTCTTCTACTCTCTACCTTTCTTAGCATTAGTGTTTTTTCCAGTGATCCATGCCTTCTCATTATGTAGCCAAAGTACAATAGTCTCAACTTGATCATTTTTGCTTCCAAGGAGAGCCCTTGTCTAACCTGTTCAAGAATCCATTTGTTTGCCTTCTTCACTGTCTGTGGTATCCTAAGACCTCTTCTCCAGCACCACATTTCAAATGAGTAGATTTTCTTTCCTTCTGCTTCCTTCATTGTCCAGCTCCTGCATTTGTACATGGTAATTGGGAATACAATGGCCTGGATGATTCTGCCTTTAGTGCTCAGTTGTATGTCTTTGCTCTTCAGTATCTTTTTCAGTTCTTTCATAACTGCCTTTCTCATTCCTAGTCTTCTTATTTCTTGACTGCAGTCTCCATTCTGGTCAATGTTTGATCCTAAATATGGGAATTCTTTAAGTATTTCAATCTCCTTGTTGTCTAGATTGAGTTTGTATATTTCTTCTGTGGTCATTATTTTTGTTTTCTTTATGTTCAGCATCAGGCCTGCCTTTGCACTTTCATCTTTGACCTTCTTTATTAACTGTTCCAATTCCTGAATGTCTTCTGCTAATACTATGGTGTTGTCTTTCATCTTTGACCTTCCTTATTAACTGTTCCAATTCCTGAATGTCTTCTGCTAATACTATGGTGTTGTCATCTGCATATCTTAGGTTGTTAATGTTGCTTCCTCCTATCTTAAATCCTCCTTTTTCTCATTCTAATTCTGCTTTTCTTATGATGTTTTCAGCATATAAGTTAAACAATTAGGGTGATTGGATGCAGGTTGCCTGAGTCCTTTGCCTATTGGGAACCACTCTGTTTCCCTAAATTCTGTTCTGACAGTGCCCTCTTGTCCTTGGTACAGATTCAGGACTATCAGATATAGTGTCACCCCCATGCCTTTCAGTGCATTCCATAGCTTTTCGTGATCTATACAATCAAATGCTTTGCTATAGTCTATAAAACACATGCTGATTCTTTTTTGGAATTCTTTGGTGCACTCCATTAGCCATTGTATGTTTGCAATGTGGTCCCTAGTGCTCCTTCCTTTTCTGAATTCTGCTTGCACCTCTGGAATTTCTCTCTCCATGTATGGTTGGGCCTATGCTGCAGAATTTTGAGCATTATTTTGCTTGTATGTGAAATTAGTGCTATTGTCCTATAGTTGCTGCAGTCTTTTGTATCTCCTTTCTTGTGGATTGGTATGTATATTAAGTGTTTCCTGTCTGTTGACCACCACTTTGTTTTCCATATTTGTTGACATATTTCAGTTAGCACTAAAGTTGCATCTGTGAGTAGGCACTGTAGCAGTTCAATTGGGATATCATCCATTCCCTGTGATTTATTTTTTCCCCATTTCCTTTATTGCAGATTCCACTTCACTTCTTAGAATTTGGGGTTCATCTTTATATGGCTCCTCATTCCAAATAGCATTCATTCCCTCATCTCTTTTGTATAACTCTTCTGTTTGTTGCCTCCAGCATCTTTTTATTTCTTCTTGTTTCTGTTCTTTTTTCTCCATAGAGCATCCCTGCCCTCACTTTGAACTTGGTTTAATTTCTTGGATTTTTTTTGATAGAGGTCTCTTGTTTTCCCCTTACTCTTATTATCTTCTATTTCTCTGCATTGGTCATTGTAGTATTTCTCCTTATCCCTGCGTGTCAGATGTTGGACAGTTGTGTTCATACTTCTGGATTTGTTCCTATCACTCTTTGCTTTTGCTTTTCTTCTTTCTTTTATTGCATGAAGTGTTTCATCTGTCATCCATTGTTTCTTATCTTTCTTTTTGGCCACTGTTAGTGTTTTCTTGCATTCGTCCTTAAATTATGTCTTTGACTTCCATCCAAAGTTCTTCAGGTCCTGGTTGGTTATACCCTGTTGTTCAAATCTGTTTCTTACATTGTCCTTGTATTCATCTGAAATGTTATTCAGGTCATATTTTGGTATTTTGTTATGATTTTTGTTATGAGCAATTTGTAGTCTGTGCCACAGCTCCTGGTCTGGTTTTGGCCACAATGATAGAGTTTTTCCATCTTCTACTTCTGCTTCCAATAATGTAGTCTATCTAGTTTTTGTGTTTACCATCTGGTGATCTTCTATCTGATTGTATGATGCAGGTATAGATTATTGGCCTCACAGAATTCTATCAGACAATCTCCTGCTTTATTTCTTGTTCCTAATCTAAATCTTTCTACTGTTTTTAGATTCTTCTTTGTTGAATCAAAACAAAACTAGATTGAGTTCTACTTTCCAAAGATCATTCACAGCCACAGCCCCCAAGTTATGGAACATCTTACTGGAAGAGATCTGTCTTATCACTACTTTAGATGCCTTTAAGAAGGCACTTAAGATGGACCTCTTCCGGAGGGCCTATCCATCTGATCTCCCTAGCAAATCTCTATAGTACTACTTTAAAACTGACTTTTTGGGTACTGATGACAACTGGCTAGTTTATTTTGATTTATTCTTGTTTATTTTATTTGTTCTATTTCATTGATTTTATTTATGCTCTGATTGTACTGATTTTACTGATTGTATTTTGTACACTATTGCATATTTTGTTGTGTAATCCTACCTTGATCCATAGGGAGAGGCAGGAAATATAAATCAAAACTATTATTATTATTATTATTATTATTATTAAACTCAAATTTGATTCAAATTGTTGAATCAAAAAGAGAGGGTACAGCAACCAATATAGCAGCTAACAACAATATTTACTCAGTCTGAGTGAATCCACCTGCTCTGCTTTTGAAGAAATCATGCAAAAGTTAGGAATCTCTACTTTTACACTGTTCTGTAATGAAACACTGCTTTTAATATGGCCATCTGGCAGGTCTGTAATCAAACGTGGAGGGATCATTATTATGTTAGGTCTCATGAGTGCCAGAGCATATTAACAGTAGCTATTTTATCTTAGAGTTAGTGTAGTGTAGTGATTTGAGCATTGGACCTTGACTCTGGAATCAGCTGGAATCCCCACTCAGCTATGGAAATCCACTGCGTAACCTTGGGAGAGTCAAACACTTTCAGTCCCCCAAAACCCTGTGATAAGTTTGCCATAGGGTTGCCATAAGTTAGAAATGACTTGAAAGCAAGCAACAACAACATTTTATTATCTACAAATTGTAGACTACCAACCTCATTACTGCAATCTTCACTTCTTTGTAACTTAATCCATCTCTTTACTTTCACTCTTCTATGCTGTACTTTTGGTGTGTATAGCAGAGCCAGGCTTGAACTCCTGAGGCCTTTTGATTAGGAGGGGTTACGCTGTCACCTGATACTCCGCTTGGACTCCCCTATTCCCTCTGAGTTTAGCTGAAATTCTCATAGTGTCTGGAAGGGAAATGGATTACCATCATTGCTATAATCCAAAGTATTTATGAATATCTTTGCAAAAAGTCCTGAAAGCATCAAATTGTCATTCAGATCTTGTGAATACTGTTAGATGAAAAATACTAGAAACTGATCAAGAGAGTTACATGCACTTTTGGATCCTTCATGTGGGGTGTTGCAATGGAGGCTGGCTTGATGGGAATCTGCATTTCAAAATTTACCAAAGCAAAGCAAAGCAGCTTCATTTATATACCGCTTCATACAGCGCTATGGAGTATCTAAGCGGTTTACAACTGTAAGCTCATTGCCCCCCAACAGCTGGGTACTCATTTTAGCAACCTTGGAAGGATGCAGGCCTGAGTCAAGCCTGAGTCCTGGCTAGTATTGAACTCGCAACCTTGTGGTTTAAGAGTGAGTGGCTGAAGTACAGGCATTTAACCACTGCATTACTGCATACTATCCATATATTTCCCCTCATTAATCTCTATTGGGGTTCACACAAATCAATACTGTATCTCTTACTGAGGTTCACAAATTACTGCAGATGTAGCATAGCTTCTAAATGGAAGAACCAGAACAGAATTTTCTTCATAATTTTGTAGTTTTTCATAGGATAAAATTCCAACAATTGTCTGATGGAAGAAAGAAGTTGGGAGGAATATCTTGGAGAAAAAGTTTCAGGGATACAGTAATAGAAAGACAATTGTAGGAATTTTATTTTTACTTTATTTTTTATTGGTGGCAGAGAAAATTATTTGCAAACATGAAAAACACCCAGCTGTGTTAAAAAAATAATGGCATTTACAGAATGCTATTTGCATAATTAAATCCTTAACACGTAATCTCTGTGTCACTGAAGCATAACAAGTTCAGAGTAACACAGCTAATACAACCTGTGAAAATACAGCATATAAGAAGCTATGGTGCTAGAAAATAAATGAAGTTCCTTGTTAAATAAATATTAGATGTCGTTAATCAATAAGCATAAATCCTATTTGCCAAAGAGAAGAACACTATGGAAAGGAAAACGTGGTAATGAGAATGCTAGCAAGGTTCAACAGCACAGTGAAAGGGCAAAACATACTCATGTAACGTAAAGCTTCATCCACACTGTTGTAATGAACCCGTTCTGTAATGGATTTGTTCTGCCCCCCCCCCCCCCGGTGAAAATGAAAATCCATAAATATTCAAGCCCCATAGGCATGAATGGACGAGTAGCGTGCATGCCATTTTAATTATCCCCATTTCCTGGTCCACAAAGGACAAAGACTGCAGACTCGAAGTCTGTGAAAATGGAGGGATGAGTGTATTGATTTCAGTTAACCTAGCCATGCATTTCTCTGCAAAATTAACATATTGTCTACATTTTTACATGATACACACATTTCTGGGCCTTATCATATTATGTTTTTCTCTTGTTAAACAATCTGTTTTCAAAGGCACAATGCAAGCAGGACTGGTCCTTTCCTCATCACACATTAGGAATCTTCCCAACATTACAGCCATTGTTCACACTAAACACCTATCACACACAGCATTTATTACTGCCCACCAAGTACCATGCCTTTTACTAGTTTGGCATACACACAGAGATCCCCCTTCCATAAATATAAATCATGAGCAGTTTTACCTTTAAAAAGGCCTTACTCTTCTCCTTTACCTGTGTGTGTGTGTGTCTGCTCTCACCAGATCAGGATTAACCACCATAGCATTATAGTGTTCTAGTGATAGAATGGGGTTGGAAAAGGAGGTGTGGTGTGGGAGCAAAGTTTTTGTTTCTGATAATCCCTATGAGGGGGAGTGGTCATTTATCAAATGATTTTTTTCTATTGAGAAAAGAAATTAAAGTTTCCCACTGTTACTTTGACAATTGAATGGAAATGTCCAACCCCCTTTTTCCTCCATCTCCCCTGATCATGTTTCCCTTCCCACAGCACACACACTAATCAACTCTGGAGGGACGCAGATGGGCGGCCCTGGGCCACCCCCGGAAGCAAAGGATCGAGGCCGAGGCTGCTGGACACCTTGGCCCCAATCCTTCCTTTCGCCACCTGCGAAAGGGGCACTGCAAGAGGCGTGGTGCACCTCTTTGGCATCTCTTCCAGCTCAGCGTGTCCAGACACTGAGCCTGAAGGACGTCATCGGAGCGCCCGTCATGTGGACGGGCTGTCACTCCGATGATGTCCTCAGGAAGGGGATGGGGCACCCAGTGTCTGGCTACCCCTCCCCTTCCTGGGATTGAAGACAGCGCTTTTTGCCGTCTGCATCCCCCCTTTGACCAGCCAAAATCATCATTAAAATGGAATTTAACTTGTGCACTGCAAATCAAAATAGAATAGCTGTGGGAAAGATATTCATTAACAATTTTTTTTTATTCTGTAAAAAAAAAAAAATGCTTTTAAGACAGTGTCCAAGAGGCGAATAACAGGACAGCAACAGCGTCATGCAGTAATCCCCAAGCAAAGGTGAAATTATCCAGTGCTAGTTCCGGTTTATCCTTCTTGTATGTTAAGTTTTTTTGTATTTATGAAGGGGCCACATTCAAAAATATCAGATTTTCTTTTGGCATCTTGTTAAGCCTATATAAATGGAAAAGCTTTCCAACTCTCAAACAAGGGACATTCCTTATAGTAAGGGAGACAAGCCTTTCCACTAATTGACATACTTTCTGGATCTCAAATAAGGAATGTCCCCTATAAATAAGAGGCAGGATTTTAATTGCCAAGTTGCCTATTTTAAGCAGGTTCATTCACATTAGTATACATTTTTGGGTGGTAAAAATTAAAGTCACAAATAAGCACAAATAAGTGTCTTCCAGTGCTATAGGTTGAAACTAATCTACTTCAGGCAGCAACCACATGTGTTTTTTGGTGGGATGGGACAGATGGGTGAACATGGAAATTAGTGGTCAGAATGGTCCAGCAAACTTTTTTAAAGCATTGATATTATTGAAAATGAAGTTTTAAAATTTTATTTTAAAACATTAATTTATATGCCACCTTTCTTCTAATATGCAACCCAAGACAGCTCACAATATCAGTGAAAACAAAATACAGTTAAAGCAATGGATAATACAAAAACATTAAACATAACAATAGTGATAAAAATAGAAGACACCTCAATTAAAAGAATTTCTCTGGTGGCCAGTTAACTGTAAAGGCCTAAGGTGTTTTTTTAAAAAGGTCTTTGCCTAGTGGAAAGAGATCAACAAAGGAGTCAGATTAGCTCTCCATAGAAGGGCATTCCAAAGCCTCAGACCAACCATCAAGAAGGCCATGTCCTCACCAAACATGCCAGTGCTGGAAGTGGCACTGAAGGCCTTCCATTGTTAGCAGTACAGTCTTTCATCTAGTTTTCACCCCAAACACCAAAATGTTTTGGGCAAGCATAAGGAGGTCAAACTCATTCAAAAGCTTTCTGTAAAAGCAGTGGTGGACATCTGCATCCCTCAAGATCAGGTATGGGCAAAGTGTATGCTGTGGGATGCTTGATGCTCTCATATTCCCTAGTGTTTGGAGACAAAATTAAGTTTTTGAGGGAAGTCTAAAGTGGCGGCTGTGCAGCTCTGATCTGAGTGATTAATCTACTCAGCCACCAAGCCACCCAGTGTTACCCACACCTGCTCCAGATTCTTTTGGCTTACAATTCCCATTAGCCCTAGCCAGCATAGCCATTAGTGAGGGATTGTGGGAGCTGGAGTCCAACAACATTTAGAAAGTCACAGTGAGGGTTGCCATACTCCACTTCTCCATATCTACACATCAACTTTCTTGTTACACATATTATCCCAAATTAGGCACATTAACTGATGCTTCAAATCTCATACCATTTTTATTTTTTTTTAGTTGTAACTGATTTGAACAAACCAGTACGGAGTAATGTTTAAAGGGCTGGGTTTGAAAGAAAAGGACTCAATTTCATTTCTCTGCTTAGTCATGGGATTCATTATCTGATTAAGGGGCTGCAACTACCTCTCAATAAACCTATCTTAGAGGATTGCTGTGGTGATTAACAGTGAGAAGGAGACTATGCAATGGACATATGTGTCCCTGGTGCAATACTGATAAAAAAACAACAACAGCCATAATTCATGATCACAGTGACAAATGCATAATCTATAACTGGTTCATATTCATGACTGGTTCATATTCATTATCCCTGCACAGTCAATACAGTATGGAATATGTAGTGATCATGAAAGTCCTCAAGTATGGACATACTGGACAGCAGCCACTGCAAACAATGAAGATCTGTTTTCCTGTCAATTGAGACACAGCTGAGTGATATTTCTACCTTCTTCTGTAAGTGATCTCCAGTACAAGAGGGAATTATGACGGGAACCCTGCTTCTGACTACCTGGAGATTGCTCATGGTATGTGTGTGGAAGTGTCAGTTGACTATGTTCTAATCAATAGAATAACAGATCCCTGACTACTGCGTAGCAGACTTACTGGGTGCTGCCCCATAAATCCAGATTGGGATGAGGGGTTGGGCCAGGAGATACTACTTAGCTAGGTAACTAAGGGCCTCTGCAGATGGGCGCCCGTGAGCCGCCCCGAGAAGCCACAAATTGGAACCAAGGCTGCCCCATGCCTCAGCCCCAATCCATTCCTTTTCCGGCCCTGGAAGGAGCGTGTGCCTCTTTGACATCTCTTCTGGCTCAGCGTGTCTGGAAGCTGAGCCAGGAGGACGTCATCAGAGCACCCACCATGTGGAATGGTGGGCGCTCCAATGACATCCTCGGGAAGGGGTTGGGGCGCCCAGTGTGAGGCTGCCCCTCCCCTTCCTTGCCTCCAAGACAGTGCTTTGCGCCGTCTACAAAGGCCTTAAGTAACTGATCTAGAAATGCTGCCAGTAACGATAATATTAATATTTCAAACAATATTTCATTTATGGCAAGCAGATAAGACCATAAAAATAACACAGGAATCCCCTGAGAGTGACAGCCACTTGATTCACAGTGCAAAATGCACAAGAAAGTAGAGATAAACAGCAGTGATTGAAGGGAGAAAGCATAGTATATTTCTTTTAGAGATACAAAATAAATAATTTATTATACAGTGGTCTCTCAACATTCACCTGGGTTAGGGGTGAATTATCCCCATGTATGTGGAAAAAACTACAAATAAAAAAACCTATTCTTTTTAACTGAGATAAAACTTCTCTAGGAATCTCCAGGTTTTCTAGTGCAATTGTATGGTCAACATCTGCCAGAAATTGATAATAGAATCATGCTGGAGGACCTGCAAATACCCAGAGAAGTATTTTTTCTAGAAACATCTAGGTTCTCCAGCACAACTTTATGGACAACTTCCTGCAGAATTATGCTGGAGGACTTAGAGATTCCTAGAGAGAACATATTAATCAAAACCACAAATAATCAAATCTGCAAAACTCAAAGTCACAAACGTGGAGGGCTGACTGTACATGGAAAAGTGTCTATTTCAACTGTCTTTCACGTATTTGACTTTTCTTCAAAATGTTCATTGAGAGTTGAAGTCCAAAGTATCTGGAGGACCAAAGGCTGAAAACCATGGCTCAAAACCACATATTGCATCTTGTTTCATTTTATGAATCTATAGCAATCATTCTGCTTGCTCCCTAATTAACACAACTTTTGAAGCATAACACTTCTATTAAAAGAACCTCTGCAGGTTAATGCAGGCTCCTCAGCTCA